>JANRMT010062837.1:55276537-55320649 GCA_026402145.1 Polypterus bichir lapradei
TATATATATATACACTAGCAGAATACCCGCGCTTTGCAGCGGAGAAGCAGTGTATAAAAGAAGTTATGAAAAAGAAAAGGAAAAATTTTAAAAATAACGTAACATGATTGTTAATGTAATTGTTTTTTGTTTATATATATATTGTGACGGACGGCCGGCCATTTATCCCGGCCAATACCCCCAAGCCGCCAGGTGGAGCCCTCCTTGCAGCGTGGAGGTCCCCAGAAGACCAGCAGGGCATCATGGACATTGGAGTTTTTATGCAAAGCCCTGCTGGATGCCGTGGGAGCCACAGGAGGGAGCTGCAGGGAGGACCGAGGGCTTCTTCGTGCCCTGTGACCCGGAGGTTCGTCACAGGAAGAGCGACGGACTTCCGGGTTGAAGAAAAGGACTATTTACCCTGACCCGGAAGGAATAAGGACTTGTGGACTGTTGGGCAGAAACACTTCCGGGTCAGGAGATATAAAAGGACTGTGGGAGCTCCCAGACGGCGAGCTGAGCTGGGTGGAAGGGTGGCAACGCGTCTGGGAGCTGGAGGATTGTATTATTGTGGTTTATTGTAATTTAATGAGTATTGTGGTGGAGAGTGTGCTTTGTGCACTGTAGCGACAAAATAAAGTCAACTTGAGGACTTTTACCTGGTGTCTGGAGTCGTGGACAGGGGTTCAAGGGAGCGAGAGCGCCCCCTATCGTTCACAATATATATATATATATATATATATAGCAAAATACCCACGCTTGGCAGCGGAGAAGTAAAAAGAAAAGAAAACATTTTAATAATAACGTAACATGATTGACAACGTAATTGTTTTGTCATTGTCATGAGTGCTGCTGGCATATATATATATATATATATATATATATATATATATATACATACATGTGTACATATATACACAAACACATATACTATGGGGTGCGAAACAGGCAAATACATTGATTTTCTGAATATATAAAGTCGGCGTCAGAATATATAAAGTCAAAACTTGAATATATAAAGTCATTCCCGAATATATAAAGTCACTGTCGGAATATATAAAGTCAAAACTTGAATACATCAAGTCAGCGTCGGTATATATAAAGTCAAAACTTTTTTCTAAATATATAAAGTCAAAACTTGAATAAATAAAGTCACCGCTGGAATATATAAAGTCAAAACTTGAATATTTAAAGTCATCGCTGGAATATATAAATTCAAAACATGAATATATAAAGTCAGCGTCAGAATATATAAAGTCAGCGCTGGAATATATAAAGTGAAAACCTGAATATATAAAGTCAGCGTCGGAATTTATAAAGTCATTCCTGATTATATATAGTCAACATCGGAGTATATAAACTCATTCCTGAATATATAAACTCAAAGTCAAAATATATTGATTGAAACGACTCTGAACTGAAGTAAGTTAACAAAAACGTATTCAGAAAAATAAATTAAAAAAACACTGTTCGGTTAATGTTTTGAAAATGATGCATTTGCCCTGCCCAGGATTGGTTCCTGCCTTGCACCCAGTGTTGGCTGGGATTGGCTCCAGCAGACCCCCGTGACCCTGTGGTCGGATTAAACGGGTTGGGAAATGGATGGATATTGCAGCACAGACTTTGTATATTCCAACGATGACTTTATATATTGAAGTTTTGACTTTATATATTCCAGCGCTTACTTTATATTGTGAGCTGGAGGGCTTCGCTATTACGTGTGGGGACGAAACTTCACTTTGGTAACTGATCATGCTCCACTTCAATGGTCATACCGACAGAAAGATACAAACTCTCGCCTCATGAGATGGTTTCTGGGCTTACAACTTTTACCGTTTCACAGTAAAACATCGACCAGGTTCTGAACACGTCAACGCAGACGTATTATCAAGACTAAATGAACCTGGTACAGAGAGTCGCTTGACTCACGGAAATGTGAATAAAGCTGAGGGGGAGGGTGTGAGCTGGAGGGCTGATCGCACCCCAAGAAGATACAGACGCCTCTGGGAAAACCACAACCCCTGAAACACAGACTACTCTCACATTGCTCCTTACTTTCTCACTTGCGCTATAACGCGTAATGCAAACCTCGCGCGATACTCCGCTAACTTAAAAGCCTTGTGCAGCGCCTGTCAGTTGAAAATTGATTGTTTGCTTGCTTTTATCGCTCTTTCTCTCTGCTCCTAGCAGAACTGTCATCTCTGACTTGTCATGGAGCACGTTTAAGCTCATGTGCTTGCAGTGTTTGAATAAAAATCCTTCTTGTTTCTACGACCTCCTGTGTCTCTGTGCAAATCTGTGACCCAAGCGTGACAATATATTCCGACGCTGACTTTATATATTCAAGATTTGACTTTATATATTCCAGCGCTGAGTTTATATATTCCGACGCTGACTTTATATATTTAAGTTTTGACTTTAGGTGGCAGTGTGACGAAGTTGCTTTGGAAGACGGCGTTAGCCGCGGAGCTCAGCTCAGAGCGAAATGAGGTAAATGGGAGGGGATATGATGACGTGACTCCTCCACCCGCCTTAACTGTCAATCCCCCACAAACACAGTCTCTCGGAATTTGCATAAGCACACCCCTTCACCTGCAATTTTAACTTAGTTACAAAGTGATCAAAACTCTCGTTTATATCCTGCGTCCTTTCATTAAACTTGTATCCCGCATTACCCATGGGCATGAAAAACGCCAGCGGCAGTCTGTCTATTAACTTAATTTAAAGTTTAGGTTTATACCTTGCTTTGTTTCCGAAGTAGCTGCACTGATGAATATGGTAGTATATGTCACTCGCTCGCTTCTTATTGTTTCGCTGCCTTCTCAATTATATAATGCATGTTTTCTTCAGCGCATTTTGGAGCTCTTCCTGGTTTTCTACATAGTGCGTTGACAGTCAGTTCACGTGATTACGTGGGCGGCGTGATAATGTCACACGAAACTCCGCCCCCACGGCTTTCAAGCTCAACTCCATTACAGTCAATGGAGAAAAATACCTTCCAGTTATGACCATTACGCGTAGAATTTCGAAATGAAACCTGCCCAACTTTTGTAAGGAAGCTGTAAGGAATGAGCCTGCCAAATTTCAGCCTTCTACCTACACGGGAAGTTGGAGAATTAGTGATGAGTCAGTGAGTGAGTCAGTCAGTCAGTGAGGGCTTTACCTTTTATTAGTATAGATATATATAGATATATATATATATATATATAAAACACATGTAATATCACTCCTCTTCCAGCTTCACAGAGCTATCTGCACACATATGTGAAACTTGTTGTAGGCAAAGAATTTTTTTTACATGTGTCTGTGATGGTGCAGGTCGGCTCCAGCTCCCACTTCCATTCTGGGAGCCTCTTGAACTCGAAACTGGATGAGCCAGCAGATAAGGACAATCACACAAAGCAAGAGGATGGTGAAAAAGTGCAAAAGTGCTTTTATTAAAAACCAAGTCCAAAACAAAGAATGTCAACAATGCAGTGTGTAATCCAAAATAAACAATCCAATAAAATGAAGGTGCTAGTGAAGAATAAAAAGTTATAATAAATAAACCCATTAAAAGCAGAGGTTAAAGCACACAGTCATTGTGTCCTTGCTTCACGGTCAGGTAAGTCCTGCACAACTCCACCTTTGTTTGTCCAGCTCACCCATTGCTTGCTCAGCCGGGGAAAAAGTTAACAGCCTTGAACTTCATCATCTGACTTCCATCTTAGCCACCCACGCAGCTCCAGCCAGTCTGTCCAAGGTTGGTCCTCCTCCAGTCACCCTTCTCGCATCCACAGTCGTGCCTTGGATTGCTGGGGAGGACCCAACCATGATCACACCCACTCCACAAAGTTATTCAGTGGTGTGAATCAGCCCCTGGAACTCCACTCAATCTCCCCCTCGCGAGGCCCAAGATCACGCTGCATTTTCTCTGTAGTTTGCCAGCTTGTCCTGAACGAGACTGCTCTCACAGATCTTCACCTTCCTCAATTCTCCCTTTAACCTCCAATGCTGTTTTTCTTCTGACATGTTCCTTCTTCCCTTCTCCCCCTCTGACCTATGCTGGCTCTTTTTAAATCTGTTAACTAATTGGGTGCAAATGCAAGGAGCCGCTCCCTCCTTGGCAGCATGAGCCTCTGTACATGAATGCAGCATGCCAGCCCGTGCCTCCGCTAACCATGGAGCAAAACACATTTACGCACCGTTGCCCCATCTTGGAGCCTGCACCTACACAGGGTGTGATTTTTTATTTTAAATTAGCACAATGCCAGATACCACACATCACAGTGTCCTTTTGACTTATCTGGACAGACTGTAGCTTATGGAGTTTGTGTGCATGCATACATGCATGTTGGTCATTGGCACACTCTGGCTACTGTGAAATGATAATTTGAAGGTTATAATCTAACTAAAAACAGAAATGTTGCATTACAGGATTAAGTTTGGTATTTTTAAGTTGACCTTATTTCTTCACAATCATAGTATACATTCTTTGGCCACATGAAACTGTGTTCTAAAGTCAACTATATTTTATAAATTTTAAAAAATAAATAGCCCGCTCTTACAATTTATAATGAACTCCCATTTTCCATGGCAACAATGTTATCATGCATCGATCCATGTCTCGAGTGTGCACACATATTGCAAAACAGCATATCCATGTCATTTTAAGAAGAAAAAAAGCAAAAACATAATTATTGCTGTGAGATTAAGCTATTTTAAAAGGAGACTAGCTTTGCAGTTCACTTCATCATTCTACTTCCTCCATGGCACCCTTCAGGTGGAATCACCTCAGAAAGTCATCACAAAGCACTGTTACTAACATTGATTGTTGATATCTAGATGTGAATTTCTGTCTCTGTTCTGTAGATAACTAGGCAGTAATAACTGAAAAAATGACATGCTCACTTATATTCTTTCACTATACAGAAGCTTATTTCAGAAAGAGTTTGCCCCCTGCTTCTGGATTAATGATGCATGGATGTGCTTTAGTGAGACAGAATATTGAGCACTTACGTAGCATGCAATCAAGTGTCAGGAACTAAACAGACTTTACACACATCCATCTATCTTCTAGCAACACTAATTTTCCTAATTTTAATCAAGCTGAAGTTAAATAAGTTTAGTGAAGATGTTTTAGAACAAGCAGAGTGGTAGCACAGAGCTGTCATTTCTGCCTCACAGCACCAGTGTCTACATGGAATGTATATGTTATCCGCATGAATTTACAGACTGATTGGTATAAATGAGTTTCAGTGAGTTTAATGACTCAAAAAAGTTTTACTCAGTTCTTTTATTACCATATCATCAACAAGATTGCCTCATCATGCATTAAAAAATACAATAACTACTTTGTAGTGTTTAAATCTTTACTATAACACACTGCCATTTTCATTTTCTAATTATTTTTTTTATTGAGCGCTCTCTGTGGAAAGTGCAACATGAAGGTGGTTTCTTGGTTCTTTCAAAAATCTAAGGCTTTTATAAAAAATACAATGGCGTATAATTAGTTCTGTTGCGATGTATTGTTATTTATACAAAGTATAATGAAACTAATATGTGCTCTTTTTACTACGCTGCCACTCAGTGTGAATCTCAGCCCATAGGCTATGTAAAATAACAACACAGAATGTAACAGGCTGCAAGTAGACAAATAAGTGCCATTTACGAAAAAATAATCATCTGATTGAGCATTTGTCTGTCATCACAAGATATGGCAGAAAATAACCGTTGATGAAACAGAATCCCAGAAGCAAAAGTGGGATAATAAGCAGAATATAGCTTGGTGAAAGAGGGGCCGTCATAACTACACTCATGATGCCCTTCTGTGACCAAAGAAGAGAGCCAGGAATTCATCCTTACCTTAAAAAAAGTCATTATTTCCAGGATTTGTTGTCCCAAGCACATCTCAGAAATGGAGGAGGCACATTTTTTTCAAAATCAAATCCTTTGCTACTTCAAAGCAGGCATCTTTGGTTAATTTTAAGACTTTTTTTTGGTCCATCATATAACTCAAGAACAGGTTAGTTATTTTTTTTTAATTCATAAAGGATGCTTCACTTTACAATGCAATTTCATGTGACAAAGTAATATATCTTACTACTGTAAAGAAATTAGTTTGACTTGAAAAATACTGAATTTATACTCTAAGCCTCTACTGATATCTGTAAGAATGAAAGCAATTATGCTGGACATTCTTGGTTCTTTTTACAGGTATGTTTCCAATTGATTTTTCAGCTTATCATGGTAAATGATATCTTGTTACGATTACACTGCACTGACTGAGATGTCAAAGCAGTCCATTGTTTACAAGTGTACAGCATGTGAAGTCACATCCAAACTATGTGTAAATAAAGGAATTTCCTCTAAAGAGAATTTATTATTGAGCAATCTAGACAAAGAAAGGAACAAAGAAAAAAGTAATTTAGGTCTCAATCAATGTTATTTGTATATCATTGTCTTTTCTTTTGCCCTTTAATTCATTTTTCCACTATGAAATAAACCTGTGCACCTCTAACCACTCTCTATCGTGCCCTTAAAAAGTAATCTCTGCCAAAAAAACATTTAAAACACAATTCTTAGATTAAACTGGACTCAACAATGCCAATTGATATAGCTGTCTGATAGTGTTGCCATGAGTAAATGTATTTCATTTAATCTGGGAAACAAATATCATGAGAGTACTTTTTGTTTCCTTTTTTGTGATCAAATTGTTATTAGAAAGATAAAAATTAAAATATTTACATTTAAATTATGCAAGTAATCAGTGTGGCTTGGTTGGACTACAGCATAGACCAGTTGCACCTGTTATTTTAGCTCCAGCTGTTAAAAACTGCCAAAATTCATTAATCAAAGGACAAGATGTCACCAGCACCAAGATACTAAAACTGTAAACCGAGCCAAGAAGTGGAATGCTATGATTTGTTAACCAGAAAGCCTTAAACACTGCAAACACAACAGAGATTGTTTGAGGTTTTAACCCATAATCTCAGACTTTGTACTGAACACTGAATAGTGTTATAAAGCACAACATACAGCCACTTGGATGGCAGCTCTTAGCAACTGCACCACATGCCCTAGCAACTCAGTATTAGGATTCTGAAACTACAAAATAGCAACATGGCACTCTTAAAATTAAATGGCAAAAATATTTATTTCTAAACACAAACATAGAAACATTCCCTGGGGTTAAGACACTGTACAGTATTAACAGGGAACAGGCTTGAAAATAACAGCAGAAAGAAAAAAAAAAAAAAACACCCTGCCCATCCTCATCCCATATCCTGTGAGTGCAGCCAGACTGCAATATAAATGATGTTTCAGGGACATTCACTACCTTATATTTGACAGAGAAGAGGATCAGTTCTTAAAATTTGTTTCTGAAGATTCATTGATTCTCACAGTGGATAGTTCAAGATGCAATAGTTTAGAAAAACAGGAATAAAAAGGATTTGTGAATAGAGAATTAGCTTCTCTCCAGTGAAAAGCAGGGTCTAATTTGGCATCTTAAGTGCAAAAAAGAAAATATCTTCTGCTGAAAAAAAGTCAGAGGGAGAGAAGCATGAGACCAGTATTGAGTAATGGAAAAACATCTCCTGAGTATGTGGAGACAAAGGTGATTCAAAGGAAGAATGGAAGATTTTGACTAATTTATTTTATAACCAGAAATTGCCTAGAGGTACGTAAACTAGTCAACAATTTGAGGAAGCTCTAAAATGCTGTTTCTGAGGAAAAGCAAGAATCGTCAACACATAATGAAACTATTTGAGGAGCACCATGTAATGAGAGTGCAGATATTAAAGTAAACTTGTGGAGATATACAAGTATGGCTAAAGGTTTAAGAGAGAATATACAGAAGATGGGACAACAGGCACTCTTGACTGCCACCACAGCGTAATTTACAGGGGTGGCAGAGAGTTGCAGGGGACATTTTCCAGTGGAGAAATGGTCACTGCGTTATTGTGGTAGACTATAACTCGTGGTATATTGACGTTGCAAATCTACAAATTCTCCCACTACAGTGGAGGTACTTAAGGTCAGTTTTTGTCAGTTATGGTGTCCAAAAACATTTGTTTCCAATAATTGTCCACAGTTTGGTTCATCGGAGTATGCTGCTTTAATCAACATCACAAGTAGCCACCAATAAACTCAGAGTAATGCAGAGGCTGAGAGAGCAGTATGTAAGGTAAAGCTAATACAGTGGAACCTCGGTTCACGAACGTGCCGGTACACGTACAACTCGGTTTACGACCAAAAAGTTCGCCAAACTTTTGCCTCGGTTCACGACCACACACTCAGTATACAAACAAGCCAGTTTCCCTTTCAGTTTGTACATGTTCAGTCTCTCCCTGTGCATTTCCTGTGTAGCGAGCAAGAGAGAGAGCGAGAGGGCGCAACCGACACACACACACACAGAGGCAGCGCGCACACACACAGGCAGCGTGAGAGAGGCGCGCGCACACACACACAGAGGCAGCGCCAGAGAGAGCAACACACACACACAAACACACACACACAGAGGCAGCGTGAGAGAGATCGCGACACACCCACACATACAGAGGCAGCCCGAGATGCAGACACACAGGCAGCGCGAATGCACTGGGCTTGATTTTGTTTTCACTTCTGTTTCCAGCGATCTGTTCGTAGCGTGCATTGTTGCAATGTTATTTTTCTTGGTGGTTTATTAAATTACGGATTTTTTCAAATGTTCACTTTTTTTCCCTGTGCTTAAAACTCATTAAAAAAGTGCTTTTAGCCAGCAGTTGGTAGCACTATAGCACGAACTATTGCAGTGTTAGTTTTCTCTGTTGTTCAAGGTTTTCTCAGTGTTATTTAATGTTTTTACATTTAGTTTACTATTACGCTGTGCATTCTATGGTTTAATTACCTATATTTGTGCTTAAAAACTTAAAAAAATATATATTTACATACAGTTCGTATGGTCTGGAATGGATTAATTGTATTTACATACAATCTTATGGGGGAAATTGCTTCAGTTCATGACCAAATCGGTTTACGACCAGTTTTGGAACGAATTATGGTCGTGAACCAAGGTTCTACTGTATAGGACAAAAACAAAGATCCCCAGAAAACCCTTTTGCCCTACAGGCCAACTCCTTGGCTCATGGTATATCGTCAGCAGAACTCCTAATTGAGAGAAGAATAAGATCAGTTCTTGTCCTACTCTTACTATGCATCAAGAAAAGTGCAGTAGCGCAAGGCTTAGATTTATATGAAAAATTATGAACATTTTTCCATAGCTATAAATACTAACTCCTTTTGACATTTTGTTTTTCAGTTGCTTTTTCATTGGAGTGTGTTTGATTAATTTACAGGTTCTTCGAATGACCTTTTGGCACAGTAAAAAGTCAGGGAGAGAAAATGTGACAGATATAAGAAGCTGAAGAATCAGATGTTGAAATATCTTCATTTTACAATGGTCAGTGCCACAGACCTGTAATAATTTAGACAGAAAATATCTTCAGTGAAAACTTCTACAAATACAGGTTCTAACTAAACGGTATAATGTCTTAGTGTGGAGGGAGAACTGTTGTCTGGACCAGGAGGCCTTACGATATTTCAGTCTCTGGAAGAGTAAACTGACTTTATCCTCAGAAATGCACAGAGAGGAGGTGCAGTTGGACAGTATGATGGATAAATTACATGGTATGATGTCCTGAGTGATGGTAGGCTGCTTCTTACAGCTGCAATAAAAATAGTGCCCCAGGTAAGGTAGAGAGGGATTAGTCTGTGGCGAAAAAACATTTATTTGTAACCAGTAATCACTTACAAAGCATTCCAGACAGTAGAATAATAATTGGTGGACAAATGGATGATGATTTACACATTCTTATCATGTCCTTCAAAGCATTTTACTTCCCAATTTTCCCTTGAGGTGTAATCTTATTGGAATCTTACACTGTGAGCAGGATAAAACAGTTTATGCATAGGGTAACAGAGATCAGCAAAAATGTTTTGTATTCATTGCTGCTTCCTTTCTTCACTAAGAAAAGCAGTTAATCTAAACTTCAGCAGGAAAAGTTACTCTACAATGTGGCCAAAAGACCATTGTTATAAACAAGCATCTGGACTTCTTTTGATGTGTGCCTCACATGAACTTATATTAGTGCTGTGAATTAGGAGAAGGGTGATGTAACTGGCCATAATACTTATTTTCCAGTAACAGTGCTTCTTTGAATCATTTGATATGCATGTAAGAGTAAACAATCCATACAGATACTCTCTATAAACAAGCTGTTACCGATGAAAACTCCTTATTTCACCTTCATTTGGCATTTGGAGTCAATTAGTCGAGAGTTATATTTCTATTTTCCTTGCATTTTCAACTCATTGCACAGGTATCACTTTCAAGGAATTTACAATGTCGTCCATAGTGGTCTCTAGCTGAAGAGGACTATCCCTCTGCCTTCATGAATTATCACCTTAGGCACTATTGCTAGTGAAACGGAAATATCAATGAACATTCTTGAATCTGAGCTGAAGTATCCCGTAACAATATCTACTTCTCTTACTGCTTCATATTTAAATATGCACCTGTGGTCAATGCAGTTGATAGAGTCAAGCAAGTATGACTGCCTTCAGCCATTTTAAATCCAGTACTGATCTTCCACAGTAACTTTCTATATTCTAAAAGTTGGTTCAACAAGCAAAGTTATTTATCATTTGATATGTTTTTAATTTTATAAATGGTATTTTTCTTTTTTAAGGTAAAATTCCCTGTCATCTACTTTGTTTATTTTTCAATTAGGTAAATACCATGGTAATGAACTAAAATTAAAATATGTACACATTTGTTTAAGGGAGGTTTTACATACAGTGTACTAACTAGTTACATCCTAAAAACTCAGATGTAATTAAAAAATGAACTAAAAATATCAATAGGTAGTGCTAGTTTCTTAAACTCTATCATATATACAGTACAGTACAAACTCCTTGTATTTCGACCGTCGACCGTCGACCATTTTGTCAACAGCTTTTTTTTTTCTTTCTAATGCACAGTACTTTATAGCTAAAAGCCCTGGACTTGGTAAATGTAGATGTTGGTGACTTACACAGGAACCTAAGAAGTTTTTGACCATTTCACTGTAAGTGTACTGAACCTTCCCTTTTTAATAACGGCAGTGGTCTGCCTCGTCTTTTTATATTATCATTGCTACTACAACTAACTGATACACCTTTTCCTTCTTTATATATAAATCTGCCTCTGCTTGGCTATTAAAATATATATAAAATATATTAAAATACCAGCAACTATGACTTTTATCATTTATGCTACATTATTTTAAACACCAGGTCAGGTCAGGTCGGGCAGCATGCACTGGTACAGCGGTTTGCCACACCCACCACACAAAGAAACAGCTCGGGATCCTGGTTGGCAACCCCCCCAGGCAGGCACACGGTCCTGTCCCCCCTTCCAGAAATGACCCTCTATCTGCCGCAGCCAGGTGTTACATGGGTCTTCCCTTGGCCTGGTCCAGCCACTCGGGTCCTTAACAATGAGGATCCTGCAAGCTGGATCACCCTCTGGGAATTGCGCCACATGGCTGTAGTGCCGTAACTGACGCTCCCTCACAATGCAGGTAATGTGCCTCATTCGGGACTCCATGAGCAACCGCTCATTCGACACAAAGTCAAACCAGTAGTACCTAATGATTCTCTGAAGAGACACAGTACCAAAGGAGTCCAGTCTTTGTTTCAGGTCACTGGATAACATCCATGTCTCGCAACCATATAGCATTTTAAACATCCTGCTAATTTAAAAAAATCAAGTTATTTTCATGTGTTTTTGTATATTTGGGGAAGAGTTCATGTATACACATAGCTGAGGACACAAACCTTACAAATATTGCCAACTGTTGTTTGGCTTTAACATCACAAGACTCATCATAATTAAGGGTAGAATATTTGCATTTTTCAAGATCAGAAAACAATTGTGCTTCAAATGCGTTATTTATGTCAATCATGTGCTGTAATAGTTTGAGGTCTGATATCAATCACTTTAATTTCTTATTATCTGGAGAAATGATAACAATGATGCACCTTTCACCTTCATTTTATGGATTTTTTGCACAGGCGATGTCCCATACTAGTTGATATGAAGGAAGTTATATCATCTTGGAGTTTATGGTAAAACATTGAAAGAACTGGGTCTGTTTGAATGACTGACATTTCAAATTATTCAGGTTGTTTATGTGAATTTGGGAAATTCACAGTTGATATTAGTATGAAGTGAAGTAAAACAGCACTGGAGGTTTAAAGCCTTAAAATGTGATAATAAAATCCATCAATCTATCCATAATATATTTATCCATCCATTTTCAAATCCCAGTAATGAAATTTACAAACATGCTAACAAAACAAAGACAATATGATGTTAAACAAAGAGCTGTACATATAAAGGCAAAAAGCTGCATGTGGCTTCCGAGCCTCCGTTTTGCCATTTATGCCCTAAACGTTTAAATAATCTACTCACCATTTAGCTTGTTTGGTATTTAAGAGGAAAAAGCCTTATTGATAACTTCTGCTTCTTTGCAATGATATACTTGTTGTATTAATGAAGTGCCTGTCCCAAGAAGGGATGGGATGTTGTATAAATTTGTACCTAATATTTGGTCTTGATCCTCAAATGCTCATAACATTAAAAAACATTATTTTCTCTTTAGTCTTTGTTCATATATGTAAAACAATGGCTGGGTTTCATAAAACAACAAACAAAACAATTATGTGCATTGTTTTAAACTTCAAAACAATAAAAATGTTATGTCTCAGCATTTAAATTTTGCATTGAACTGTTTCCTCTGTGCAAAAGTTTCTTCTGGGATCCCTAACTTCTTGTTAGTTAACTATTTTTGTATAAGTTAGTGAGTACCATCAAAATCCACAGTCTCTGGTTATGACAGATAACTGCAAATGCCATCTGTTTTTATCATAACCAAAAAAAAGTATATAAAATGGATGGATGCAAATACTGTATATGTGGTAGGAACTAATCTAAACTGAGGACATTAGGATAATAATGCAGCAAAAACAGATTATTACAATTATTAAATTAAATACTCTGTAAAACATCTATTTTGCCTGTTTCATAAAATGCTCTTCACCTAAACTACACAGATGTAAGGATATTATGAATACTTTAGACATTATACTGTACTTGTTAAAAAATGCACTTGTTAATACTGTAGGGAAAATTCTGAGGATACATATTGTCGGAGGTGACTGGGGTGGCGACCCAGCCGGGACGTCGAGGAAGACCAGAAGAGGACTTACGTCCTCCCAAGACCACGTAGGGGCGACCACCCTGGTTCTTTTGGGGGCCACGGGTACATAGCTTTGAAGCTCCACCCTGTAGGGGCCCGTGGTCACCGCCAGGGGGCGCCCCTATGCCTTTGGAGCCCTGGACCTCAGCACTTCCCCACACCCAGAAGTGCTTTGGGGAAGGGATCGGGGACACCCAGAGTGCTTCCGGATACACAGCCGGTGCTTCCGCCACACAGGGGCGTGTCAGCGGAAGAGTACTGGAGGAAACCTGGAGCACATCCGGGTGGATATAAAAGGGCCCGCCTCCCTTCATTGGAGGGCTGGAGTCAGGAGTGCAGAGGACGAGGTCTCTGGTGGAGGCAAGGAGGCGACCTGAAAAGTGAAGGCATTGTGTTCTGTGGCCAGGACTTTGGGGACTGGGGGACTGTTGAGCACTAATGTAAATATGCCCTTTGTAAATAAACGTGTGTGGGGTGATTTGAACATGTCTGCCTGTCAGCGTCCGGGTCATGTTCCACAATATACATTGTAAACTTTTGAAAACTGTGCCAATATATATATATATATATATATATATATATATATATATATATATATATATATATATATATATATATTGTGATAGATGGCTGCACAGTCGGGATGCCTGGGATGTGGAAGGACGGGGAGACCGCTGACGCCCTGGGGTGCAGGGGAGCCACAAGACCAGAGCTGGGATGCTCCATACTGTTAGGACACATGGCCTCCGCCAGGGGGCCCCCGAACATTCCAGGAAACATGGACTGCAGCACTTTAGCCACAAGAAAGAAAGAAAGAAAGAAAGAAAGAAAGAAAGAAAGAAATTTGTCTCTCTCAAAAATAACCAAAGAAAGTATCCACTGAAAAAAACAGTTTCAATGTTTGGAAATGGGTAGATGGCATAGTCAGCATTAAAGAATATCAACAATAAATATAAAAGCAAATATTCTTACTGCATGAAAAGGGATTCAACAAATAAAATGAGTGTTTTAAAATAAAAAATGCTTGAACTTATTGCAAGGTTAAAGTAACATGATATTTAACTGTTACTATTTTATTATACTGGAAGCTTTGAACTGTAACATAACCATGGGATGTATTAAGTTAACAAGTATAGAACATTAATAATATGCAACTTGACAAATACGGACAAAACGTTGCTTTTAAACATTTTTGTTGAGTAAAACAAAAGAAATAAACAGGGCAAAACCTAAAAGTTAGTTGTTAAAAAACTAAAACTAAATAAATACTAGAAAATGGAATGAAAAAACTGAATAAAAACTAAAACTAAAAAATATCTTAAAAGTAGAAAAATACTGCTCCTACCTGATAATCCCCCATCTCTCAACCGTTCCATACTGGTCAGTAAGCAATACCACACATAAATCAAATTTTTCTTGAGTAAACAATGAGCATTGACATAAAGTTTACATTATTACAATATAGTTTACTGAACAATATAGAATATTAAAGAAACTAATAACCAGTAACTATGGTGGATTATTTGCTGGCCCTTGGGTTCTGAAGTGCTAAGGCAGGATCACTAGCCAAGTACATTATTCTGTATTTTCAAAAGTTTAAAAATGCTATTGTAAAATTACCTCTCCAAGTGCTTCATAGCGTTTTTGGTTCCATCTGTGTAAATCTTCTCGATAATTGAAAACAAATGGCTCTCCAGTTTTAGTATGCCTTAATTGTCCCTCTGCATATATAAAATAAAAAAAAATGTGTATTTAAAAATGTGACACAGTGAACAATGACAACAATAATAAGGGAAATCCACCTATAAGCAGTGAATATGCTATTTAATTTGCTTGTTTCCTTTATTTTAATGAAAAGAAATGAAAGGATTAAAAAAGCACTAGTCTCAGTATTTTTGAAAATACTAACTTCATAGAAAACAATTCCTTAGAAATTCACTCGATAATATACTATCCCCAAAATTTACTATTAACATTTCAGAAGATTTTCCAAGTTACCTTAAAATATTTACTGCAAAGAAATGAAAAAAAAATGCTTAGAGAAAAACAGAGTGACAGCAAGAAATTGACATTATTATGCAATCCAGCAAGCTTAGATATAAGACAAGAAGAGTAATATCTTTCAATTTCAATTAAGTTGTCAGGCTAAAAATCTCTGTGAAAAAATTCTTTGTATGTGATTTATTACAGATCAGAGGTTCTTAAACTTTTAAACCTGAGGACCCTAATAAAACAAATAAATACCATAATGGGACTAATGTTGAGGTGATATAAACAATGTAACTTTGATACCAATATCAATTTTTGCACTTCAGTAATGGTACCAAACTGATAATGAACCAAATTACAGGTAATTGTGTTGACTCCACCACTTAGTTTCCAGATGATCCATCCCCCTGGCACACACACACACCTTCCCACTCTGAGAACCTCCCTACTGTGTCACACTCTGCATATTTTATTAAAAAAAAAAACTGCTGTGAACAGCACTTGGAGAGATCCCCTTGGAGTTTTGAGCACAATGATATACGTGTATTATTATATCAAAGAAGATGGGTCCCCTTTGGGGTTCTTATTACACTTCTGTATAACAGAGTTTAATGTGCCGGTAACACAACCATTTACTTCTGGTACTGAAATTGGCATAATGCTGGTATGGTACCATATTATAAATTGGGATTTTTAGTACTGTTATACAACACAAAATAAATGAAACCCAAGAAGAGGTTTATCACCATAATGACAGCTGAGCCACACACAGACAGATACAAATGGTCACATAATAAAAATAGTACAGGTTTTTGTTTCCATTCAAGTATATTTCTCACATAAATTTTATTATAGCAGAAAAGTGGGAAGCAAACATTTTGTTAATAAAACAATAATTATCATTCAAAACACTAGATAGATTTCTGAGGTATATCATCACCAGTGCTACTGCTTAATGTAAAGTGTAGTAACTCAAAGAAATAATTATTTTTATAAGGTGTCTAGTGCTACAATGTGATGATTTTTAAAAGCTTATTACTATTGGCCTCTTAACTTAGTCATTTGATTAAAAAAATTACAACATTTAGAGTATTTACCTTGTCTTAAATAACATTATTTTTGTTTTTTAAATAAAGTTTTTCAAGTGAACTCATCATTAACAATAATTTAAACCATTAACAACACATTTTTATGAATGAGTTCAGGTACTGTTAAATGTATCTCTATTTTCAATCAACAATTTAGAAAAATCAGTACAAAATGTTGAGTCATGTAGTTAAATTATTCCTAAAAATGTAAACACTATTTTTATTTAAGAATTGATTCTTGATTAAGAATTCCACAAACAGTCCAATCTGAAGTGTTTAATGCTACTGACAGGTACAGTCTTGAATGCCAAAGTCCGCTTTTCAACCTGTTTTGATATTTTCTAGTTTTCTTACAGCTTCCAATGGTCCAATAAACATATTCTTCACACTATCAGAAGATTCAAAGTTATCAATCCTCTTTTAAATAGTGTTAAGAGAAGGGATTTGTCCTCAATGAGGCACATTAAACTTAAAATCTTCTTGGCATGTCTGTTATAGATTTGGATTTGATTTATGCCATGCACCGAGCAGTTGTGCATGAAAACTGAAACTGCATTTAGCATAAAACACTGCTACAGTTTTATATACAGCATATGCCCAACATACTGACACCCCCCAGAACCCAAAAATCATCACATCATTGTACTTGACCAGCTCTTTTTATTTCAACATTTGGAACTAGCATTGTGGTCACTTCACTTCACAAGTTTGTCTTTCATTTCCTCCTCTCCCCCTGCTTTCTAATACATGCCTTTGCTTATCAATCACCTCACTTTAACCATTTCACAGGTTGGTATTATGGTGAATATAAACTGCTGTATATTTATGTACTATAGAAACAAAAGCTCTCTCAGACTACATGCTACCACAAAAAAAGTAAAACAGAGGGCAGTATATCACTCACCATAGAATTCACACATTGACCAACTTGGCTTAGTTTACTACACAATCATCTGTTGGCTCATCAAAAACATGTTCACGACCCAATTTTCCTCACAAACCATTGATTAAGAAACACTGATACAAATAATCAATATGTGAGCAAACCAGAGGCAGACATACAAGATCTCTGCAATATTGCAGCAAAACCAACTACAGTTACAAGTTTCCCACAGATCTGTTGTCGAAAATATATTTTAAGAATAGACTGTTAACTAAAGGATGTCCTCAAGACCAACCCCAAAATCGATTGGTAACCTAAGCAAATCTGAGAACACTGATTCAAAACACCTAACAACCAACAAACTTAAAGAATATAACTGCAAAAATCAGTGAAATGATTGTATTAGGAAAATCAAACCACATTCTGCCATTAACAGAATTAGACAACAACAACCAAATACAGCAAGGCCACAGAAACACAAATTTAATACAGATATACACCAAATAAATATTGCAATCATGTATACAAGTCCAGTGTCTAGTCCTAAAGCCCTATAAATGTAAAGAAATTATATCCAAATATAGCCCTAAGGATCCACTTCCCAAAATAAGAACAATATTTCAGTTTCTAAACCAAAGGCCAGTGCACATTCAGTTCAGAATTAGCCAATTGATTTCAGAAGTGTATTTCTGCTAGTTTCCAGAGTTATACATTTTTACAGATGATCTAAGTACTGGATGAATCCAACCTTGAGCTATACGCTGGCAATCCTTTCTGATTGGTAGATTTGTTCCGTCTGGCTATCACTTCATTCTCTCATTATTTCTTAACTCTTCTTTTGCAGTTCATGTTTAAAAGAAAGACATTTATGTGAAAACTCCAGGTTTAAGAGCAACACATACAGTTAGGTCCATAAATATTTGGACAGAGACAACTTTTTTCTAATTTTGGTCCTGTACATTGCCACAATGAATTTTAAATGAAACAACTCAGATGCAGTTGAAGTGCAGACTTTCAGCTTTAACTCAGTGGGTTGAACAAAAAGATTGCATAAAAATGTAAGGCAACTAAAGCATTTTTTTAACACAATCCCTTCATTTCAGGGGCTGAAAAGTAATTGGACAAATTAAATAACTGGAAATAAAATGTTCATTTCTAATACTTGGTTGAAAACCCTTTGCTGGCAATGACAGCCTGAAGTCTTGAACTCATTGGACATCACCAGATGCTGGGTTTCCTCCTTTTTAATGCTCTGCCAGGCCTTTACATGCAGCGGCTTTCAGTTGTTTGTTTGTTTGTGGGCCGTTCTGTCCGAAGTTTAGTCTTCAACAAGTGAAATGCATGCTCAATTGGGTTAAGATCAGGTGACTGACTTGGCCATTCAAGAATTTTCCACTTCTTTGCTTTAAACTCCTGGGTTGCTTTTGCTGTATGTTTTGGGTCACTGTCCATCTGTATCATGAAACGCCGCCCAATCAATTTGACTGCATTTAGCTGGATTTGAGCAGACAGTATGTCTCTGAACACCTCAGAATTCATTTGGCTGCTTCTGTCCTGTGTCACATCATCAATAAACACTAGTGTCCCAGTGCCACTGGCAGCCATGCACGCCCAAGCCATCACACTGCCTCCACCGTGTTTTACAGATGATGTGGTATGCCTTGGATAATGAGCTGTTCCACGCCTTCTCCATACTTTTTTCTTGCCATCATTCTGGTAGAGGCTGATCTTGGTTTCATCTGTCCAAAGAATGTTTTTCCAAAACTGTGCTGGCTTTCGGGGCGATGATGATGTTTCTGTTGGTATCAGTTATAGAAAGTAAAAATTGTACCCCATACTGATTTACATAAAAAGCTTAGTTTTGGGTTATTTATACTGACAAGCAATGTTTCATCTAAGACATACTTCAGATATGGCATGTTCCATAATGTAGAAATCTCTATGCCAAATGTAGCATAACAATCTGCAAAAAAAGCTTTAAAAAGCTTTCTTTTGAAGGTGGAAGCAGTGCCAGGACTGGCTTGTGAATACTTAACTTTTAAGCATACTTGGACAGATAGACAGACACATGTGAGTAAAATTAAAACAACACAAACAAGACTAAAAGCTAAAACTTGGCATGACAACCTTTTCTTAGCATCAATCCAATGTATAATATCAATAACTGTGCTCCCTGATGTCTTTGCATATGATTTGGGCCAGAGATCTTCAACTCATTCTCCAGTGCAATGATATAATACACATGCCAAGTTATTACACATAAGTACTCCTGTTGTGATTGTCAAGAAAAATGGTAGAATTTGTCTTTGCATGGACTATTCATCCACTGTAATCTAAATTCCAACAATTGCAAGAATATCACCCCCGTACTGCAAGCTTCATAGCAAAACCATCTCACAAAATCCTAAGACCATGCATAAATAAGAACTTGTAAATGATAAGGAAAATTATAAATGCTGTATACTTTTAATTTTTTCAGCTTCATTGCGGTTCAGGCTGAAAATTAAATTTTAAATGGGGTTATTTCATTTTAATTTTTGCAGCATTTTACGTGTAGACTTTGAAAATGAAATTGCAAAAGAGAGATTGCATTTTCATTTTATAATTTTCATTTTCGCAGAAAATACCTCCCATGGTTACAGTATTGCATGACACACATATACAATACACCCCAAAATTCGTGGGGGTTACGTTCCTAGAGCACCCGCGAATTGTGAAAAACGGTGAATTATGGATGTGCTTAAAAAAAATGCCTATTTTTATAGTTTAAACCCTAAATGTGCCCCCAAAACACTTTAATTTCACTTCAACCTCAGCTTAATATATTACCTAAAAAAAGAATGTAAAAGTAAACCCATCTACTGTACAGTACTGTACTGATATGTCACCCGCAGTGCTAGAATGTAAAATACCAATGTTACCACTATACGTACTGTAATTCATGCAAATGCATTTTCATTGCCAGAAGCCTTAGATTGAAGGTGCAGGGTGTTTCGGCGGCATCTTGGGGCTTTAACCCTTAAACTGCCACATACTTGGGGGTTAATGCATTGCTGGATGCCAAATACTTTTTTACTGCATTTTCTAAGTAAACGTCATAATTCACTACGAAAAAGTAAAATTTTCATGTAACACATTTTTTTTCATGCAAAGAGCATCACAATTACTGCAACACTAATCATTGAACACTGCCAATGAACTCTAAAAACTATTTAAAAAACTAATGGAACAATATGTACAAGGTTCAACTGACGCCATTGATGAAATTCAGTAAATCACTGAGCCAACTGCGCTTGAACTGGCTGGACACAAGCACACAGAGGTAAGCACTGATGCTTGCAGGCTAGTCTAGATCGGCGGCTCAATCCCATAGAAGTGAGGCTGCACTGGTCATGAGCTGGCTGCTCAACGAACGTACGACACTGACTGAACAGCTCCAGCGTGCTGGTAAATTGCACTGGGAACCGACAATAGCCAGTTGCAGCATTTAATGAATGTACATCGCCAAATATACTGGGCTCTTACGTGCTGGCAAATTGCACTGGGAAATGACTATAGCCGGTTGTGGTGGTTTAAGGATTAAGAAGAATAAAACGGAAAACACAAGAATACTCAGCTGGAGATGCAACACAGGGCAGCAGTCAATCAGCAGCAAGGAGAAATGAATAAGCTGTTGTGGTCTGGTGCCGCTAAGATTCACACCGTCGAGAAGATGGTGATTTATTTATTTTTATGGTGGAGATTCCAGGGATGCACCCATCGTTGACCCGACCCGCACACACTCACAAACAGAGACAAAAATAATCAAACAGCAAATAAAGAATGTCATGAAAACAACAATAACACCCCTTGTTCCCCTTATGGTGATTATACATTAAATACAACAAAGCACCAACAAAACACAAAGTCCATGAAAAACGGCAACGGATGAAATGTAATGATAAAAATAGATAGTCCAGAGATCCGCACGTTGAATGGGAATGTAAAGATAGTCCTACCGGTAGCTCCTGAAATGGTGAAGATGGGTGGACAGGTTCAGGAGCACTCCTTTCATTGCAGGATGGCCATGAATCCACTTACAGTTCTCATGTACACAGGCAGATGGCAGACAATCCAGACCCCAAACACGAAACAATCCAGGACTAAATGAATAAGTACAGGTAACCCAACAGAAGACAGGCAGACAGGAACTTGAAACACAATTTACAAAAAAGATTTTTTTTCTTTTTTTTGGTCATCAGCCCCTTTTTTAAAAGCCGCACTGACATCCTTTGACCCTAACAGCCCCTGCACCCTCAGCAGAAGACCAATCAGAGCCACTGCAGGGACTGCTGAGAGTTGCAGTTTCAAATTCTAGTAGAGTACAAAGCTCTCAGATTGGCTACTTTCACTATCCCAAGCCACGTTTTCCTCTACGGTTTCTTCCAGTTCTCTCTACAGTGCAGTATTGCCACGATAAAAGCCATAAAAAATTGTGGAGGATATTTGCGGTTTCTGCTAACAATTATTTGTTAGGTTCTAAGGAAAAATCCACGAACAACTAAGGCCGTGAACCCTGAACCATGTCTTCTCTTTGGTCTACTGTATAACGTTAGCGTGTGTGCGTTTCCAAAAGATGGATGCAAAGAAACGTACGTCCCTGCCCGAGCAGAAATTTTTTTTTCCCCAGCCTAATGTGCAAAGAAATCAAAAACTCCTGTACTATACAGACAGAAAAAAGCAGCAAGAACTGAGGTGAGTCTTGCAACACATCAATCGTGACTGAAAGGGCATACTGTTCATTCTGAGTCAAAAGGTAGGAGGGGGGTGGTAAAGATGTTTCAGACTAGTTGGCTAGCGGGCTACAACTGGCTTTTCTACAATCTACAGGAAGACGTGATGATGTACAAGTACTGCTGTAGCAAGTCTGGTTTGGCCTGTAAAACAGATTCTGTGGCAGGATCACACCATTTCAAAACCTAAAACCTTATAGCACACTTCTAAAAACAAATGACTTGGAGCATGCCGTGACAATGTGTTGGCTACAAACAAACAATGCCAAAGAATCAGTGGTGGCAAAAGTTATCCAGACACAAAAACAACTTTCAATTGAAATTAACTCCACATATTGCACAGCAAAGGAAAAACCAAGTTTCACACAAAGTAAATCACTTTTTTGGCTGTTAAAGAAAAATAATCTGGACATTTCCCTAATATATGACAATGATGTTTGTTGTGCTGAATTAATTTGAGTCAAACATAAAAAAAAAGAAACTAATAAAGTCATGAAAATGCAAAACACTCGTCTGTGGCGGAAAACTGTGATGGTCAGATATTTTCATGATGCTTTTACAGTAAACTGTCACTTTTACAGAAAAGAAAACAAAACTTGTAACTGACATGTTTAATTTTGAAGTGTTGTTTTAATGCAATTATAAATGCATAAGCTGCTTTGCCAGTTTAATTTATCAAAAACTTTTCTGTTTTTAAGGAAATTGTGTGTATGCGTTCATTGTACAATCAGAACAAGAAGTGCTACTAAGTTTTTTATTTGTTTATTACTATTGTTTTTAATGTATTATATGAATGTTCTATAAATGCTAACATTTTGTTTAAAATATCTACAAGTACTTCATTTTTTAAAAATACTTTCCTGAAAATTTTATACACACCTGTTTTTTGTTGAAAAGTCCCATTTCATGAACTTCAAGTGTTAAAATTCAAATGAAAATACTAAATCCTGAATTTTTTTATATCGAACTAATTGATTAATTATCAAAATAATCAACAGATTAAACGATTATCAAAATAATTGTTAGTTGGAGCCCTAACTGAGATTGCGAGTGCATACCACCTGTCATGCTTGTGCGGCTCCTAATAATTGGTCATATGGTAGGTGAAGTTATACTGACAACACACCTATCCAGCAATCACATAGTGCTGCAATCGTCTAAACACATATTCCAAGCAATAAATAACATCTGACAAAATATATATACTTCAATAAAATGATTAACGTATTTCTCCACTGTCTTTTGTTTAAGAAAATATATGCACCATCTGCCTATGTTTTATTTTATTTTTTCAATACCTTCATAAATTTGAGGGAATAAGGAGAACCAAGAATTGTAACATAATTTGTTTATCTGTGTTCTACTTTGCTATTTAGAGATGACACATTAACTTTAGTATAAGTTTTTAAAAATTGTGTCTATATGCTAATACTGTGTACTCAATAAGTTGTGTTTTTTGGATGTCAGTAATGTATACACTTATTTGAAAATCAGTAAGCTTTCCTCTCCATATGTGTCTGTCTTAAATGATAACTTATAACTGGTAATTACAGACTATGTTAATAATTGATTCGTAATGTGCATATCATGCACTTTCTAGAAGCATATAATAATGAATACAGTTTGAAATCAGTAACACCGTTGTGTGGTTTGTTTAGATTTCCTTAGACATGTTTATTTCATAGACATGTACAGACTAGTTTGAAATTTAGTTGGCATCCAGTACAATGTTACTCTTTCTAGGTCTGTGCATGATTGTTATTAATATGTCTTCTCATAAATAAAACATGTTGTACTGCTAAATATATACTGTGCTTATGCTTTCTAGTGCTGAGCATGAATATTTAAAGATATTTACTAATTTCAGTTATTTTTTTTTCTAAAATAACTAAACTACTTTTACTACAGCAATTTTTTCGGAGCCTGGTTATTTTACATTTTTTCAAGTAGTCTCTGCATCATGTACTTTTACTTGAGTAATTTTTTATGTAATTAATGGTATTTCTTTGTGAATAAAATTTTATCACTTTTACATATGAATATATTAGCAGTTAGTATGCTGTTTGGGGTGTAGCTATGAACTGGGCACATTAACAATTTCTTAAAACGGCAAAAGCGATTCATGTATTGCCTTCATTTTAGGAGTAGGAAGAACAATAGTGAACGATATAAAGCGTGATGCTGACAAAATTGAAAAATGTGTCAAAAATAGAAACCACTGATGGTAATGTTACTCTGTATTAATGTTAATGTTCTTCTGAATTGTCATTTTGTTTTTAAATTCTGTTATATTATGTTTTGTTAATATGCTGTGACACGCAGGCAGCATGTGATGCATTCTGTGGGAGCATAAAAGGCAGAATGCTGTGCAAGTGATAGGACTAGGTGAAGGGTTTCTGTTCTGTGAGGGGCGGACACACCTCTTAGGAGAACTTGGAAGAAAAAGGAAGGTGGGGCAGAACGAAGTTTTGAGTAGAGAGGAAATAATAAGCAGGAGTGCTTGCGGCATAGAAAAAGACAGAACGTGAGTGGCAGGAGATAATTATCGGTAGGGAAAGCTTTTTTTTAATTGTTTTGGAGATGTGCTCTTTAACCCAGATAACGGAGTATAAGACAGGGCACCATTTGTTACGGAACAAAGACTCCAAGTACAATGTAGAAAACTCCAGTACCTCTGAGTTGTATTTGCTTATTACACTGGTCATTACAATATTATATAACTTAATTAATTTTGTTAATACTATATAAAATTTTGTCAGTATAGTTTTTTTTTAAATAAATACAAGTATTTGCTAAACTAATCTACTGTGTATCATTTATAAAGTAGCTGTTCTGCTATTTGTCATTTCTCTTATCTGTCATAGCCTTAGCCCCGAACCCTGACGGATAATCAAGGTTTTACTGTATTTTAATTTTGTTACCTGTTACTTCGCACAGTAGAGAAAAATACCTTTTAAAAATAAATACAGTATTTGAAGCACAGGTATAGAGATTCACTTAAGTCTACATAACTGATCAAAATGTTCTCAAATCATTTATGGTATGAAAAGGTCATTTTGGCAATGACACAATGCAAACATCATGTAATTGCTGAGTTGGCACTACGTCCACTCTGCTGAACAACATTTCAATTATTATTGGAGAGCTAACAAAATATTCTGCAAACTGGCAAAAAAACTAAGCCTGCTGTTTTTCTATGTTTAATTTATTTAATTTTTTGCGTTTTTTTAATTAAATGGTGGCTGTTGCTGCAGCAGGACTAAACATGGAAACTCATTTCTCATGTATGTACTGTATGTAGGTTATTTAGACTTATGTGGATCATGAATGCATGCATACTATATAGTCTTTGTTGTCAGCAGCACCCCTTTCCAAAAAATTATTCTCATAACCCTGTTCAAGAATAACTTTCAATAAAATGGGCAGTAGGTATACCCATGGCTAAGGAAGCCACCTATCTCTGAAAAGACAGACATTTCAGTAAAAATGAAGGACCTTTTAGGACTCCTTTCCTATGATAACACAGCAGTTCACAGTAATCTCAAAGCAAGTGTGTTAAGTTCACTGGCAAACTAATAATTGTCCTTGTCACCTTCAAATCCGCTTACTCCAATTCAGAGAAGCAGGGAGCAAGAGCCTATACTGGCAGGACTGGGCATAATGCAAGAAATGGGTATGGACACAGTAAAAGTTTATCGTAGTGTCCACTCATGCACATACTCAAGCATGCACTGGGACCATTTAACCAAATCTGCAAGGTTTTGATAATATAGGAGGATAACTGGAACACCCAGAAGAAAAGCACAGAGACGCAACGAGAGTAGTGCTAATCAATGTGCACTACGGTGAAACCTAAGCTACAAATATGTCAACTAAACATTAACTAAATATCTTAAATTTCTCAATTTAACTACATTCACACTAACAGCCTTATGACTGCTCAACTGTTTTAAAGTTATAGAAAATTACAACTCTGATATGAAAAAAATTTAAAAAGATACTTTCTCTTAGCATATTTTTTATTTTAGATTCTCTAGATTGTTTTGTTTTACTCTACTGATGCCATATTTCCATGGCAAGTCTTGCTTTTTGGCTGTATTAGAATATTAGTGTTAATCTCCACGTATAGAATGGAACAATAATATATTTAAATTTAAAATAGCAGAAATAATTTTTTTAAAAGACAGGATGATAACTATCTACTTTTATAAACCTATATACTGTATAACTAAGGCTTACTTTTTGAAAGCCAATTAGCTTTTCCAATAGAAAGAATATTTCAAGTTAAAGTTTATTGGTACATACATAATACAATGAATTTCTTACTTGTGTGTCTTCTCAGAACAGCAACAATAATACAGCACTAACATAAGACTATCACACAATAGGGGAGTGCGATAAATAGCATGTCAAGTGCTACTAGTGACAATGTTAGGATTTAAGTGGGTTGGGAAAAGGGGGTGGGGTACAAATTATTTTGCAACTGATTTGTTTTCTTCTTTGATTTTAATTCTAAATGTTGAGGGTTTTTTTCTGTTTTCCCATGAGCCTTATCTCACACTTGAGATTCCAACTGTGTGGTTTTTGATGCACCAGCAGCAATTTCTTTAATTTCTTTATATCTTATAAACTATAGTGAAATGTGGACTCATTCATACTCTATCTACTGTCCACAGATGTAAACTAATATCCTGCTTTAATGACATACATAATACATACTTTATTTAGGAAATTCATCGCCTTACAATTGAATTTTTGTGGAATCACACCATGAACATAGTAACCGCATTTCCATTAACATTCTTAATGTGCATGTTGAAATTGCGAAGCAAAAATCCAGTAATGGAAACATGAATTTCGAAAAAACTAATAATTTGCAAAAATACAATGGAAACACTTAATTCTCATTCTCTGACATAAATTTTCAAATACCTGGGTAAATGTGATGTGGCGAATACAGCAGTATCATGAGCACTACCAGGTGACCCATGACCAAGCACAATTTTCCCTGATCATTAATCAGTCGTCAACAACCGACTGAACAGCAATAGATGTCCAGCCTTTCCTGTTAACATAATCCCAATACCCGTCAATTGGTGTATAAATAGGGATATCTGAGCCATTGATTGCAGCGTATATCTGAGGTATTGTATTTGCCTCCTAATTGTGCTGCGAAAAATGCCATGCCTCTTCCTCATCAGGTAAAGTGATGCATTGCCTCCATAGTTTTGAGCATATGGCCTGACACACCCAATATACACACCTGTGAACGGTGGTTTTGCTCACACCAAAAGTCTCGGCAACAACACTGTACTCCGCACAGGTAGCCAGTTTATGCAGTGCGATAGTTATGCACTTCTCAGTCGGGACTGATTCCCTCATGTATGCTACAGCAGGAGACACAAGAGGAACTACTGAGCTGCATAATTCCATGAATGTTGAGCTGTTCATCCTAAAATTCTGTACCCACAGCACCTCAGTAAAATCACTGCAGTTACTTTCAAAGAAATCCCTAAGATGTGGCCTCTGCCAAGTACAGGGAGTTTGCCTTCCCATCATTGTATTCACTCACTCTCATCCCCTCCGATTAAAAAGGAGCACAGCAATTGTAGATGCAATTGAAATAACAGAACCAACACCCATGCTATCAGTCGTCATTTTTAATTTCAGGTGATAAAACAAACTTTATTTGTATAAAATCACTCAATGGAAATACAGACAATTCAAATTTGTGTTTAGTCAACTATTCAGAATTATCACTTCTATTTTGCACATAACTGCTATGGAAAGGCAGCTTGTTAGTGGTGTGTTTCTGGTGAAGTCTGCCAATCTCTCTCTGTGTCAGCGCCCACCTTTTTCTGAGCAGCATAGCCACTACACTGGTCTTTTTAGCTGTAGGCTTACTTGCACATGAACAGGGTACACATTTAAACTTAAATTATTTACAACTTAAAATGCAGAGCTCCTCCAAATGCAAGAATGCACACTCAGAGAGTGTGAAGACAATTCTGAAAATAATGGGAATAATGCATGGATCAAGGAAACAGTTGCCTACTTTAAGCCTATTGTGCTCTGAGTTGTTAAATTTTACATAACCTTTGGAAGAAAATTCATGCTGCCTGAGAGTAGCACTGTGTTATTCGAGCATGCCAATAAGAATTTTGTTATGCTCTGTACACAATAAATCTGATCAGAACTGATTACACTATATCACATTTTGTTTTCTTTTTGTCATATTACCCTTTCTTTCTCAAAAAGCCAACGAACACTACTGACCATCTGTATGTGGTTTCTAAAGTAAACTCACAATACCAAACAATACTCAGAATCAAGAGATTCTGTTTGGGCATGTGGAAACTAAGAAAAATACTAAGGAAATGATGGCTATTTATGACTGTTACATGTGACAAAAAGATGGCTATTTATGACTGTGACATGTGAAACATCATATCAACACAATTTTATCTGATTTTTTAAAATTTACTTTTTTATGATGTTGGATTTTTCCATGAATACATTTGTTAGAAAAATATTTTCCTTTGATGGTCTGGAAGTAGCCAAAAATTCTTTTCGATCAATGGAGAAACACAGAAACTTACAAAATTCCAATGACATACTTATGAACTAAAGTGATGATTTTGAACCTCCAGCTAAATAAAAGAGCATAGGAAAGTCAGACATGCAAACAAAAAAAAACACAGGACTGATAAATACAGTGGCAGGCAAAAAAAAAGAGCGAAAAGGTATCTGCTTACAGTATTTCACACACTATCTATCGTGTTACAAGATTGGTCAATAAAAATTACCAAACTGTGGCACTTGCACAACATTGTTTGTGATAAATTTCTTAGTTTAATCTCACACACTACATGTTTAAATCAATTTAATAGGAAATATTGCAGTTAATATTGTCATGAACTTGACCCTCCATAAATGCAAAAAAGAGGGAGGCTCCCAGGAGGCTTCACTGGCCAGGGCAGGCCTAGTGCTGAACGACTGGGGTAAAGATCTAATTGAAATTTTTCTGACAGATATTGCAATTGTAAAGCTTCAGTTCAGTATTTACTATGCAACAGATTTAAAACCAGATGAAGCATTACCACATGAGATACCATCAAAATATTACCTGCTTTATATTCTAATGCAATGATGATGTATTTATTATATTTTTATTGCCATAGAACAATCAAACAAAGAACAGTTATAACAGAAGCTGTGACTTGTAGCTCAGGAGCAAATTCTAAATATTGCATATTCTGTAGTAACAGATCATTATTTACTGATATCCAGCATTTAGCTTAGAAATTAAAAGACCGCAGAATAATTATCAAAAAAGTGATCACTAAATAAAATGGAAATATAATCTAAAAAATATTTAAATATTAAATATTCAAAAAACATATACATTTTTTTTAATGCTGCCACTATAGAACATAGAACAGAACAACTAAAATCTTAAAAGTACTTCAAGCTACAGAAACCTAACATAATACTATAGTTGTCTCCCTGATATCGCTATTAATTTTCATCACTCATTGTGGTCTTTGCAGATTTTTTGTCAAGAACATCAGCATTTCAATCTTTGATGGTTTCAGGCATGAATGCTGACACAAGACGGACTACACTGCTCTAGCACTAAACAGTCTGTCTGATGGGAAACTCGTGGCTGGTATGCATAGGAATTTGCAGGCCAATTTGCTCAGCACTAGAAAGTGAACATTGTGTACTAGGGCTGTTAAATAAGCCAAAAAATAAGGTTTCAATATTCAAATTAAAAATAAGTAAATATTTGAATATATTCAAACTTATATTAACAATGCTGGGAGTACCATGTACATTTGTACTTTCTAGTTTTATACTTTATTATTATGGTAATGGTCGCAGTGGCAGTTAGAGCAAGAACAAACACCAACTTCAAAAAAAAATCCTAGCAGTACGAGGGGCAAATGTTTAAAAATAAGTGGCATCAAAATCCCAAGCACCTGCACTCACTTCAGTAGATCAGTTATTCCTACAGACATGTCCAGTACCCTCACAAAAAGTGCTTTCACCTACTTCTCATTCCTCACAGCTGTCCATGCAGAAGCAAAATATGTCACAATACATTTATAGCGCGGGACACCAAGCAACTTGTCCTAGTTATGACGTTAAAAAGCATTTGGCCCTGCAAGCGGTGCTCCAACTTGCAGTGAACTCATGTGGGTTTGTGGCAGGATTGGCACTTCAGCCACCGTAAAAAAAAAACTTCACACAGCTCTGAAACGATGGACAGGACTTATTTCTGCTCTCCATGGGAGTAGCTCTGCTACAGGCTGCTCGCATTATGAAGGCCAGTTAGGGATCAGAACCAGTGTGGTACTGAGGCGTTACCCACCCATGGCAGCACTCGGCTACCAACTCTCCGGCATGATGATCATCTTCCTCTGCTGTCAAAGGAGATTTGTAAACTCCATATTTCAATGGTGGCGCTCTCTGAGGTACACAGACCTGGGACTGGCCACATCTCTGTAGGTGGGTACACCTTTTACTGGTATGGTTGCTCTGATGGCTATCATTCTCAGGGAGTAGCTGTTGCTGTGGCAGATCGGCTCCTTCCGATGGTGTCCGAAGTCACTCCTTCAACGAGTGTCTGTTGTCTCAGCGTATGCTCCAACCGCGGTGAGTGACATCTCGGTGAGGAAAACATTTCATTCACAACTTCGCTCAGTGGTTGATGGGTGCCCGTGAGGTGACACTTTTCTGGTCATGGGTGACTTCAACATAACCACTGGAACTGACAGGGCTGGTTATGAAGACTGTGTTAGTCCCCATGGGTCATAACCCAATTGTGCTCCACTCACTTAGAATCTGGAACCAATGTAGAAAGCATTTTAAGACGGAGAAGCTTCTATCTGTGTCACCTCTGCAAGAGAACCACCTCTTTCAACCTTCACAAACATATGCAGTTTTTAATATCTGGAAAAAATTTGGAATTAACTTGCTTAGAGATCTTTATATAGACAACGTCTTTGCATCCTACGAACAATTACATTCCAAATTTAACATTCCAGCTACACATTTCTTTCACTATCTTCAAATCAGGAACTTTGTTAAACAGAACAAATCCATGCTGGAAAAAATATTGCTCAATCTCAAGGACTTAGACTCCATCTCTACAATATATAAAATCATTTTACAATCCCTCCCTTTCAAAGATCCAAGAGGACACTGGGAAAAAGATCTCTCAATTATTATATCAGAAAAGGAGTGGAAAGTAGCAATGCAGAGAATTCACTCAAGCTGCATATGCGCAAAGCATACAATTATACAACTTAAAACTATATATCGAGCACATCTGTCTCGACTAAAACTCTCCAAAATGTTTCCAGGGCATGATCCAACCTGCGAACGTTGCAACCAAGTCCCAGCCTCACTAGGTCACATGTTCTGGGCCTGCACCAAATTAACATTATTCTGGACAAAAATTTTTAATTACCTTACCACATTAACAGCTGTGTTTGGGGTTCTTCCAGAGGGGCTTAAAGTGGAGAAAGACAAACAAATTGTGATTGCATTCACTACACTTTTGGCACGCAGACTTATTTTGATAAACTGGAAGAACCCAAACTCTCCTCTTTTAAGTCAGTGGGAAACCGATGTGTTATATTATTTGAAATTGGAAAAAATCAAATACTCAGTTAGAGGATCCGTACAGACTTTTTTCAAAACATGGCAGGATCTAATCAGTAATATTTTAAAATAAGTTCATAAAGCACAGAGAATTTATTAATTTAGGTATGTTTACAAGCCTTAAATTTAACGCCGTTTGTCTTGCTCTCTCTCTCAGGGGTGGGGATCGATCTGTTCTTAACTCAATTTTTCTTTTTGTAAAAACTTGATTGCTTTGTATGGATTGTAATAAAATTAATTAAAAAAAAAAAAAAAAAGTCCCCATGGTTCTGGTGACAGTGGAGAAAGTGGCTCCATGTTCCTTGACTTTGCAAACGGTCAGTGGTTGCAAATCGCTGGATCCTGGTTCTAGCACCCTCAGCCACATTGCTGGACTTAATACTCTTATACTGGTGGTGCAGTGAAGGAGATCAATCACATCCTAAATGGCAGACGCTGAAGGCTCTTACAAAACTGCAGGGTCTACAGAAATGCCCAGTTTGTGAATTCTGACCACAGACTTGTTGTTGCTACTCTGAAGATCCAGCTTAGGTCCAGTAGGTTAGCACCTACTAGGAAAATGAGGCTGGCTCTCCAAGATCAGTCTGTTTCTGACAAGCTTGCACACAGTTTGTGTAAGGAATTTACAGACTTGGGTGCGACTGCCGATCCTATTGTGATGTGGGGGACCTCCCGTGACAAGACCCTGAAGGTTGTGGAGGGTCGTGTTGATGTTACCAGTGTTTCCAGAAGGAGGTGTTTCATCCTGTAGGGCAGCCTGGATATCATCGGGAGGAGATGCAGCACATGGCTTGATAGCAACTCTAGTCAATACCGAAAACTGAGAAGGATGGCTGCAGGGCTCTGATGTCAGTTAAGGAGGCATTTGATAGAGGAATCTGTAAGCTAGTGACACACCATCTACAGGTGCTGGTCATAAAATTAGAATATCATGACAAAGTTGATTTATTTCAGTAATTCCATTCAAAAAGTGAAAATTGTATATTAGATTCATTCATTACACACAGACTGCTGTATTTCAAATGTTTATTTCTTTTAATTTTGATGATTATAACTGACAACTAATGAAAGTCCCAAATTCAGTATCTCGGAAAATTAGAATATCAATTAACACCAATGCAAAAAAAGGATTTTTAGAAATGTTGGCCAACTGAAAGGTATGAACATGAAAAGTATGAGCATGTACAGCACTCAATATTTAGTTGGGGCTCCTTTGGCCTGGATTACTGTAGCAATGCGGCGTGGCATGGAGTCGATCAGTCTGTGGCACTGCTCAGGTGTTATGAGAGCACATGTTTCTCTGATAGTGGCCTTCAGCTCTTCTGAATTGTTGGGTCTGGCGTATTGCATGTTCCTCCTTACAATACCCCATTGATTTTCTATGGGGTTAAGGTCAGGCGAGTTTGCTGGCCAATCAAGAACAGGGATACCATGGTCCTTAAACTGTCAAGTCAGCAGTCTTCCCCATAATTGTGTAGCCTACAGAACTAGACTGAGAGACCATTTAAAGGCTTTTGCAGGTGTTTTGAGTTAATTAGCTGATTAGAGTGTGGCACCAGGTGTCTTCAATATTGAACCTTTTCACAATATTCTAATTTTCCGAGATACTGAATTTGGTAGCCGTGTGAAGCGGAGTTGCGTCTCGCATCATCATGTCTCCCACGTAATTGAGTGCCTGCCCATATAAGGTAAATATTCACGGGTGAAGGACTATGCTTAGCATATTCATAAGTGCAGCTACTGCGGAAACCCTCCCTCAGCGAAAGTGCAAGAGAAACTTTTAAGTGCTGGGTCTGAGCTAAAATTAAATAAAGCCGTGGACATCGCAAGATCGCACAAGATATTCACGAGATACAAGTTTAATGAGAAGAAGCAGGGTATAAAGCCTCGATGCTTAAGAACTGGCGAAGTCATGGAGAACATGGAAGGACGAGTTCACATTATACACAGAACTTGCAATGCCGGAGGCAGAGGAAAACACTAAGGTCAGATTATTCCATTATCTTATTGGAGAGAGTGGCAGAGAATTGTTTCAGGCGCTGACCGGTGATGTAAGACCTGATGAGTTAACCATGAGCTTGAGTGGAGGGCCATCAGGGCCTGCAAGGCCTTCTCTGCTGGCCTAAAAAAATATCTGAATCACAAACTGATGTTAATTATATTTTGTCCATGAATACTTATTAAATAATTCCAAATAGTCTGTCCGCTTCCTTTCATAGCTTTTCCGTTGGTTGTGCTGCTTCCAGACATGTATTTTCATATTAAAGCATTTAACCAATCACATTTCAGCCATCATTTGTTGCCAGGCAGAGAGGCCTTCACAATCCGTTCTTCAGGCCCTCTAACACAGAATAAATGTCAATTAAACTGTTGCTTCAACCAATCAGATTTTGAGTTGGTGTCAGTAGGGCCCTCTAGCAGGCGTTCGGCAACGTCACCGTATTCAGACCCATTGATTGGATAGAAGCCGATATGAGGAACTCTACGAGGCCACTGAACGCACCGCAGGCGCTCCCAGCGCAAGATCCTCGCGCGCACTACCGCCAACTCCATGGCAGGATTCTGGACAATATTATTTGCCAGACACAGACCAGATTTTAAGACCACGAAAAACTGATGTTTGTCACGCTCCTCGACCCCCAGAAGTTTCATGAATACAAGAAAAATTTCCCGCATGCCGCCTTCTCCAGTTTAACACAGAGCCACGGAGCAGTTTTTGATCTGTCTCGGCTAAAAACAGAACTAACTGTAATGTATGCCATGGATGATTTTGCAGGAAAATCTCCCACTGATCTCATTGACTTCCTTCATCAGAACAATCTGAATGAGAGCATGGGGCAGCTGTACACATTGGTATATTTGGCGGTGACCACTCCCATGTACACTGCTTCTGTCGAGCGGACATTTTCAGCCCTAAAGCGATTTTAAAACTTATGCCAGAAATACGACAGGGCAGGTTCGACTTTCAGCATTAGCTTCGATGGCGATAGAAAGGGACTTTTTGATGGAACTGAAGCGCACGGATAATCTGTACGACACAGTAATTGAACTGTTTTTGAGGAAAGAGAGGAGGATGGATTTTGTTTACAAATAATCCAAATTTTTGGTGAGTAAAATGTTGCGATTTTCCTAAATAATATTGCAAGTTTATGAGTTATTATTGATGTTTTTTATGTGTGTCGTGGCTGTAGCTGCAGTAGAAAGGAACTTGTTCACCTCGGTTTGTCTATTCAATAAAGGCATTTATTGTAGCTACAGGAGTTATCTATCTGCGATGCAGCAGCTCTTTATACTGTATTTCTGCATATTAAGATGGTTTTTATAACCATAAATTAGTTTTTGAGGGGCAGGTTGATTCAGACGGAGCACTACTGAAGGCCTAGGTGTGAAATGCACGGTCTGCCACTGGACCAGATGATACGTAAATTTCTTTACACCACAAAAATAAATGAAACTGTAGAGAGGTTCAGATTATACTTCTCCCAGTGCACCTCTCTAAATCCTCCGTGCGGGAACATTATCATAAGGCTTAACAATCTTATTGTTACACCTTCTACGTGCACCCAACCGTCCTTATTACGAAGTATTCCTTGCTTTACCACTGGCTGCTTCTTTCCATTCACCTTCCTAGCTCTTTATTTAAACAGTTTTCCTTCTCACTTTTCCGTTCCTTCGCTGTCTTCTCCCTTTTCGTTCAAAATACGCGCCTCCTTGCCTTTTTACAGTCAGCTCCACTTACGTCACACCATGGTACGTTTAGCACAAGTTAATACCGGGAATGCCTGTTAAACATCTTACATTCACGAGTAGCGATTTGCGTAGTGAACACTTCGATGAATGAAACCTGTTATCTTTACAACGGTTGACAAACACGGAATGTAACTTCAAAACAACACGTCCTCCAAATACGAACCTGATTGAAAGAAATAATGATAATCAAATCCTTGATGACAGCAACACTCATAACAATGACAAAATAATTACATTGACAATCAGGTTATGTTATTTTTAAAATGTTTCCTTTTCTTTTTCATAACTTCTTTAACACGCTACTTCTCCACTGCGAAGCGTGGGTATTTTGCTAGTAGAAAATATAACATGCAACTGGCAATCTAAAGAAATGAATATCTATAATGACTGAATGATGCTCTGATTCACTTCAAAACCTGGATGTTTTTTGTTCAAAATATGTAATCTGCACATAACCTACCAATCACTAGTCACACGCCTAGTGCACTTTAGGTATCTGCTTCTGCCACTTAAGCAAATGAAGCAAAACGTGAAGTGCTACTTCCTTAAACCTATTCAAAGGTGTAGTGCTAGTGAGCCTGCAGGTAAAAAGAGAAAAGACATTTATAGATATGACAAAAGCAGGACACTCCTTTGTGTCTGTGGGCCATAAATATGGCATAAACAAATCCATGGTGTGCTAAGTTAAAAAGGAATAAAAAGAAAACCAAAATTGTAAAGCAATCTAAACACAAAATCAGAATCGCTCAAAGTACACACGGAAGCAATGGGACATTTGAACTGCATACAGCAAGAAATCAGAACACTTATGACTTTATGCTGGTCCTGATTTTATGGAGTGACTATGTGTACAAGTAATGCAGGGAGGGGTGTTCAGTCAGATATTCATGAATTTAACTTGTTTGAGTAAGGGATGATTGTGCTATTTTGCTGTGTGGAACATAATTGTTTTTCTTACATTTGTAGATTTCCTTATTAATATTGAAGTAATTAATAAACACATAAAACTGTACTGACAGTGCAAAGTAGAAAAACCATTTCATTTTGTTCGGTTAAGAACAGCTTCCTGAAGTCAATTCAAATAGATACTCATAAGTCTTATTTATGCATGTTTAATTTCCTTTGCTGGTGCACACTAGTACATAAAATTGATTGCGGAATGTAACCATATTTAGCAAATATTAATAAATCAAAAAAAGCATCTCCAGAAACTTTCTGCAAGCTTTTGAAACGAATAGTCTTGCATTTTAAAGTTTAGCTATTAATTAGGGAGTGCTCAAAGCTATCAGTTTGTGCCTCAGGAACTCTAGAACCTGAATTATACTTTCCCAGTCCTCATGGGTTACCTATTAACAGATGTTGCGAAAGGAAAGAGCACACAAGAAATTAACAATCAGAGTAAGACCAGCCAGTTTTCATTTAAAACAAATCAGCAATCAGAACAGGCCAGAAGAAACACAACGTTCGCAACACTATGATCTTAATATCGTATACATGTTTACACAGTAAAAGCATTACTATAATCTATTTTCTTTACAAAAACCACAATAAATTTGACTTGTTCATTTGGTACTTTTCAATGAGAGACATACTGCTACACCAGATGAACAACATACTGGCTTATGAGATATTTCTCTTAACATGAACATACTTTTTAAAACAAAATAGTAACCAAGAATTTTTAAAAATAAAATGGAGTATAATATATGAGCACTATGCTATCAGAATGTAATTATTAGTAACAACTAATAACTTCTAGCTGATGGCATTTTTAAATTATTTTGAACATGTAATTTGCTGGTGTTTTCAAAACCTTTGCTCCATTATTAAAACATTTTTTTTAAAGCAGCTCTCTAAATTTCACTTTCATGCGCTCCATCTTGTCAAACATTGATGGGAATAGTGAGACTGAAATTAATTGACTAAAATTTAAACAATAATCCAACTACAATATTTATAATCTGTAAATATAGTTGTATTCCAATCAACACTTTAAAATTTGGATTGAGTGCTAAAGGCAGACTTAACTACAAGCAGCTCTAAAATAATCAATGAATGGGGTAGCGGCTGAGCTTCAATTCAAAGGCACAGTATTGTGGGAATGACATCTTTCTTGTTGATCTTCAGCACAGAGTTTTCCAATAGTAATAGTTTGCACATTTTGACCACTCAAATGGAGTTTTTTTCTATTTTCTATGGATGTTTCGCCCATCTTTGCCTATGCACAGAACTGGACGCTGCAGGGTTCTGTTGAGTTTGAATCTTCAATATGTAATTTCTCCATGTAAACATGAGATTAAAATTTCTTCTCAGCCACCACTACAAACTACATGGAGTAGGTAACAAATTAAAAAAATATCACTTTTGGGTGGAGTATTCCTTTAACTATGTTAGACATGTATCTAACAGCTTGTTAGCATCTCTGTTGTTCATTTATGTTGAAATTAGTACTTTGTTTAAAAGGTGCAATAGTATTCACTTTATTTTTGAAAATTAGAAATTCATATTGACTAGTACCCGCTTACAGAAAGGCTTGCTAGTCTGTATGACAGGTCTGCTACAATTTCATTAGAACTGTGGCTTGTAATTAAGACATGAATGTATCTTTTTTTTCTTTTAAGGCATGTGTATGATGGGTAAATATTTTTGTACATGTTTTATTCGTTTTATAAAGAAAGTTTTAAGGGGATTTAATTTATTTACTACTTTTATGGTTACTGAACAATAAGTCTACAACATTTCACTTTGTTATTAAAAAATGAACAGGTTAAATCTGTGTTCTGTAGTTTAATTATAAAAATACCACTAAGATAGAGGACATAAAGCTTTTGCATGGCTGTTTATTCAGGAGTTTAGTGAAAAAAATGGAAAAGATAAAGAAAACAAATTCTTTAATCCTAAAGGAACTTTTAATTTTTTTTCTTTGGTACTATAGGTTTAATATTTGTTCCTCTTCTCCTTTTCTTGTGGGTATTTTTTGAACTTTAATAGTTGCAACTACATTTCCGGGCCAGTGCAGGCTGAAGCCTGACATTACAGTAGGGCTTAGGCTGACTGAGGGTAAGGCAAATCCAGGTCTGTATTGTAGTAAATTTTAAGTTCAATAAAATTAAAGAAACATTGGAATTGATATATTGCATATTTGCAACTCTATAATTAAGAGAAGTGCCCAACTGATATGAATTTGTTTTAGATGATATTGATATATGGGCAACAAAGATTATGGATTACTAATATTGCTGATGTGTTTTAAGTATTATGTTTTCCTAAAAAATACCTGAATAAAAAGAAAAAGATTAAGCATATTGTGTTTTCACAATATCATGTTCTATCATTAATATTTAAAAAAGTTAAATGACATTGTGTTTATTTTTTTTTTGTTGTTGTTGTTAATGCACAGACAAATCTGACATTTGTTTCTCCTTCTTAAGTATACATTGGAGGTGATGTGAGCACAACATTCACAAAATTGATAAACTAAAGTTTATAAATAAACCACTCAAAAAAATTAAAGGAACACTTTGAAAACACATCAGATCTCAATGGGGGAAAAAATCATGCTGGACATCTATACTGATATAGACTGGGTAATGTGTTAGAAACGAAAGGATGCCACATCGTTGGATGGAAATGAAAATTATCAACCTACAGAGGGCTGAATTCAAAGACACCCCAAAAATCAATGTGAAAAAATAATGCGGCAGGCTAGTCCATTTTGCCAAAATTTCTTTGCAGCAACTCAAAATTGTACTCGGTAGTTTGTATGGCCCCCACGTGCTTGTATGCATGCCTGACAACGTCAGGACATGCTCCTAATGAAATGACAGATAGTGTCCTGGGGGATCTCCTCCCAGATTTTGGCCAGGGCATCACTGAGCTCCTGCACAGTCTGAATTGCAACCTGGCGGCGTTAGATGGACCAAAACATAATGTCCGAGAGGTGTTCTATTGGATTTAGGTCACGCGAGCGTGGGAGCCATTCAACGGTATCAATTCCTTCATCTTACAGGAACTCCCTACATACTTTCCCCACATGAGACCGGACATTGTCGTGCACCAGGAGGAACCCAGTACCCACTGCACCAGCACAGGGTCCGACAATGGGGTCCAAGGATTTCATTCCGATACCTAATGGCAGTCAAGGTGCAGTTGTCTACCCTGCAGAGGTCTGTACATCCCTCTATGGATATACCTCCCCAGGCCATCACTGACCCACCACCAAACCAGTCATGCTGAACGGTGTTACAGGCAGCATAACATTCTCCACGGGTTCTCCAGACCCTTTCAGGTCTGTCAAAAAAGCACTGGGCGCCAGTGGTGCACCTGCCAATTCTGGGATTCTATGGCAAATGCCAATCAAGCTTCACGGTGCCGGGCAGTGAGCACAGGGCCCACTAGAGGCCACTCTCATGAACTCTGTTTCTGATTGTTTGGTCAGAGACATTCATACCAGTGGCCTGCTCGAGGTCATTTTGTAGGGCTCTGGCAGTGCTCATCCTGTTCCTCCTTGCCCAAAGGAGCAGATACCGGTCCTGCTGATGGGTTAAGGACCTTCTACCTCCCTGTCCTGCTCTCCTAGAGTAATTATCTGTCTCCTGGAATCTCCTCCATGCCCTTGAGAGTGTGCTGGGAGAAACAGCAAACCTTCTCGGAATGGCACGTATTGATGTGTCATCCTGGAGAAGTTGGACTACATGTGCAACCTCTGTAGCGTCCGTGTATCACCTCATACTACCAGTAATGACACTGACCATATTCAAATGCAAAACTAGTGAAAAAACAGTCAGAAAAGATGAGGAGGGAAAAATGTCAGTAGCCTCCACCTGTTAAACCATTCTTGTTTTGGGGGTCGTCTCATTGTTGCCCCACTAGTGCACCTATTGTTAATTTCATTAACACCAAAGCAGCAAAACTGATTAACAACCCCCTCTGCTACTTAACTGACCAGATCAATATCCCAGAAGTTTCATTGACTTGATGCTATACTCTGATTAAAAAGTGTGCCTTTAATTTTTTGAGCTGTATATAATATTATAGTCCATGTTGAGTTAAATATTAAAAAAAAACTTTACTGACAACAAAATTGTTATGGTACACTCATCTGAGAATTATATAATACAAGACATTTTTTAGGGGATAATTAACGTATAAATGAATAAGTGCACATGTACTGTATATATCCTTAAGTATGTGTGCATTAATAAAATATTGAAATATATTTATGATCATTGTTAGTGCTATACAACCAGGATTGCATTTGTTATAAGCCTATTCATGGGCCTTTTCATCATTCTGTCCTTACTATTTTTTTAGTTTAGCAAATAAACAATAACTGTATGCTAACATTTTTATAAAAATACCACTGCTTTAAAGTACTATTTTTCACTTCAAATGTCAACAAAACATATAATCTGCTCAGGAATGTCCAAATGTATGCATAGAACTATACATGGGTTGATTTTTAAGATGGATGTTTTCCAAAAGTAGAGCCATAATCCACAGATTTATTTAGAAACAAACACATCAATCATGAATTTAAAAAAATTATACTTTAATAAGTGTATTTTAATCTGTAATACTTAGACAAATATTTGTCTTTAAAATTGGTTTTAAAGAACTAACTAAAAGTAACAATGACACACAAAAGTGCAGGAAAATTAAATAATATCACCTAGGAATCATAGAATATTTACTTTACAATATACTTCATAAGTAATTGCTCTGAAATTATACAAGCTTATGTTTAGGTGAATGCAACCACTACCAAATAATTAACAAATAAAATTACAATTAACTACTTGATTGCAGTTTAATTAGTTAAAAAAAATCTGAAATATTTTAAAATAAACTGGAGAATATTAAACTTTGCTCAAAAGACTGTCAGTATAACTTAAAGAAATACTAATTGTTCACAAAAACATTTAAACAGCTACATCTTTGAAAAAGTATTGCATGTATACTTTATGCTTTAGAAAGCAGAATGCAAGTTACAAAAGAAGAAAACCCATGAAAATCTTACTTGCTTTACCAATGTTGATTTACTTATGTAAACCATAAAACTGACTCATTTTTGTAATAATATGCCAAGTTATTAGGTTTCGAGTCTCAGCTACTGGATGGTTTTAGGCAGTGAATCAATTGTACAACAGTAGTATTTCTGAGCGCTAAATTACATCTTCCACAAGGAAACATTAACTATTTGCAATGTTTGTTTTTACAGTAAACAATTTAAAAATCTCTTACTTTCATTAAATGCATACTCAAATTCTTCTAATGTCTTCGGAAAATTTAGAGGTGGTTCATCTTTCTTCATTAATTCATCAAGATCGATCCTTGATAATAAATCTAAAAAGAAGAATAAGAAGTAAAAAGCTAAGGTATTCAGAACACCATACTCATAACGTTACTAACTGTAACATATTTTAACATAGAATTACAAACTTTAAAATGTAGCAGGAGTTTAATTTGTTATTAGAGAGTAGACTGTTAGTAACGCTTTTAATGTTCGGTTACGGTTGGTGCTCTAGGGAACTTCTACCTGACCATACCATGTCCAATCAACCAATGGCTTATGCACTTCGAACTCAAAGAATTCTTGAAAAATTACCAGATGTACCCATGTTAGCCAAGAGACATCCTATAATTTTTTTTTGATGTAAGATCAATATTTGCCAAGATAAAGCCAGTATACCAAGGGGAGGGGGTAAGGGTCGTGTGAATTTTATCTGGCCTAATTTTTTCATCAAATTTCACAAGACCATAGCTCAACGACTAAACCACCAAACAAGTTCAGCCTTTGCATGCTGGTACATTGATTGGTATAGTATGTGTAAAAATTAAAACATTTGGTCTAGATGACCCTGCATGGTCAAAGAAGCCTCTTGAATTTGACCAAAATATAATTTGGCTGGGCTATAGTTAAGCCTCAGAAACACTTATTTGTAACCAACACAGACTTTTGATTGTTTTTCCTTATTCAGACAACTATATAGGCTTTCTGAAAAAGCAAAAAACAGAAATCTAACTATATCAGGGTTTGAACAGCAGACCTCTCAAATCCAAAAAATTATTTTGGATTTCATTTCCACAGTACCCTAAAGGCATATAGAAATGTGTCATTTATTCTATCTACATTGTCCATTCTTTCTCAAAACACAAACCTTACTTTTCTTAAGCAAATCTAACATGTTTATTTTCCATCCTAAACATAGGGTGAATGTAGCATGTGTCAATAATGGTAAACTTTTTTTTCATATCAAATGACGATACCCTATCTCATGTTGCTGAACAGAGAATGTGATTCTTCATGGCCAAAACAGTACCTGGTACTTGAGAATACCACTCAGAAGATGGCAAACTCAGAGTGCTTGGTAAGATAGTCAACTGACTGTCTGAATATTCACCACTGAACCAGCAGCTGAGATCCTGCATTCTCACAATCACACTCCCAATGGATCAGATGCACCTCTCACCTCAGACCAGTGTTCTATTGGAAGGCTACGTTCGGTGCATGTATGATGTAAAATGTTGGATTGGTGTGATTCGTGACAAGGGTGAAGCGGAATAAGACATCCTGATATGTTTCATGTATCCAAACTACCCTGCACAGTCTTTCCACTGGACACCTAGAGATAATATTTATTATGTACCGTTACAGTGCACCTACAATGGTCATTGGGAGGAAGTATCATGTTGATCTCAAAGACCAAGATGCCCTACACTCTGTACTTCATTTGAAACAGAAATGAAATGGGTCACATTCGTACTACTGCAATACCAATATGTTAACATTTCATTATAACGAGTGTTGTATTTAATGATATATCAAGCAGATGTTGTTCTTGTGTTGTGCTTAATGTGCCTTTTTTTGATTCATTTTTTTCCATTAATCCTATAACCAAGTTTGTGATGAAGAACTTGATGATTATCATTACTGACAAATGCTGAATTCAACCCATTCATATAATGGAAAATAAAAATGAAAGATTCACATAAGAAAAGTAAGACTTGTTTTTGGAGAAAGAAGGGACCATATAGGATACAGGAAAAATAATTTAAAAAACTCTCTGGACATTCCCAAAGTACATTACACTGGTCTGAAAACTAAACACAAAATAATATTTTCACATTTGCAAGATATGCTGGTCAAACTCTGATGCAGTTTCTTGTTTGTTTATAACTTTTTGAAAAGCCTTGAGTAGCTATCTAAACATGGAAAAAATGTCAGCAGGCTGTATCATTTAGAACAGGCATGTCAAACTCACTACCATTGGTGGGCCGCTTCGACTGCCATATGTGCATCAGCGGGCCTCACTGTCACAAATACTATTATACTGTTATACAAAGTTACAGTTGCTTTCTTTCCAATACTTGAAAACTTTAAAAAATTTAACATTTAAAGTTTAAAGAAAAGTAATTTATTTCCATACACTCTCCGTACAACAGCGTACAATTAGAGTCTTAGCCTCTTAGCTCCTTATATTAGGTCCTTATATTATTATATTACATTTATTATATTATGTTCATTGCTTACAGTGGTGTGAAAAACTATTTGCCCCCTTCCTGATTTTTTATTCTTTTGCATGTTTGTCACACAAAATGTTTCTGATCATCAAACACATGTAACCATTAGTCAAATATAACACAAGTAAACACAAAATGCAGTTTTTAAATGATGGTTTTTATTATTTAGGGAGAAAAAAAATCCAAACCTACATGGC
>JANRMT010062837.1:55335649-55403384 GCA_026402145.1 Polypterus bichir lapradei
CATATTGAACTTTCCAACGTCACTAATTTTCCAACTTCCCGTGTAGGTAGAAGGCTGACCCCATCTTCACGAAATTTGGTAGGTGGCTTCCCTGTGCTAACCAAAATCGATGTACGTACTTATTTCGGTGGTATGACGCCACTGTCGGCCGCCATATTGAATTTTCCAAACATCACTAATTCTCCAACTTCCCGTATAGGTAGAAGGCTGAAATTTGGCAGGCTCATTCCTTACACCTTACTTACAAAAGTTAAGCAGGTTTCATTTCGAAATTCTACGCATAACGGTCATAACGGTCAACAATGTCCGCCATGTTGAACTTTCTTATTCATGGCCCCATCTTCACGAAATTTGGTAGGCGGCTTCCCTGCACTAACCGAAACCAATGTACATAATTATTTCGGTGGTATGACACCACTGTCGGCCGCCATATTGAACTTTCCAACATCACTAATTCTCCAACTTCCCGTGTAGGTAGAAGGCTGAAATTTGGCAGGCTCATTCCTTTCAGCTTACTTACAAAAGTTAAGCAGGTTTCATTTCAAAATTCTACACGTAACGGTCATAACAGTCGATAACGGTCGACAACGTCCGCCATGTTGAATTTTCTTATTTATGGCCCCATCTTCACGAAATTTGGTAGGCGGATTCCCTGCGCTAACCGAAACCAATGTATGTACTTATTTCGATGGTATGACGCCACTGTCGGCCGCCATATTGAACTTTCCAATGTCACTAATTTTCACAATGTCCGCCATGTTGAACTTTCTTATTCATAGGTAGAAGGCTGAAATTTGGTACTTATTTCGGTGATATGATGCCACTGTCGGCTGCCATATTGAACTTTTCAACGGTCTTTGTTACTTATGGGCCCATCTTCAAGAAATTTGGTACGCGGGTTCCCAACGCTAACTGAATCCTACTTACGTACATATATACGTCCATAGCCTGCAGCTCGGACACCGTGTGAGGCGGCGTTGGTTCCCCCATCCCAACGCCTCCCACGTCGTTGGCTGCCTGCCTATATAAGGCCGTCTGTCGCTCCAGTCTCTACATTCCCTTCCTTGCTTCGTCACGGGATTCACGTCTCCCTGCTGATAACTACAGCCTTTTTATTTAATCCACGGCTTCTCCGCTGTTTTATTGTTCATTTATTATGATTATAGTTATTGTATAGGTATTTTAGACTTGCTTTACATTGTTCAGGTACCCATTTCCTTTATCATTCCAACCGTACCCCCATTAACATGTCTATCGAGGTAGTCACCATCGATCAAAGAACTGTCACTTACCAAGTGGTTTCCATGCCCGGAGATGGCACCTGCCTTTTCCATTCTCTTTGTTACATATTGCACAGCCATATCAGGCTCACTATTGATATCCGGAGGAACACTGTGTCTTATGTATTGAATGACTGGGACAGGTTCAAGGTGTGGACTGATGACGGTACAGGAGATAATTATACTACACAGGAGCACTAGAAGAGTGAAATACTTAAGTGTACCGAAATGACCAAATATTTTACACCTTTGGACAACCGCCAATGCCTCTTAAACATCTTAGCTTCACAGGTGACGATTTCAGTAGTGGACACTTTGATGTTTAGAAATGTTTAAACTCTCAAAAGCTGGATGTGAAGTTATTAATGAAACTGGTAGTATACTTACAACGCTTGACAGATGCCGAATGTCTCTTCAACACAAGTCCTACAAATACTGTCGTAACTGAAACAAACCATGAAACTCAAACCGATTATGACAGCAGCAATCCAAGCTGTGAGATTTGAAACAAGATTACTGTTCACATGGCCAACTGTACGTTGCATGCTCAAGAGTGAGCTCAGCGCACAGCTACAGCTTGGTCATATTGCAACTGGAGGGCCGAACTGACAACGTGGCATACAAAGAGATCCTTAACAAATAATTATTGGTATATTTTCCCTCAGTTTAAAAAGGTTTAATTTTCTTCTTAATAAAAATTTGAAGGCAGTACTTCACCGCTGCGAAGCGCGGGTATTTTGCTAGTATATCTATATATCTATATATATCTATATATATATATATATAGTGATCGATAGGGGGCGCTCTCGCTCCCTTGAACCCCTGTCCACGACTCCAAACACCAGGTAAAAGTCCTCAAATCGACTTTATTTAATCGCCACAGTGCACAAAGCACACTCTCCACCACAATACTCATAAACTCACACTAATAAATCACAATAAACAATCCTCCAGCTCCCAGACGCGTTGCCACCCTTCCACCCAGCTCAGCTCACCGTCTGGGAGCTCCCACAGTCCTTTTATATCTCCTGACCCGGAAGTGTTTCTGCCCAACAGTCCACAAATCCTTATTCCTTCCGGGTCAGGGTAAATAGTCCTTTTCTTCAACCCGGAAGTCCGTCGCTCTTCCTGTGACGAACCTCCGGGTCACAGGGCACGAAAAAGCCCTCGGTCCTCCCTGCAGCTCCCTCCTGTGGCCCCCACGGCATCCAGCAGGGCTTTGCATAAAAACTCCAATGTCCATGATGCCCTGCTGGTCTTCTGGGGACCTCCACGCTGCAAGGAGGGCTCCACCTGGCGGCTTGGGGGTATTGGCCGTGATAAATGGCCGGCCATCCTTCACAATATATATATATATACACTCAGCAAAAAAAGAAACGTCCCTTTTTCAAGACTGTGTATTTCAACAATAATGTTTTAAAAATCCAAATAACTTTACAGATCTTCATTGTAAATTGTTTAAACAATGTTTTCCATGCATGTTCAATTAACCATAATCAATTAATTAACATGCACCTGTGGAATGGTCGTTAAGACCTTAACAGCTTACAGAAAGTAGGCATTTAAGGTCACAGTTCTAAAAACGCAGGACACTAAAGAGACTTGTCTACCGACTGTGAAAAACACCCAAAGAAAGATGCCCAGCGTCCCTGCTCATCTGCGTGAACGTGCATTAGGCATGCTGCAGGGAGGCATGAGGACTGCTGATGTGGCTAGGGCAATAAATTGCCATGTCCACACTGTGAGACGCCTAAGACAGCGCTACAGGGAGACAGGAAGGACAGCTGATCATCCTCGCAGTGGAAGACCACGTGTAACAACACTTGCACAGGATCGGTACATCCGAATATCACACCTGCGTGACAGGTACAGGATGGCCACAACAACTGCCCGAGTCACACCAGGAACACACAATCCCTCCATCAGTGCTCAGACTGTCCGCAATAGGCTGAGAGAGGCTGGACTGAGGGCTTGCAGGCCTGTTGTAAGGCAGGTCCTTACCAGACATCACCAGCAACAACGCTGCCTATGAGCACAAACCCACCTTCGCTGGACCAGACAGGAGTGGCAAAAAGTTCGTGAGTTTCTGCATGACAGCAATGTCAGTGTTCTGCCATGGCCAGCGAAGAGCCCAGATCTCAATCCCATTGAGCACGTCTGGGACCTGTTGGATTGCAGGGTGAGGGCTAGGGCCATTCCCCCCAGAAATGTCTAGGAACTTGCAGGTGCCTTGGTGGAAGAGTGGGGTAACATCTCACAGCAAGAACTGACAAATCTGGTCCAGTCCATGAGGAGGAGATGCACTGCAGTACTTCAAGCAGCTGGTGGCCACACCAGATACTGACTGGTACTTTTGATTTTGAGCCTCCCTTCATTCAGGGACACATTGTGAAACATTTTTAGTTTATGTCTTATGGTGTTGACTCTTTTAGTGTTCATACAAATATTTACACATTAAGTCTACTGAAAGTAAAAACAGTTGAAAGTCAGAGGACGTTTCTTTTTTTGCTGAGTATATATATAGCAAAATACCCGCGCTTTGCAGCGGAGAAGTAAAATGAAAAGGAAACATTTTAATAATAATGTAACATGATTGACAATGTAATTGTTTTGTCATTGTCATGAGTGTTGCTGATATATATATATATAAAGTCAGCGTCGGTATATATAAAGTCAAAACTTTTTTCTGAATATATAAAGTCAAAACTTGAATATATAAAGTCATCGTTGGAATATATAAAGTCAAAACTTGAATATACAGTAATCCCTCCTCCATCGCGGGGGTTGCGTTCCAGACCCCCCCGCGATAGGTGAAAATCCGCGAAGTAGAAACCATATGTTTGTATGGTTATTTTTATATATTTTAAGCCCTTATAAACTCTCCCACACTGTTAACATTATTAGAGCCCTCTAGACATGAAATAACACCCTTTAGTCAAAAGTTTAAACTGTGCTCCATGACAAGACAGAGATGACAGTTCTTTCTCACAATTAAAAGAATGCAAATATATCTTTTCTTCAAATGAGTCTGCATCAGGAGCAGAGAATTTAAGAGAGAGAGCGCGCTCGCAAAGAAAAGCAAACAATCAAAAAATCAATATGTGTGCTTTTAAGTAAAGCGGCACTTTTCAGAGGAGCGTCAGTATCTTCTAAGCAAACAGCCTATGTTGAAACAGCCCCTCTGCTCAAATCTCCTCCGTCAGGCGCAGAGAACGTCAGAGAGAGAGCGCGAGATTAAAGCAAACAATCAAAAAATCAATACGTGTGCTTTTGTGCTTTTAAATAAGCCGAGATAAAGCGGCATTTTTTAGAGGAGCGTCAGTATCTTTTAAGCAAACAGCTTCTGTGCAAACAGCACCTCTGCTCATACTCCCTCCGTCAGGCGCAGATAATGTCAGAGAGGGTGAGATAGAGGCAGAGACAAGCAAACAAACACCGTGCGGGATGCATATCTTATAGCATTCAGGAGTTTTAGTTAATATGTAATACATGCTCTGATTGGGTAGCTTTTAAGCCATCTGCCAATAGCGTCCCTTGTATGAAATCAACTGGGCAAACAAACTGAGGAAGCATGTACCATAAATTAAAAGACCCATTGTCCGCAGAAATCCGCGAACCAGCGAAAAATCCGTGATATATATTTAGATATGCTTACATTTAAAATCCGCGATAGAGTGAAGCCGCGAAAGTCGAAGCGCGATATAGCGAGGGATTACTGTATAAAGTCAGCGTCGGTATATATAAAGTCAAACTTGTTTCTGAATATATAAAGTCAAAAGTTGAATATATAAAGTCATCGCTGGAATATATAAAGTCAAAACCTGAATATATAAAGTCAGCGTCGGAATTTATAAAGTCAATCCTGACTATATAAAGTCAACATCAGGGTATATAAACTCATTCCTGAATATATAAAGTCAAAGTCAAAATATATTGATTGAAACGACTCTGAACTGAACTAAGTTAACAAAAACGTATTCAGAAAAATAAATTAAAAAACACTGTTCGGTTAATGTTTTGAAAATGATGCATGTGCCCTGCCCAGGAATTTTTCCTGCCTTGCGCCGAGTGTTGGCTGGGATTGGCTCCAGCAGACCCCCGTGACCCTGTGGTCGGATTCAACAGGTTGGGAAATGGATGGATATTCCAGCGCTGACTTTGTATATTCTGACGCTGACTTTATATATTCAAGTTTTGACTTTATATATTCCAGCGTTTACTTTATATATTCTGATGCTGACTTTATATATTCAAGTTTTAACTTTAAATATTCCAACGCCGTCTTTATATACTCGGGTTTTGACTTTATATATTTGGAAATCACTTTATATATTCAAGTTTTGACTTTATATATTCCAGCGCTGACTTTATATATTCAAGTTTTTACTTTATATATTCAGAAACAAGTTTTGACTTTATATATACCGACGCTGACTTTATATATTCAAGTTTTGACTTTATTTATTCCAACAGTGACTTTATATAATCAAGTTTTGACTTTATATAGTTAAATTTAGTCATCATTGCATAAATTTTTCTTCACCATACAAATGTAAAGAGTAAATTCGCCTTACATTCCAACCAAAGATATTTGTGTCGACTAAATAGAACTTGAAAAGATATATTTTTTAGAATGTGATCGCGCAATTCAGATCGAGTTGACGCGCACGACACATCGAGCCCGCGTGCTATTGTGGTTTCGCCTGCGTGCCTCAATAAGTGACCCTCCCCTCGCTCTTACTTTTTTACCGTTCATCTAATGAATACACTGAGTATGGCATTACCAAAACAATCATTGATTGCGAATAAAGTATCCATTATTCATAAAGCTTCAATTGGTGATCTGTCTTTCTGCGTTAACCGCATATTTTTTCATACGTCTCAAACCAAGGAAAATGAATCGGGAAGCGCGCGTACATAATCAGAGTAGCCCCTCTCGGGAATCGAACCTCGGTCGCCAGCGTTAGAAGCGAAGCCTCTACCGTTGCGCCACGGCATGTGGTTTGTCTATTTGAGAGTATGTAGATCGGGGTATATATACCTGCGCTTCGTAGCGGAGAAGTACTGTGTTAAAGAAGTTATGAAAAAGAAAAGGGAACATTTTAAAAATAAAGTAACATGATTGTCAATATACAGTAATTGTTTTGTGACTGTTATGAGTGTTGCTGTCATCAAGGATTTGATTATCATTATTTCTTTCAATCAGGTTCGTATTTGTAGGATGTGTTGTGTTCAAGTTACATTCCGTGTTTGTCAATCGTTGTAAAGATAACAGGTTTCATTCATCGATTCGTTTCTTACTGCATCAATAAACATCTCGTCTTCCTCTTTATCTGAGATGTGACACACTGCATGCGCGGGTTTTTTTTTACACTGTCTTCCTTTAGCTGGACATTGACTTTTTCCACCATGTGCTTTGTTTCCGCAGTAGCTGCACTTATGAATATGCTTGTATGTATCAGACGCTTCATATTTTTGGGTGCCTTTTCAATTGTGTAATTCGTTTTTTGTTCAGCGCTCTTTGGAACTGTTGCTTTTTGTCTGTGCACTGCATCATTTCACGTGAGTCGCTCGATGTACATGCATCGAAGCTTCGTAGCTGTGCTGGTGCCATCTCGTGCGATGTCCACGGCTGTATTATGTTACCTAAGTCCCGGCACTTAAAAGTTTCTCTCGCAGTTTTGCCGAGTTTGTGCCAAACACCACCCTGACCATCTCATCTTCTTCTACATAAGCACAGTCCTTCACCCGTGAATATTTAGCGGGAGTGTTTCTATTGGATTGCCGCTGACGGACGGCCTTATATGGGCAGGCACTAAATTACGTGGGAGGCGTAACTCCGCCTCCCACGGGCATCGAGCAGAAGTCTATTATAGTCTATGGACGAAAAAATAGGTTCCAGTTATGACCATTACGCGTAGAATTTCGAAATGAAACCTGCCCAACTTTTGTAAGTAAGCTGTAAGGAATGAGCCTGCCAAATTTCAGCCTTCTACCTACACGGGAAGTTGGAGAATTAGTGATGAGTCAGTCAATGAGTGAGTGAGTGAGTGAGTGAGTGAGGGCTTTGCCTTTTATTGGTATAGATAAATCACTTCAGTAACATTTCCTCATTTCAGCCAATTGTGATTGTGCTCTGCTGCTACCACTTCAAAAAATACAGTGGGAGAAGATGTTTTTATAAACATTAAAGTCGCAGAGTGTGATTATCATGCAAGGGATTAGCAAATTAGAAAAATATCTATGGTAAGACATCAGCTAATAAAACATGTAAACTAAAATGGAAAATGTATGCTAGATGCATTCATGGCTAGTTGAGGAAAATACTACCCAGTAAAGGAACGGCAGTAGAAATGTTACATTTGAATCTATTTAAGGAGTTAAATTAGAATAGGCTATTAAAAATATCTCAACTTGAAGAAACTCTAGTACAAACTTTAGTTAACATCAGATCAATTTAATCAAAGAACAAAATTCACACTTAATAAAAACTAATCAAGTAAAATTGGAGAATCTTTTTCAGCCTTAACAGAATATAAAGTAATCACTGAGCCTGGAATATGAATGAAGATATGTCCAGTAACAAACAGCTAACCGATGAAGGCAGTGGTGCCAAGAATGAAGGAGAACAATGGCCACATGACAGACAGGACACAAACCTAATTAAACTCAAAACTACACAAGTCTCAGTATGGGTGAACAGTTGAAAGATCATAGCATTCCTTGTAGACAACTTTAAATGTGCTGAAAGTGTACTGGGCATTGAAGCCAGAACAAACAACAGAGAGCTGAAGCCATGTTCCAGGTATTTCCCCAGAAGTACCCACAGAGTAACACATAAACTCAAATGGCCACAGACCAATTGGTCTTAAAGTTACAAGATAGCTAGAGGAACCAGAGTCAACATGTCAATGATATAATGTAGAACAAAGATAGAAAGACAACCCTGGGTAGGGTTGCTGCAAGAAGTTCTAAATGCATCGAAGTAAATGTACCCTGTGAAGTCTTGATCACGTCAAAGCAAAATGGTCTCCCATAAAGTCTAAATCACATTGAAGCATGTACTTTCATTTTCTCAAGTCTACAAAATCAAAATACCAAAATGCTGCTACCAAACCATTTTAAATTGTGGGTTTTTCTTTATTTTTTCCAGTACCAATATACTGTACAGCCCTAATTTGCTGTGAAGTAAATCATAATCATTCCTTTTTTTACGTCCCTGACCTGAGCCCCCAAAGATATGTGGTGTAAACACAAGCCTCTGAGTCACCCAATCATACTGTTTCAATATACTTTCAGCAACCAGCTGAATGAAAACTAAACTAACATTTTATTACTGGACTGCATGTAGCACACTCTTTTCTGATTGGCTGTGTGACTGAGCCCTACAAAAGAGCAGCGTACCAGTACATTTGCTTCTTGCCTTACACTCTGCTGCTGGGATAATAAGGCAGGTATTTTCTCTTTAATAAAATAAATACTACATTGGTTGTTACTTTAAACAGTAATTGGACTACGTAACACATTACTTTTAATGTGTTACCATCAAAACTGCTCACAAGATTGTACTAAGCTTAGCACTGTATGTTCAGCTCTTCAACACAATTTTAGCAATTCCTGAAATATTTAAAAGAGGAATAATGTGAATGTCTGAGCACCTGCCTCAGGAAATGTATCTTTCTGTACACTTTCACTGTTTTCTACCTGAGGCTGCAGGAAGCATGTGCGAAGCTAACATATGCACAAGCTAACAGAGTTCAACAGATATCTACAGACTATGAAATCATTAATTGTAACATAATTAAGGGTTTACATGGCCACATAACTCAAAGAGAAACTTATGTGTGTTAACCTGTTTTCTTGGAGACCAATAGCCCAGTTTCACTGACCAGAACAAGAGTTAACACGGCATTTTAGAAACCAGGTTTCTGTGAATAACCAGTTTATTAAACCACATTTAAACACATTCATAGTCTTTCCAGTTGGTAATGCGTATGTGCAACCACTTTCTCCAACTATCCCAGCTGCAGAGCATGTGATAGGGTGGGCGCAGATGTCCATCTCTTGCCATATGAGAAAGGTGTGGCATTAAATGTGTATGTTCTCTGCACTTATTCCTTATTCGCTAATAATGATAGTGTTTACTTATTCATTTTGCTAGTAATGATAATGGTGAATTATTCATCACCATATAATGTAAACACATATTACCTACTGTACTAGAATCCAGTGTACAGGCCTTGTTATATGTTGACTCCAACATCTACCTCTGCCTCATTATGTGTCCCAAGTCCATCAACAATACCTTTGTGATATATAATACAACTCTTGACATACCATCCCCGCTTACCCGTGCCACATCCTGCTTCCTCCAGCAAGGACCATCTCACTTACTCTGCTTTTTACTGATTCTTGTACAGCGCCATCAACAAGTCTGTCTTCTTGGTTTACAAATTATTTTAGTCTTAACAGGGTGCTCTTTCTTTGAAACCTGACAGTGAACATCACAAAAGGACTGTCCAAAAATATCACTTTACTGAAACCGTTCAGTTTTATCTTCACCTAGTTTAGGGTAAAAATGATGTTCTTTTACAAATTAACTCAATTCTTTAATGAAATCTCATCAACACAGAAATAAAATAATAATAATTGACATACATTTAAAATGGGTTGATTGAGCCAAACATATCTAAACGCATATAGGCATCTTCTATATTTTTTTCTTTCTTCTGTCCCTCAATCATTTCATACCAGGAGGAAACTAATTTCAATGGAGCTAGAAGTTTATGGGTGTAGTTATCATCAATACAGCCAGGTATATTGTGCTTAGAGTCTTGTTAATCAGTCCACCGTGAGGACTGTATACTTCTGACATTCATTCTACAGTTACACGTGTGACTTTGGTGACTTTTTTTTTCTCCAAGCCAAAAATAAGCATTTCAGATCATAGCAAACATAAATACAATCAACATTTTTAACATTGACAGACTTATTAATAAACAGCTTCCCCATGATCAGACTGTTAATCAGTAACATTATACTGAACTGCTAAGGAATATGGAAGAAAGCATCAGGAAAAAAAAGTCTGAAGTGGTGGCATATGCAAAACTACATTTAGGACCATGACAACACACCTGCACTCTTCACCTTATCAAAGAGTTTTTGATACCAAGAAATGTGGTTGTTGCCTCACACCTCTTGTATTTGCCAGATCTCACTCCTTGATATTTTTTTGTTTCTGAAATTAAAATTGAGACTAATGTGAAGATGGCTTCCTATCATGTTAGAAATCCAAGAAAAAAATAATAATCGCTGGAGACTTTAAAGATGGTGACAAAAGAGGAGCACAAGGAATGTTTACAGGTACATGGAGAAGTGCTGGAAAAAGTGTATTGCATCTCAAGGAGAATACTTTGACAGTGACTAAAAGGGAATTGCTGTAAGTTGCACAATAAAGTTTTTTTTTTAAACAGTTCCAAGAACTTTTAGGTCCTCCTTCAAACTTAGGTGTTATAGTGTGCTGTGTTATCTCATGAGGAGAAGACAGTCTTACATGGGAGTGGGAATACATATTCAGTAGTGGGAACGCCTTTACAATTGTGTGCATTGAATGTGCAAGTGTATAACATGTTAATTTCATTTTTTCTTTTTCTTTGTTATTAGCTGAAGAGACACATTGTACGATGATTTTTTTATATTATATTTTTATTAATTTTATTGCAATCCATACAAATCAATCAAGTTTTTACAAAAAGAAAAATTGAGTTAAGGACAAATCAATCCCCACCCCTATTGATTATTTTTACCCATATAAAAAACATTTTTATTCTCATGTGATACTAAATATATTGTGATGTATCAAAAAATCGAACTCCTTTTCAGTACCACTGGACACATTATAGCCTCTGAACATTTCATCGCCTGCCATACCATAGAAATAATGAACATGGAAGGATATTTCCAAACTAACAAGTGAACGATTTAAGGGATTTAATATTAACAGCAAATTAAAACAGACAATTAAACTTGAGTTGTTTACTTCTAATCATACAATCCAATCAACATAAGTACACTTAAACTTAAAAGTACTGTACTTTTTTACTTTCACTGACAAAAAAATAACATTACACTATCTTTTTTAATTGGATTGTTTTATTACTTGACAGACTGGATTGTTTATTTTGTACAGTTTTTTTTCATTCATACAATATAACTTGAGAATCTCCAATTCACAGTGCTTGTAAGGTTTTCCTTGAGACTGCAGGGCCCTTTCTCCTTTGGGAAAAATCTAATTTATGAATGCGGTCCATATCCACAACTAGTACGTTTCTAAAGACAGAAATTTGCGAGGTTGTCTGGTATTTTCGTGTACAAACAGAACCAAGCATTAAACTTGGCTTGCTGGTTCTATTTTCCTATCTCTTAAGGCCAAACAATAAAGTCATTGAAAAACAATGAGAATACATTGTGAATTTATTCAGCTTTGTTTTCCCCCAAAGTATCTATTTTTGGTACAGAAGAAAACACACATAATGAACTTGCGAATTTATTCATGGCCTTTTCATTTTTTATGAACATATCTAATTAAATTTTTTTAATAATAAATCTTATATACAAGGTGAAAGTCTACAGGACAGCCGAAAGGAAATAGAGGAAGTCAAAGGCACAGGCAGACTCACTAAGTATCAATACCTTGTTGCATCCTTCTGCTACCATCAACGCTAAGGTAGGGTTCTATCAAACTACAGCAAAACTGACACTCGCTCTCTGTTCTCTGCTTTTACTTCCTTCCTTAACCCTCCTCCTCCTCTTCTCACCCAACCTCTTCTTGTCTGCTGATGACTTTGCCACCTTTTTTTCAGGATAGGGTGGATGCTATCAGAAGTTAGTTCTCACCGTCACTGCCACCCACTATGCCTCCTTCCAAGCATCACCCAACATTCTCCACATTCTCTCCACTCTCTGCCACTGATGTTTCCGACCTCCTCTCCAATCACCCAACTACCTGTCCAATTTAACCCTACCCCCCCCATATCTCCTTCAGGCCATCCTCCCCTCACTCATTCCGGCAATTACACACATCATTAACACCTCATTCAACTAAGAAATATTTCTTGCCATTGTCAAACACACTCAGACAACCCCACTTCTCACAGAACCAAAAATCTATCCATCACAAGATAACAATTACAAACCTTTATTTCCAAAACACTTGTACATGCTGTTTCTAACCAGGTCTCTTCATTCCCTGTACAGAAAGGATTGCTCAATACTAACCAGTCCGGCTTCAAGAGAAAGCATTTGACTGAGAAGGCTCTACTGATGATGGTCAACCAGCTATGACTTGCTAGAGCTATTCACGTCATCAGTCCAGATCCTGCTAGAACTCTCCTCTGTCTTAGACACAGTCAACAAATGATATACTTCTTGTCACCCTCTCTGACCTTAACATCACTGGGAATGCTCTCAGATGGTTTGAGTCCTACATCTCAGGCAGATCCCATAGTGTGTTCTGGCAAGAAGAGTTGTCAAAGACACACTAGACATGTACAGGTATGCCCCAAGGATTGGTGCAGGGCACTCTTTTCTTTCTGTACACCACCTGTACTGGATGGTTCCATCATCCAATTCTTTGGTTTCTCTTATCACTGCTATGTGGATAATACACAGTTGTACCTGTTGTTCCCTCCAGAGGACAATACGATATCAGCTAGAGTCTCTGCATGTCTTACTGCTATCTCAACCTGAATGAAGGACCACCATTCTGGCAAAAAGCAAGCTTCTTGTGATACTGGCCAATCAATCTGTTCAACTCCCCATCTCTGTAGAGTATGGCTCACTGTCGCTAACACCTGCCAAGTCAGTACACAAACTTAAGGTGTTTGAATGATAAGCAGCTATATTTTTATAACCACATCTGTACTGGTTCTCATTCATGTAGGTTTACTATAGGTGGATACTATACAACATCCACAAGATCAGACCTTACCTGACACAGTATGCAGTACAACTTCTGGTCCAGGCTTTGGTCTTGTCTCGCCAGGAGTACCGCATGTGCTATTAAGCCGCTGCAAATGGTTCAAAATGCAGTGGCCCATCTTGTATTTATCAAGCTGAGATGGGCACATGTCACTCCACTCTTCAGGTCGCAACATTGGCTCCCTGTAGGAGCATCCATTAAGTTCAAATCCCTGATGCTTTCCAACAGAGTAGTCAATGGGTCAGCACCCAAGTTAATTTCAGACACTAGTAAAGTCCTGAACTCCTTCTTGTCCACTCAGGTCTACCGTGGAAAATAGTCTGGTGATGCTGCTTTTGCAAGGTATCAAGTCTCAATCCAAACTCCTTCACTTGTGTAGTTCCTAGTTAGTGAAACAAGCTACCCACAAGCCAAGTGCGAAAGTTCAAGTCAGTTGGGCCAGGAAAACTTGTTGATTCCACAAGGTTCATTGAAACTGGAAATGGCCTTACTATCTGCGCTGTAAACTACATTCCTAACATTGTAATTCCATCACTGGATTTCCTTTTTTCTCCATGAATTGTCCGATTTCCTCGCATAGATCAAAGAAACGCCTCAGCACAGCACCTCTGCTTAACCATCTTACTTCAGTGTGGTATGGCACGGTATTAGTAACAGGATTGTCACTGAGAAGGCAGTTAAACTGACAATGATTCAGGCCTCTGGCTCGGATGAAATTAACAGTTCGGACAACCACCTCCATGACGTGATCCATTTTTAACAACTTGCAACATAATGCCTCCTGGTGCAAAATACAGTGAAATGTCCAGAAACCATCTCCTCCATTAGCGGCTTGTACTTTCTCTCTGAAGTTTGTCACAACACCTGCTTTTCTTGTATAACGTGTGAAGACTGATGTCCAAATATGAAATAAACACTTTCACAAAAGGTACAACAAAACAATTGCATTTTTATTCAAGAATATAACCATTTATTTTTTATTCTGTTATAATTAAGAAGACATGTACATCCTCGTGTCAACTATACACAAAGAAATTAACCCAATTGGTTTCACAAAGCAAATAATGCAGATTTTAAATTGAAGGTGATATATGAATTTGTGATTCAAGTTCCTGTCTGTCTGCCTCCTGTTGGGTAACCTGTACTTATTCATTTTGTCCTGGATTGTTTCGTGCATCTGGATTATCTGCCGTCTGCCTGTGTACATGAGGACTGTAAGTGGATTCATGGCCATCCTGCAAAGAAAGGAGCGCTCCTGAACCCGTCGTCACCATTTCAGTAACTACCGGTAGGACTATCTTTATATTCCCATTCAACGTGCAGATCTCTGGACTATCTATTTTCATCATTACATTTTATCCGTTGCCATTTTTCATGAACATTTCATAATTTACTGTGTGTGTTTTGTTTGTGCTTTGTTGTATTTAATGTGCAATCACCGTTAGGGGAACAGGGATGGTATCATTGTTTTCTTATTTCACTTGTTTTTTTTACATTCTTCATTTGCTGTTTGATTACTGGTTTGCTTTGTTTTTGTCTCTGTTTGTGAGTGTGCGCGGGTCGGGTCAAGACTGGGTACGTCCCTGGAATCTCCACCATAAAAATAAATAAATTACCATCTTCTCGACGGTGCGAATTTTAGCAGTACCAGAACGCTACAGCATTATTCATTTCACCTTGCTGCTGATTGACTGTTATGCATCTCCAGCTGAGTGTTCCAGTGTTTTCTGTTTTGTTCCTCTTAACCCCTAAAGCGCCACAACCAGCTATACAGTAGTCATTTCCCAATGCCATTTGTGAGCACGCAGGAGTTGATCAGTCAGTACTGTACATTCGCTGAGCAGCCAGCTCATGACCAATGCCAGCCCCTTGTGAGAAGGGGGGCTGAACACACCCCTAGAAGACATAGACGCTCCTCAAAAACCCCCTCTTAAAAAATGCTAATAGATTACCTTTACATTGCTCCCTTACTGGCTGGGCTTATTTGCGGCTGCTCTGTCGCGTGATATGTTTATCGCACGACGCTAAGCTTACTTAAAAGCCTAAGCAGCACCTGTCCTTTTTGGCTGATTGCTTTGTTTCAGGAATTGATCTAATGCAGGGATGTTTTACTCAGGGGAAGTTGTGTATTGCATGTTTCAGAGTAAGCAGCTCCACTGACCTAATATTATTATTGCTTACTATTTGATGTCCAAGCTGGCTTACAACATTTGAGATGAGGGATGCGTCAGACCAAGTAAAACTACCATTACCAATACAACTGTAGTGAGACTGAAGACGGGGAGATATAATTTGTTTATTATAATGTCCATCTACTCAACTTCACTGTTAACACCAAATATAAGACTCTTAACTTAGAATAAAATAATTCAAAATTGAACAAATAACTCAAAGTAGGGTAAATTCCATAGAATAGATTACAACACCATTTGTAAAATGGCTCAACAGTCACAGAAAAAAGTCAAAACTTACATACACATATATATGTATGTAAGCCGAACCAACATTTTTCAAGTCTTTCAACTCGGGATGCAATAGTAAAACACACTGTCCACAGGAATTTGGCTTAACATAACAAGAAAATTTATCTTACAGATATCCCATTTTTTGAGATAGCTAGCAAGGTGGCATAATGGCATATATGTCAAAAGTCATTGAGGGACACCTGCCGCTGAACAGGTCTAGGATTCATTTGGGAAGGTAAGTGGCAGATTCCTTTTGATGGAAAGAATCACCTCTATGTGTGAAAAGGAGCGATCCTTAGTAGGAAACTTTTTTCCTGATGATATGCACGACAATTGTATGTCCATTCAACAGAAAAACTTTCATACTCACAGATAGGTCATGTAAGTAATTGAAGATATTTTTCCAAAATGCTACATACTCATTTTAAGAAATTTTGTCAATTAAGGATTTTCCTTAAAAATTAGCCACCATGGAGAATTGAATCATAACAAATTCTTCAAATTTGTTTACTTATAGGCATGGATAAGGAATCTACTGCCAACAAATGCAGTATTAAAAGGAATATATATATATATATATATTGTATATGTAAAGGTGAACATGACATAAATTCAATTTTATAAATATTTAACAGTATATAGGGCGGCACATGGCGCAGTGGTAGCACTGCTGCCTCGCAATACGGAGACCTGAGTTCGCTTCCCGGGTCCTCCCTGCATGGAGTTTGCATGTTTGCATATTCTCCCCGTGTCTGCGTGTGTTTCTTCCGGGTGTGCCGGTTTCCTCCCACAGTCCAAAGACATGCAGGTTAGGTGCACTGGCGATCCTAAATTGTCCTAGGTGTGTGTGTGTGCGTGGCCGGCGGTGGGCTGGCGCCCTGCCCAGGGTTTGTTCCTGCCTTGCACCCTGTGCTGGCTGGGAATGGCTCCAGCAGACCCCCGTGACCCTGTGTTAGGATATTGCGTGTTGGAAAATGACTTAACAGACACATAAACCAATAAAACCAACAGGCAAGTTTTATGTTTAGTGTTTGTTAGAGTTAAATAGCAAAACCCTACACCAATAATGTTTCACATAATGAAACTATAACAAAGTACATTAAAAATTCTATTCTGTCACGTTCTATCAGAAAACAGTTATACTAGATACCGTGTTTTGAAAATAAACATACTCGTCATGTCTATAAAAAACACATTTACTTGTAATGTGATCAGCCAAAATTAATATGTACTGTATATTAAGTGATCCTTGAGTGTTTCACTTCATTGATTAAAGCACAAGTGACAATCGGGGGTTTATCATGTCTGAAACAAACTCTTCAGTTACAAAAAGCTTAAAAGGTAATGAAACGTTTCCAAATTAATGAAATCTAAACTTGGAATAATGATAGCTGACAGAATGGAGCAAAAAAGAAAATTGATTCTAGGGTTGTGCATCATAAAATGTCTTGATTATGTACTGTAAAATCCAGTTTTATCGAGAGAAATTCCTAAAATGCTTATTTTCTGTGTTTTACTTAATTTAGTTAATATTGGTATGAAATAAATTATTTTACTCATATAAACAACTTTCTTTTTAAAATTTGGAGTTTTAAGCTTACTACTCTTCAGCCATTTGCAGGTCCTTTACATATTTAAACAGAATAAAAACTTCATTACTGGGTATGTAACTTAAGTCACAATAATGCCAAAAACTCCTTAGGGAAAATGTGATGAGTGAGTGAGTCAGTTAGTTAATTATGTATTAAATACATATAGATGTACTTATTTTTAATTTGCATATACTTCCAGAAAATCAAAGCAGTGTGCTCAAAAGAAACGTATTTTCATTTGATCAAACATTTGAACCAAACACCCACATCCATTCTTTATTAGTCAAGAGTCCTGTCCAGTATTCATACTTTACTTATAGGGACAGCCTGTGTATACTGGGGAACTCTCCATTGTTATTATCAATGAAGCAAATACCTATCAGTCCAATATGAAACAGCAATTTGTTTCCTTCTCAAATGTAGACTACTGTGTGGAGCTCTGATTCTTCTTGGTTTCACTCTTCCATTCTGTCAAGTGTCACTGTTAACTGAGTACAATTGATTCTAGTTCTCCATTGTTTTCCTTCTCATTTTTCTGTATTTAAATTTTCTGTTGGCTAGCTGTTGATGTTACATTGCACCAGAGATCCAAAATGGCTTCTCTGTAACAATGTCATGGTAGCACAGCCTCCGTGAGTTGCAGTTATAAATGCCCTTTTCTGCCCATTATAAAAGTATATGTGCAAATCATCTGCTATTCTCATCTTTTTGGCAAGTCATATTTTTCTTTAATGCCAAGGTTTCACTACTTCATGTTTTTTTTTTTTTTTCTTGCTGGTGCTTTTGACAATTGTTGCATTTTGTTCACACATACATTTTATGCCTTAACTTCCGTGCTTATTTTGTTTTCAGAATAGTAGTGATTTATACTTATTAGGAGTTGTTAAAGTAGGCTTGTGAACACACACTAAATTTATTGTTTTTTACAGGCATCCTTTTGAACCTGACATTGGGCCTCCCTAATTAGCTTCCTTTTACAAGATGATGGTTGTGACTGTGAGATCTCTTAAATACCACATGCTGTTTTCCATAAATTTTGGCTGGCTCAGAGGCACACATTTGCATTCATATTTTTATTTTTACACATCTGCCATTCCTATCAGATGGAAAAGGCAGCTGATACAAGACACCCTAATCTGTAAACTGCAGGGTAGTTTGGATGGCGTCACTAAAAGTAGACTTATACATGAATCAGAGAAGCTTCAGTGTAATCCAATTGAAACTAGTGGAGTGCTACGGGTCTTGCTTTACCTGTTGTGTTACATGTAGTAAAACAAGCAACATTGCTTGTGATTGGTGAATCATTTTACTGTGATAACCAGTTTTTTATGCTGCTTTATTTATCTAGGAACTCAATAACATTGCCAATTTCTCTCTTCCATCTAAGAGCCTTGTGTATTATACAATGATTGCAAAAAATGCAACTTTAAAACATAAACAGAGAAGGATTATGCAAAACATGCAAAAAAAGTGTAAAAAATATTTACAAGGTGTTTTTTAAAGTCTGGATTGTATATGCCCTTAGTCGGCCATGTTTTAAAATTAGTCACTCTGCACGCAATATCAACAGTTTCAGTTAATCACAACCCATTTCCAGAAACAGGGACAGTATATCAAATGCAAATAAAAATAGAACGTAGTGAGTTATAGATGCTCTTTTACCTATACTTAACAGAAAATAGTACAAAGACAAGATGTTTAAAGTTTCACCTCATAAATCTATATATATAAAATTCTTTTTGCGTTTGAAACGGAAATTACGTATGACCAGTCGAAATGGAAAATACGTATGACCAGAGAACATATTATAATACAGGAACTAATCACTTCGTTTGTGGATAACATTTGTATATCATCTTTATGAATTGTTATTATTTGTGTGAGATATTGAAAAGAAGTAAATACAAACACGCCGATCTATCCCATAGAAGTGCACCCCGCGTCACCCTCTCCCAGCCCTCCTCTCTGGACTGCAGCGCTGAGCCATTCGCCGCCAGGTGCGTTCTGACAGAGAAGTTTTATTTACTCGTCCACGTGACTGTTGCGGAAACTGCCACATTATAACTTTTTTTAATTGGCAGTAATTGATAGTAGAAGAGATGAGGAAAACAGCTTTGCATTTTTCTACTTTTTAACTGCGCCAAGCTGTAAACAATGTGAAGACGACACCGCCTTCAGCGGCGAGGGGTCGTGAGAACAAAGTGGACGCTCAGAGGTGCAGAATGTCGGGCTGCTCTGCCAGGTCGAGAGCTTCGCAGTTTCGGGCAGCATCCTCTCTTCTCGCACTGTTTGTGACACTTTGAGTGCCCCATCGGCTCCTGGAAGAGTGGAAATCATTGCGAATGAGTGTGATCGGCGCCATCAAAGCAAAACTCTCTTTGTAAATTGCGCTTCACGACTACTTACTGTCCCTTAAGGTGAGTTCAGGTCACTAAAACCCCGCAACATTCAAGGTTGCTTTTGTGATAAATTCTTTTAAGAAGATGGAGGGTTTACATCTAAGAAAATGTACCTACCTCTTCATGTTAAGTTTTGGACTTGGGAATTGTTTGGACCTTCTGCCCGTTAAGCAAAAAAGGGCAGCGCCCACATTTCTCAGAATAATTTTTCTCTTAAATCACAGGCATGCAGTGCAAGGTTGTCAGGCAGAAATTTGCAGGATCACATAGAAAATGTAATTTCTATACCACAGCAGTCGTGTAGCACCTTTCACAAGGGATCTGCTACCGAGAGATGATCCAAATACATTTAAACTGCTGTTAGTGCTACTTACCTGTTGTGTTATAGTGCCTTTAAAATGTACTTTACCCGAAAGCACTCCAGTACTGCTCAATGTATCTTTACTTCTTACATGTTAATGTTTTACTGTTTAATAATTTATATACCACATTTACTCGTGTACCACGCACCGTCGTGTAAGACGCACATCCTAATTTTTACAAAGGAAATCAAGAAAATCGTTTTCCCCCGTGTACGACGCGCATTGTGATTGTATAGGAAGCGTTTAGAGAGAGAAAGAGCGCAAGCAAGAGAGAGAGAGCACGAGTGCGCGAGCAAGTGACCGAGAGAAAGAGCGCGAGTGCGCGAGCAAGCGAGAGAGAGCGCGAGTGCGCAAGCAAGCGAGAGAGAGCGCGAGTGCACGAGCAAGCGAGAGAGCGCAAATGAGCGAGCAAGAGAGAGAGAGCGTGAGTGCGCGAGCAAGCGAGCGAGAGAAAGTGCGAGTCCGCGAGCAAGCAAGTGAGAGAGAGAGAGAGCGCGAGCAAGCGAGCGAGAGAGCGACCCCAAGCAGAAAAAGTAAACATTACAGAATTACATTTCCTCGTGTATGACGCGCACCTGATTTTCTAATGCTAATTTTTGAGAGAAAATGTGCACGTGGTACACGCGTAAATACGGTACTACATTTTATTTTTTTCCCTTGCACTCAGTGAGCGAAGCCACTGGGTAATCATCTAGTATAAAATAAAACTGAACATAATAGCTAGTTCAAATTTTGATGATTCCAATACTTTCCACAAAAGTTGGGACAGGTACCCATTTACCTGTGCAATCTGTCAAAAAATATAAAAAAAACACCTCTTTAGAATTGTCAACAAGGAAACAGGTGATTAAGTGACATATGATGCTATTATGATTGAGTATAAAAACAGGATCCACAAAAGGCTCTGGTGTTTACAAGCAAAGATGGTTTGAGGTCTGCCACATTGCGCAAATAGTTGAACAAGGGTTTTTGCCATCTACTATCCTTTAAATTATTAAAAGATTCGGAGAATCTAGGGAAATCCATGTATGTAAAGGGCAAGGCTGCAAACCAATTTTGAATACACATGATCTTCAAGCTCTCAGACAGCACTGTGTAAAAAACAAATCTCTTCTATAATGGATGTTAGACACATGGGCTCAGGAGTATTATATGATGTTAGTAAACACAGCTCATTACAGCATCTTCAAATGTATACAAATGCAACCTAAAACTATAGTATAGGTTGCATTGACAAGCACATCAGCAACATTCAGAAACGCCGGTAACTTCTTTGGGCTAAAGCTCATCTGAGATAGACTGAGACAAGTTGGAAATGTGTACTGTGGTCTGACAAGTCCACATTTCAAGTTATTTTTAGGGAAAACAGACATTGTGTTCTCCATGGCAAAACAAAGAGGTTAATCCTGGTTGTTAACAACATCAAGGTCGAAAGCTTGCTTCTGTCATTATACAGGTTGTGTTGGTGCCCATGATATAGTAAACATGGAGACTGTGACAGCACCATTAACGCAGAAGAAAACAAACTTTTTGGAGCAAAATATGCTGCCGTCTAGTCTATTGTCTGGGGATGTCCTTGCTTATTTCAACAAAACTATATCAAACCACATTCAGCACATTCTACAACAGTGTGGCTCTGGAGTCAGAATATATTCTAACTTACATGTACGTTTGTACGTGCTTTTTTATACTTTATTATTATGGGAACAATCACATTAGCGGCCACAGAAACAAGCCCAAACAAGCCATCAAAATCCCGAGCAACTGTACTGCTGTCTTTTTTTCAGTCTAGTCTTGACAGCTGGGTGTAAAAGTCCTTCACAGGATAGCAAAGCATTAAAAACCACAAAAATAGTGGTGAAAGTCATACGAGCACACACGGTGCCATGCTTCACTAAATTATTATTAAACTATTTTACTTTTATAGGTACTCATATATCTGTAAATCATGAATCACATTATGACACTATTGCCAGAGTCCTGTGGAGCAAAAACATCATCACGTGCCTTACTGTCAACAGGCACAGACAGAGCTGTTTAAAATCAAAAGAAATACCAGTTATTTAGTGAGAGAGTGACAGAGTAAGAACAGAAAGTAAAGTAAAAATGCAGGCAAGAGGCTTGCAGGATGAAGAAAGGCTTGTTTTATTATTTTGGAAGTGTCCAACAGGAAGTGACTGGGTAAGTTAATATTACGATATTCAGAATAAAAGGCCAGTCGGCACCTTTGTGCTCACCCAGAAAAACAGGATCATCCTTTACAGATGAAGCAATTTTTTTAATAAAAGTGGCCTTAATATTTTTTAATTATACCTTATTTCAGTCATTGTGTTGAACCAGCAGCCACATAATACAGAGACTAATTGTGGGACAAGGCATAGTAGGTGATGAGGCTCTTTAAACTTGGGGTTTAACGAAAATCAAAATTATTACAGTTATTTTCCATTTGCTTTAATGAAGATGTCTTAACTTTAAACAACAGTCAGGATTCTGAGGTTTAAGAGTGAATGGGAAACAATCGGATGCAAAATTATACCTTCTGTGCGATTAGAAAAACTGTTCGGAGTTCAGTTGTACGGTGCAGAGTAGTGCAGAGCAGTGGGGCAGGAAAAAAAATTTGCAAAGGTGTCTGGCTGAAAGTTTTACTAATGAAGAAAACAAGCTAACCATTCAAAATTATGAAAAGACTGATCATGAGAGTGAAGCACCTGGAGTAACAGGACTCCAAAATTAGTGCTGGTAAAACAAACAACTATTCTTTGACAATCAAATATCAACTTTTCCTTCAAAAAAGATCTTTTTTAAATAAATCTGAGTTATGTTTGAATGGCAAAAATTGGTCTGACAGCCCTACTACAATCAATGTCTTCAGTGATTGAGTTTTATTAAAAGCAAAGGTGATGTAACACACGAGTAATCATACCCCTGTCCCAACGTTTTTGGAATGTATCACATTATGGTTATGGTAACATAACATTATGGAAACATTATGGTATCACATTTAGAATAAGTGCATGTTTAACAAAGTAAACTAAGGTGATAAGTTTAAATTTTATATGACAGTAGTATGACAAGAAGTTCTTACTGGTATTCAAAGTTTCACAAGCGGGGGACCATAGTTGTGCTTTTATTTAAATGAAACATTAAAAAACTTCAATGTACCTGAGAAGCCTAATATTCAATGCAAAATGGGCCAGAGGTTTTCAACATTGTTTAAAGGTACTGTAGGTTGGATGGCAGAATTACAATCTGGACACAGAAAACAGTAATCATTGTTCAGTGTTTACAGATGATTTATATATTTATTAGACCTTATTTTGTGATTATATTGGGCTAGTCTGTTTATTTCAGGGATTAATTTAAACATATATGTTTATGGGGCTTCTTTAGTAACATTATGAGTTTGCCGTTACAATCCTGATTAATCTATCCTTTAGGCATGACTGGCCAAGTACAAATCTGCCTTTATAATTAGCCTATAGCAAGATATAGACCCAAATGCATCTGGCATGTATTTTAAACTTAGTTTTACTACAATGACTTTTCTCTAGCTTTGGTCCAAAATTGGGTGAGCAATTAACTGTAACTACACTTTGTTTTCCCTTAACTAGAATGTTATGAGAAGTTTCGTATTTGGAAAAGCCTCCTCACACTAATGCATTTAAGACTTTGGTGAAAGACTCTGCACTAAGCACAAGTCTTCCCAATTTTTATCAGCTCTTTTCAGAAATGTTACATTACCACCACTGGCTGGATGTTTTCTTGGTGTTTAGCCACTATACACATTACACTGCTGTGAATTAAAAAGCAAGTTGTTCTGGGCTTGATATTCCCAGGCTGGTGCAGTGGACATTCACTGCCATGCCACGTTAGACTTAACTGTTTAGTCTTGCCAATTTCAATATTAACAAGAAATGCAAAGATTCTGTTTCTGCCTGCCATATTACTTTACACTGTACAATTTGAACATATGATGTTGTCAAAATATGGGAAGGGCAGGTGACTATGAAATACATTCAGCAGATATTTTTATTACAACCAAGTGCTCAAAAGACCCTGAAATGCCTGAATGAATCATCCACAGAGCAGTTAGTTCTGTGGTCGCAGCTCAGTTGTGTACAATGATCCCCAAACAGAAACACTAGATTTTTTCTTTCTTCAAACTTTCCTCGTACTGTTTTCTGCAGTTTTCAGTGATAACTTTTGCTTATTGTTTGTCAAAATTTGAAAACATCCATTGGAATTAAAGTTAGTGTCATCCTTCTATAGGCAGACACGAAGAAACGACAACAGTTCATATTAGGAAAAAAAAAACTTTAAATTTTGGTGGTTCTCAATTTCGGAAAAAAAAAAGACATTGGCAGTGAATTTGGAATTTCGCCATCGACACTATCAACTTTCTTGAAAGACAGAGCAAAAAAAACGAAAAATCTCAGGATGCAAACCTTGAGATTCAGCAATAATGTATGTAAACTGCTGCATTCGAAGACGTCAAAAAGCAGTTTTTATGTGGTTCAATGATGTTCATTCAAGAAACATTTCTATTAGTGCGCCACTCATTCAAGAAAACACAAAGTCACTGTTGTGAGGTTTCAATTTTGAATTATTTCATTCCAAACTAGCTGATTACCCAGTGGCTTCGCTCACTGGGTGCAAGGGATAAAAATAAAATGTAGTATATAAATTATTAAACAGTAAAACATTAACATGTAAGAAATAAAGATACATTGAGCAGTACTGGAGTGCTTTCGGGTAAAGTACATTTTAAAGGCGCAATTACACAACAGGTAAGTAGCACTAACAGCAGCTTAAATGTATTTGGATCATCTCTCGGTAGCAGATCCCTTGTGAAAGGTGCTACATGACCGCTGTGGTATAGAAATTACATTTTCTATGCGATCCTGCAAATTTCTGCCCGACAACCTTGCACTACGTGCCTGTGATTTAAGAGAAAAATTATTCTGAGAAATGTGGACGCTGCCCTTCCGTGCTTAACGGACAGAAGGTCCAAACAATTTCCAAGTCCAAAACTTAACATGAAGAGGTAGGTACATCTTCTTAGATGTAAACCTGTGGTGTAGCAGGTCCATAGCGCATGACAAAAGGTCCATTTTTAAATAAATAATCACCGCGCTCATGGCTTTGCGAGGGGGCGTGGAAGTGTAGCTGAAGCGGTTCTCGAGGCGATTCGCAATGTGGGCGTTTCTCACCTAAGTGCACAGGTGAGAAACTGTCCACATCCGTGATTTGGTTCCTGGGGCCGCTGATTTGGCACAGCTGCCATGCCCTCTTGATAAATAGAAGCGCGAGTCGGATACAGGGGAAGGAAAAGAAAGGAAAGAAAGAACGGACGAGAGGTTGCAGGAGGAAAAAGCAGGAAGCAGTGGGGAGAGAGAGAAAGCCGGTGTGGGACAGCGAGCGAAGTTTCGCATGCAGCTGTGCAGGCAGCCTGGGTGTTTGGCCGACACCCGGGGCGTAGTAGTTGGGGTCGCTCCCGTAGAGTTTGTTTTTATGAAGGACGGGAGTGACCGGAAGGCGGATTACTCTCCACGGAAGGCAGCGGGAGTCAGGACTTGGGACGTGGTGTCCCCGGCGTGAGAGCCTTGGTCGCTGGGGAATCCCAAGTCGCTGTTCGTAGAGCCTACCAGAGCCAGGGATCGGTAAGGCGACCGACCAGCAGGAAAGTGAACAGAGGGCCAGCAGCAGGTAGGGCAACTCCCCTACTGAGAAGCCCAGACGGGAGGAGTAGGGGAGTTGCCGCAGGAAAGAAGACACCAGGCTTTGTTGTTTTAAAGGATTGCTTCCTGCATTATTTATTAACCTTGTTGTTTTTAGAAGATTTGTTCTATTTAATTTTAACCTCCACAATAACACTAGTTTTAATGGATTATTTATTTAATGACTTTTGAATGCACTGCACTTATTTTGAACACCTTGTTTTTGTTGTTGTTTTTAAAGAAAAGCACTTGACACTTTTTCACCATCCCCTTGCTTTGCTGTGCCTCACTGCTAAGCTTATCGGTAACATTACTGACGGTGTAGGGTTCAAAGGCTCCCATGATGACGGTTGGGAGCATGGAACGAACCCGCATCGTCACGAAACCCCCCATCTTCTTAAAAGAATTAATCACAAAAGCAACCTTGAATGTTGCGGGGTTTTGGTGACCTGTTCTCACCTTAAGGGCAGTAAGTAGTCGTGCAGCACAATTTACAAAGAGAGTCTTGCTTCGATGGTGCCAATTACACTCATTTGCAAAGATTTCCACTCTCCAAGGAACCAACGGGGCACTCTAAGTGTCACAAACAGTGCGAGAAGAGAGGACGCTTCCCGAAACTGCAAAGCTCTCGACCCGGCGGAGCAGCCCAACATTCCGCACCTCTGAGCGTCCACTTTGTTCTCACGACCCCTCGCCGCTGAAGGCGGTGCCGTCTTCACATTGTTTACAGCTCGGCGCAGTTAAAAAGTAGAAAGACGCAAAGCTGTTTTCCTCATCTCTTCTACTATAAAATACTGCCAATTAAAAAAAACTTATAATGTGGCAGTTTCCGCGACAGTCATGTGGACGAATAAACAAAACTTCTCTGTCAGAACATGCCTGGCGGCGGACGGCTCAGCGCTGGAGTCCAAAGAGGAGGCCTGGGAGAGGGCAACGCAGGACGGACTTCTATGGGATAGATCGGCGTGTTTGTGTTTACTTCTTTTTAATATCAGTAAAATAACTCTCACACAAATAATAACAATTTGTAAATACGATATAAAAATGTCCACAAACGAAGTGACTAGTTACTGTATTATAATATGTTCTCTGGTCATACATAATTTCCGTTTTGCGTGGTCATACGTAAATTTCATTTCAAACGCGGAAAGAATTTTATATATATAGATAATGAGTCTTATACTTATGTTAACAGTGAAGATGACAGTTGATGGACATAAACAAATACTATTTCCCAGCCTGACTACAAGGGTAATGGCGAATACTAAAAAACAACTATCGGTGGTCATACTCGGTCTGAAATAAATGGTATTGGTGCATCCCTAGACTTAACTCAACAAACCTTCTTAGAATACAGTGATCCTACACTGTATCGCAGTTCAGCTATCGCACCTCCGCTATATTGCAGAAAAATTCAATAAGTACATCCTAACTGTAGTGTACTTTGCAGCCAATTTATAAAAAAGCATACGGCTTTCAGCAGTCACTACGGTAGACAAAGAGTTTCGCGTTGCAGTACCCAGATGATTTCTTACAAGTCCCGTTATTGGCTGAAAGAGGAGACTCAACCAATCAGAGCGGGATTTTCATTCTCTTGGGCTCTGATTGGCTGTTGTTAACGTGGTGTAATCTCGCAAGAACAGCGAGCGTGGGTCCCCGACGCATCTCAGTTCTCTGCATATCGCGTACCTTGCTTGTAGTCTTGATTGTTGTGAGCAAACTTTTTGTGAACTTGTGAGCCTACAATGGCTCCCAAGCATCCTGCATCTTCTAAGAAGGAAAGAGAAGCGTTACACGGATGTCACTTGCCATTATGGCTTAAATGAATCAACGGTACGCTACATTATTATTATATTATTATTATTATGTTACTCATATCCTTAGCCCGACATCCACATATCATATGTGTTTACAAGGTGTGTTTTAATAAGATTACATGTGTTTAAAGCGTGTGGGAGGGGTATTTTAAGACTTAAACTATAAAAAAATGTTTATTTATATGGTCTTTCTATATTGCAGATTTTCACCTATCGCTGATGGGTCTGGAACGTAACTTCCACGATAGGTGGGGGATCACTATACTTATAATTCATGCCTAGAATTAGATGTTGATATAGTGGTTTTAGCTGCTGCCTAAAACCTCCAGAAAACTGGGTTGGAATTCTACCCTGATCATTATCTGTAAAGGCTTTGCAAATTCTCTCACTATTTAAATGACTCATCTTCTCAAACCAAGATTTATTAGACACTCCAAATAGTCTGAATGTGTATGTATACATGAATACCCCCTAAAATAAAAATGCACCTATTCCAGGTTTGGATCTAACTTTGCACACAATGCTACTGGATTGTCTCCCGCACAACTATAATGTAATAATGTGGCTTTGAAAATGGATTGAGAGCCAAAAATGAATGTTCTTCACATCATTACACAGCTGTGTTTTGACAATCAAGAAAAAAATCAAACACTTCAAAGGCAAATAAAGAAACAACAAATATGAATGAATCATTTTTCTCTAATAAACATTTATAACTAATGTTCTAATGCCCCAAAGATGAAGAGATATTGAGGAGACAGATCTGTTGGTTAGGACGCAACCTGTGGAATGGACCAAATAACACATATATGGATAGTGGCATCAATCACACTAACAGGATTTGGGTGGAGACTGCTGGTAATGGCAGCACAGAACAGACATCAAAGGAGAACTATCAATAGCCAACACTCCAAAAAGTAGTGTTGGGATTAAATAAATAACAATCAAAAAATTAAATTATTTTTTCCCTACTTTACATGTAAAGGTAATGATAACTGGTGATTGATTTGATCTTACCTTTAAGGGCTGTTGTTTTCTCTTTTTCTTCCTGCCCTCCCAACTGTGCCATAGTAATCCACAAAGTCAGTAAAATATAAGGATGATGGTTATAAAGCATTGATCTTCTTCACAAATTACTTATTACAAGCTGTCCTGTATTACACACATACAAACAGGATAAAATGTGTTACTAAAGCTATGAAAAACGTCATGAAAATTTATGGAAGTTTCAGCAGTCACACATGAAAATATCAAATATATTCCTTCACGGGCAACTAAAAGACACAGTTGACTACTTAAAGAAAAATTACAAGCTAATAATATGTTGCTTTGTTCAAAACAGCATAATTACTTAATACAGTTTATAGTTTAATACAGTGTTCAAAAATATGGGTGCACTTACACTCTATGTAATGGAAATGTGAGGTATGCATTAATTGCACTGTTTGAAAATCCACTCGTTAACTAATTTTGATGCAATCTTCGCTATTTAAAGGAAAAATAGGTCTAAATTATGCCGCTTTTTTGAAAACTGCACAATTAGTTAAATCAATTTAAAATAAACCCTTATTCAAATGTAGCTGCAACTAAGCCCTACGCAATATAAATGTGACGTATATATTTGACTGTTTGAAAATCTTCCAGTTAGCTGGCCGTGATGCAGTCTTTATTATTAGCATTCCCCTGATGCATTTTTGACAAAGCGATTTTACTTAAATATGACGCATATTAAAAGTGTTTTTTTTTTTCTCGGAAAACACAATACGCGTTTAAAAACAGTTAAGCCCTGCATTCACAATTCTTTATTTAAACATTGGTTATTTAGCAGTTAACGGTATTTTCTGTTTGCGTGTATAATTGTTAAATAACACACAGTATAATTATCGTTATTTTTCTTCCACAGCGCATACCTTCATTATTCGTATTAAAATACTCATGACAGCAGTAGTTCTAGACGTCTGCACGGTGCCAAGTTAGGCTTTTTGAGTTTATGTTTAAATTCGTGTAGGAAGAAACGGGGACAGGGTGTTTTTAAAAAGACTAGCAGCGCAATAAGGGCGAAATACTCGATAATATGTTTCTAAAGTAGTGTGCAACTGAAACACGAAAAACTGCACAGTATCAATTTTTATTGTGTTTGCACAGGTTTAATTTCTTGCACACACTCCCCCTCCACATTTAAAGGTTGCAACTAGCACCGTCTCCACTGAAATTCAGTGTTTTAATTGTAATTCTTTAAAAATTAAACAGCTCATTCTGGTGTATTTGACCCTGTGCATTTGAAAACTCTGGCTGTGTCTCTTTTAACTACAGTGTCCGATCGAGGCCTGAGTTTCACTTTGTATTATACTTCGTTTTACTTAAAAATGTGTTGTATATTAAATAAAAATAATTATGTCTTTTATTGCATGCTGTTCGCATAACTCACATACCATGATAACTATCGAGTGACACAAAAAATACATCCTGCATCCACAGCTTGCTCAACAAAATAAATAAATAAGTGAACACATAAAGCAGGAAGCGATTTAGGACGGAAGCGGAAATGCTTGACACCATGGTAACTGCTTCCTAACAGGACTTTTTAAATAAAGTTTTCTTCGTATGTTCGGTTCATTGGATGTGGTACTGTGCGAGATGGTTTTATCCTTACATGATTTTTAAAAGGAAATGTGTCTGAATTCTATCAGTACGTCATTCGGATGTAAATTATTGTGCTTGATTTTGTACAAAACTAAAACTTTTCAAGTAACAGTGTTAATTGCTGAATTTTATTGCGGTTTATTGCGTCTTACGCGTTTCCAGTTAACGAGAAATCGTTTGTTCTTGTGAAGGAATTTCTTTAATTGCTGTTTTTAACGGCGCGAAACGTAAGCTCTACACGATATACTATAGCCATTCACACGCGTATGCCTTCTGACGCAAACTTGTGAAGATGAAAGAGACCTAACGTGATTTAAGTTTCTACAATGGCATAGTTCGCCCAGAGCTTTATTTCATTTTCAGGTTTGTTGTAATGTGTGCATTGTATTTTTTTATTTGCCAGACTCAAAAAGTATGCTTAGCATGCAATGTGAATATTTATTTATTATGATTAACCGTTCAGAAACCGTTATTGAATCTATTGGCAAGAATACCAATTAATGATCTTGCACCATTTACAAGAAAGTAGAATTGAGAGAAGCGAAGGTACAGGCTGCCTTTCTAAGCCTGCGAGTGTTCTACATGTCCTTAACGGATGGTGTCTGTAATATTACTTGTGACCCAATGCGATTTGAACGTATCGCGTCAATTAAATCCCTTCCGCTGCTCAGCAGATTTGAGAGCGTGCCAAGCTTGAGAGTGAACTTGGGTTGTCTACCCGCTTTTGGTTTGAACAGAATTCACATGTAATCAAATGCAGAGTCATTTTTGAACAAATTTAAGTTAATTGGCACAAATCACTGCATACTTTTAAAAACATTAAACTTCTCTGTTAAGATTATTTTGTCAAATAACTGGCAACGAGCGAATAAGCACTCATTGCAAGAACTAAAGGTGCGATTATTATCCTTTTGTATTGATAAGCTGTAGTGTTTTATGGTAACAGTTGGGTTAGTTAGCATTTTTGCATCATTTGCTTTGTTCAGAACCTTTCTTCTCAGATTACATCCTAATTACTCAGGCGTTTCGAAGCTCGTCCCTTCATTTTTAAGGTCCAGAGCTGCCTTTAGTGCAGTTGAGCTTTCACTACTTTACATGTTGCATTTTTGTTTGACATGTATGGATGGATGGATGTAAGGATATGTGATAATGCTAGCGCTACTATTATTCAATGTTAGCTTCGTGAAAGAGCCTTTTGGATTTTTTATTTTTATCCTGCCTTGTTTCTTTATATCTTATTTTGTAATTTTATGTATGTGTACTTGATCCTCGTATGTCCCTATACTACTTTGTCAAAATTTCTATGAAGTAGTAGTAGCTTAACAGAGTACCTTTCATATCTAGCTCTGCATTATATAGTTATCTATTTGTTACCTGTTGTTCCTAAATAACAAATTTCCTTTCTAAGGTACCTTTCTAATCCATCTACCTATTATATAGTGCCATTCATAACTGTATCTGTTGTAAAAGTAGGTAGACATTTTATTATTCTCGAGGTAAAATTGGAAAACATAAGGCACAGTTACACAGATACTAGAAAATAGGCCAAGAGACAACAACTGAAAATTATCAAAATTACACAGACTCAAAATTAGTACAAAGATGAATAATTACCTTTAACAGTATACAAAATAATAATTCAACAGCATCCCTACAAGTAAAAATTTTAAATACTTACAGCTGTAAGAATAAAAGAGTTTTTTAATCTGTTGCTGTTTACCCTCTGGAGCTTAAATCTGCAGCCTGAAATTTTGGAAAAATGACGGTGGCTAACTTCTGACAAAATTGAGTTAGCCTCAAGTGTCTTGACTCTGACCACTGCATCCCTGCCCAAAAATCATCTTCTAGGAGCTTATTTACACTTGTTACTACTGTTGTGTTTTATTATTAGTTGTTGCTATTATTTATTTATTTATTTATTTCTATCTGTTTCAAATTATTTCTATCTATTCACTTACATATCCATCCATTATCCAACCAGTTATATCCTAAGTACAGGGTTACGGGGGTCTGCTGGAGCCAACACAGGGCACAAGGCAGGAAACAAACCCCGGGCAGGGCGCCAGCTCACCGCAGGGCACACACACACACTAGGGACAATTTAGAATCACCAATGCACCTAACCTGCATGTCTTTGGACTGTGGGAGGAAACCAGAGTACCCGGAGGAAACCCATGCAGACACGGGGAGAACATGCAAACTCCACACAGGGAAGACCCAGGAAGCAAACCCAGATCTCCTAACTGCGAGGCAGCAGCGCTACCACTGCGCCACCTTGCCGCCCCTTACTTACATATTTTTTATTTATTTGTCTGTTTATAGTATACTGTAGTTCTTCACCTGTCTAGGACTTTCCCTATGTTTACATATATGTTGCACTGCGGTCCTGGGAAATGTTTTTTGTGCCATTGTATAATGCAGTACTGTAAAGCATCTTATTTCATCTCATCTCACTCTATGTTGTGTTAAAGGACTTTAAAGTCTATCTAAATACAGCTTAGTGTCATCAGCTGTTGAATAAAACTTAATTTCTTCTGTTAGATAACATCATAAACTGTTATGAGATTTTTTCCAGTAAGGAACGCAAAAATTTCATGGTAAGGTTGTTATACTCACATATCATTATGATAGTCATGACATATTGCAAATTGAATACCACATGCAAGTAAGAAGTTTATTTTTCTTTGTACATGTGATAAATAATGACCCTTGTCAAGAACAGTAGGGCATGGAGATATGCTACAAAGGCTTTGTACTATCCTGGAGTTACACTGGGCCACTGAGCAGGTGGACATCTAAGCAGTCATCCAGAAGCTGGTCTGGACTACTACCTGTATTGGGGACCAAGCATCCAGCTGGGAGCTGGAGGATGTCCTCTCCCAGGCAGTGTACTAAAGGTGTCTGGAGAAGGAAAAGAGGCCAGTCCTTAGACGTCCAGGCCACTTGGGAGAACCAGGGGGCTTCAGTTATGTTCCAACCAGATGAATGGATGCTTGTCCCTTTAAGTTGGTGACTGTATTCTTCCCAAGTTGTTAGATATGACCCAGAGCCACTGCCCGGTAATTTGGTCATTACCTGAGAAGTGGTCTTGCGCTACCTTTTAAAAATTACCTCTTGTCCTCAGTCAGGTGAGTTTGGAGCTGGAAATGGAACACTGACAAGGACTTACCTACAGCAAGGGGAATATTCAAGAGTCAAGGTGGGATTCAAAATAGCAGGCAGGTATAATCTGATTGAGGCTAATTTTGTTATGTATTGTGCTTCCCCAATTCTGTTTCTTCATTGGTTTCTATACTGCCCAACCTCAATATATCTGCTTCATGTTTGGAATTTGTTGGTGTCCATGTTTTCTTTTGGGTTTTGTGCCCATTCAGGAATGCTCCTTGCAGTTCACACCCTATAAACCTTCGAAATAGTATGTACCTTGTTTTACAATTTTTATACCCCAATAATCTTGTAATTTAATAGTTCCTCTTGACACTTTATATGTATATTTTGTTTTGTGTACTTCCAAGATCCTTATGTTGTTTAGTGTGTATTTCTTATTTCAATGTTAAGCAATTAATCAACTGTAACCAATTTTATATAGTGTGTATTATTGTTAGTGTCATTTTGAATGTAGCCATGAGGTTCTGTGTTAAATAAGAGGAAGAATATGTATTATGGTGCATTATGAATCACCAAGTTCGTCATGGATTGTTCTACTTTCACACACCATGAATTTAACACACTTGAAACAACATCCTCATATGTACTGATTATAAGTGATGACTGCACAGCCAATCACTCCACATAGGGAGTCATTAGCTTTGGCCTGAGTGATCCACATGTGAGTGTCAGGATGTGCCCTAGATATGAAAAAAACACTGACACACCTTGGTTCTTGAACATAAACTAGACATTGGAGGTGGACATACCTTGTTTAACATCACTTACTTAAACAACGTGAAACTCATTTCAATGGTGCACACTATAGGAGACCTCAGGAGCTAAATGTGTGGGGAAAAAAGTGTCTAATTCCCCCACCAAGTGCCATGTATGTTGTTTATTATTTCAATAATTCAAAATGTTCAGAGAATAAACATTTAAAGAAATATTTAATAAAATAAGATGTTAGCAGTAAAAAGCAATAATAGCAGTAAATCATATAAATGATCCTTTATGCCAAATGGCCTATGTGGGGTTCCATACCCTGTGATGTTACACACAGCCAACTAGTTAACTACTCTGGTGATGGACAGCCTGTCCCAAAAGTTTTAGTCATAAGCATAAGCATTTATTCATACAATATCCAGTTTTCTTGGGGAAATGCATACTCCGATCTGGTGTTATAGACTAAGCAGTTATTCTAACCTAAAATTAAATTATGAATTATACACTAAGATAAAATGAGAGAACATTTCTGTACTCTTAAGGAGTAACAAAGAATTGAAATGATGTATCACGCTGTTACTCACAGGGTCTCACAAAACTACTCTTTGAGTAAAGTTCCAGAGTTTAAATACAGTCCATCATAGCTTGTACATAGCTTACCATAAAAACCAATCCGCTGTGGCATTCCAAGCAATAATTTATGCACACCCAAAACAGCAATTTTAGCTTTCCAGGACAGAAGGCCTCACATGTACAGTAGGGTTTAACATGCAGAGATGTTAATTTATTGAAATGCATAAAATGCCCAGTTTGAATAAATTGCTTTGACAAAATAAGGCAATATGGGAGTTAAAATTACTATCATTTTGCCAGTGTTTTCACATTCAACATTTTGGATGTGATCAGATAAATTCCTACAGCAACTCCTAGTTTGACATGCACAAGTTCCTAATTCCTATTCTCATATTTAGTTCTCTGATGATAAAACAGTAGAATGTTTTCGTTAAGACAATGGCAGCACAAGCAAATGCTACTCCAAAACTAAGCTAAATTTTATGGTACCACCTCCAGAACACCTTCACAGAAAAACTGAACACTAACATTTGGAAATGCAAATATTTCATATACTGCAGTGGGCTGGCGCCCTGCCCGGGGTTTGTTTCCTGCCATGCACCCTGTGTTGGCTGGGATTGGCTCCAGCAGACAGACACCCGTGACCCTGTAGTTAGGATATAGCGGGTTGGATAATGGAAGGATGGAAATATTTCATATAATCTATAATAAATTCAGAGGTCATTGTTATTCAAGCACATAGCGTAGTTAACAAATTATAGTACATTATGTTTAAAGTTCAGATGTGTATTTTTTTCTGCTCATGTCACACTGTAAATTTATCACATTCAAGTCTAATGAGTCCTTCAACTTGGAAGCATAGAGTAGGAAAACAAGCATTTACAAAAGCTATCAATAAACACCTATTCCTTCCCCAACATGATGCAATAAATCCTAGCAGCATCCAATTACATACATACACTGCTGATTGTTAATTTGGTTTTGAGCAGGCACAAAAATTAGAAAAATGTTTTACATTATTATTTTAATGAATGAAAAACTGCTACACTTTTTATATATATAATCTTTTTAACATTTGTCAAACTCTAAACAATAATGTTTACTAGGCAATTGCATTATATATGCCGAAGAACAGTTATCTCTTAAATGTATGTTAATTAAAAGTAATCATATTCACTGTATAAATGCTTTGGGTGGGTGAGAGTAAAATAAATAAAACTGACTTGCACCTTATCACTAAGTAGGATGCAGTAAGCTGAATAGTCTCAGACTTGTTTGATCCAATTCAAGGTGGCAAAGAATGGAGACTGTCCTGGCATCATTTAACACAAGGGCAGGAAGAAGCCCTTGATAGTGTACCAGTCCATCACAGAGTCCACTCATGGACATACATCTGTATTTAAATGGGGCCAATTTCAAATCAGCAGTCAAGTTGCCATACATGTCATTGGGGATGCTATAGGAAACAAAATACCCGGAGAAAAAATTCACACAAACACAGAGAGAAGATGTAAATTCCAGCTAGATGGTACCTGTGTGATGTGAAAAATGTTGAATAAAATAGATCTTCTGTATTATTATACTTATTCTATTCCAATTTTACTCTAGTTTTTTTGTGAGCTGGAAAACAATTTAGCATCATAAAATATGTTTTATAAAATAGAAATTTAACTATGTATTTTGAGAAATCACATTAAAAAGCAACATACTGTTTGTTTGTTTCCAAACTGCTGTCTTTCTTTTACATGACACCTTTACTGCTAATGTCTAGCTTATGCCTCATTAATGAGGATTTCAGGTTCATGCTCAGTGGGGTTTCTTTTTTTACAATATTTTCTTTTCCACTCAATCGTCATTTATGTTGAACCTTTTATCATGGCAGTTTGAAGGACAGTCACTACAATATATGGTGACGACATTGTGCAGTTTTATGTAGATTTCATAAAAATATGTGAAACCCTGCTGTGTTTCAGTTCAGCAGGACTACAAAGAAATGTTTATGTGGCCTACAATTAGTATTATTTGTTAATAGCCAGCCATATGGTCAAACTCAATATTGTATGCTTCATTTCACTTCATTCTCCAACTACTTGACCTGGAGAGGGTCATTGTGGCAACAAGGCAATCGAAACAGAGAAAGGGACCCTATTCCTATCAGTAGTCTATATGTGCTTCTAAAATAATATCATTCATTATCAGGCCAGCAAGGAGATATGATTTCTTTTTCATGTCTTGGGTCTGTCCTTACATCTTTTCCCAATGGGCGTTGAAGAACTCAGTGGCACTATATCCCCATTTCAATAGATTGTAATTCAATATAATTTCACTATTCTTACTTATACAGTCATGTGCTGTTTTTAAAGCCAATTGAGTTTAGGCCATTCATACTTATGGTTGAAGGTCACAGGAAAACAATAGGGTAATAATGTTCTGCAAATTGCCAAAACTAGACGCTATAGGCCACAACAGCCTTATATCTTTTATTTTTCATATACTTGTAGCAGCATTGCCAGCTACATAATGATGCACTCTGCACAGAAGCAGTGAGAGAAATGGTGGTGGAGCTGCAGAGGTAGCAGTCATCTGGCTGACTTCTTTCCTCTACTAATGCTGTAACTAATAAATGACCATCAGCTAGTAATAGGTAAAAACAAATATCATTGCACTCATTGAGTTCTACACTTTGGAACACTGATTGGACATGCCACACAGCATTTTTTTTGAAGTTGCACTTTACATAGCTGGCACATCTTTTTTGTTTCCAATCTGTGCAGATAGATTCATTTTTTTTTCCAACAAGAAGATGCAAATGGCTTGTAAATTGTAATAACTCTTTTGTTATTATTATTATTAATTTCACAGAGTGTCATATCTTTTCTGACACTTGAAGGGTTTGTTCTGATCAGTGCTGTTCCACATTGCTAATTCTGATGCATTCGGTCTACTCCACTTTCCTTTACATGGACCCAGCATGTGCTACTGTGCTACTCCTTACCATTGACACACACGAGACACACAGAGCCTTAGTTGCAATGACCTGTACTCTTTATGATTGACAAGCATCCAATCTGACTTACAGCCAAATGGTTAGTTCCAAATGACTATATATACAGTATAGTCACATTATATATGTAGTGTAATGAAAAGTGTTTGGTGACCTATTTGTCCTATTGGTGCAGGAACATAAAACCAAGAAATGAAGCAACAATACAGTACATAGTAGATATGGTAAAATGGCACAACAGACACTAATTGCTCCACATTGTAATGGCAGTAAAAGAAAGTACTAAACATCGAGATAAATAAAGTCATAATCCCTTCTGACTATCTTTTGTGTTTTTCATCTGCTTTATTTGCACATTAAGGACCTTATTTCAACCCAGGGATCGCATTACACATTATGTCTGTTTATTTGTCTGTTTGATCGTATGTCATTCATACAAAAATTACTAAATCAGTTTTCAAAAAATTTGCATGTGGTTTGCTACTTGTGAGGCTTAAAATATAGGCTTTATGATGTTTCAGAAATAATATGCAAAACTTTACATTATTCCAAAATGGCTGAGTTGGTATTAAGGAAATTCTGCATCTTTAATAAAGCTGAGCCAACTTAAAATACAAGTTACATTGTGCTTCAAAAATCTAATCAGGAAGCATGATTGTTTGTAATGGGAAGAGGACGGAATGAAAATGTATTATTCCAAATTGGCTGTTGATACAACTTAAAATGTAGAATTTAAGGCATTTCAAAAGTTCCATCGAGTAATTGATATGTAAGAGTGGGATGTAAGACCAAAATCATGTTGCCCCTAAAACAGTTTTACTGATGGTAAAGAATTTTGCATGTTGGTTTGGTTTGACACTACTTATATTAAAGACTACATTTCACTTCAGATATTCAACAGAAATGGTGGACGAAGCTATGGTGTTTTGGGGAACCAACACAATAAATGTGTATTGCTTAAAAGCAGCTTTTATAACAGCAATTATTTAACAAGCCATATAATTTATTAATGTGGGATTAAAGTGTATTTGTGAAATCAAAGTAAATCATGACATACATGGAAATAGTGTTTATGGTTCCAACTCAGCAAGTCTAATCAAACACCAAAAAGAAATAATTCTCAACTCATAATATCAGAGAAACTGATAATTATCAGAGAGGTAATATAGAGACAGCCAGTAAAAACTAAAGGGTCAACATTTTTAAAAAGTGCATATATGTATGTGTATGTTTATATATTGCTCAAAAAAATTAAAGGCACACTTTTTAATCAGAGTATAGCATCAAGTCAATGAAACTTCTGGGATATTGATTTGGTCAGTTAAGTAGCAGAGGGGATTGTTAATCAGTTTCAACTGCTTTGGTGTTAATGACATTAACAGCAGGTGCACTTGAGGGGCAATAATGAGATGACACACAAAACAGGAATGGTTTAACAGGAGGAGGCCACTGACATTTTTCCCTCCTCATCCTTTTTGACTGTTTTTTCACTAGTTTTGCATTTGGCTATGGTAAATGCCACTACTGGTAGTATGAGGCGATACCTGGGCCCAAAATAGATTGCACAGGTAGTCCAACTTCTCCAGGATGGCACATCAATACGTACCATTGCCAGAAGGTTTGCTGTTTCTCCCAGCACAGTCTCAAGGGCATGGATGAGATTCCAGAAGACAGGCAGTTACTCTAGGAGAGCTGGACAGGGTAGTAGAAGGTCCTTAACTCATCAGCAGGACCAGTATCTGCTCCTTTGGGTAACAAGGAACAGGATGAGAACTGCCAGAGCCCTACAAAATGACCTCGAGCAGGCCACTGGTGTGAATGTCTCTGACCAAACTATCAGAAACAAATAGTTTGTGCTCACTGCCCAGCACCGTGGAGCTCGATTGCCATTTGCCATAGAATCCCAGAATTGGCAGGTTCACCACTGGCACCCTGTGCTTTTCACAGATGAGAGCAGGTTCACCTTGAGCACATGTGACAGACGTGAAAGGGTCTGGAGAGGCAGTGGAGGATGTTATGCTGCCTATAACATCATTCAGTATGACCGGTTTGGTGGTGGGTCAGTGATGGTCTGGGGAGGAATATCCATGGAGGGATGCATCGACCTCTACAGGCTGGACAACGGCACCTTGACTGCCATTAGGTATCGGGATGAAATCACTTTGATTTTTGGGGTGTTTTTGATTTCAGTCCTTTGTACAGTAGGTTGATAATTGTCATTTCTATGAAACAATGTAGCATTGTTTTGTTCCTAACATATTACCCAATCCATGTCAGTATAGATATCCAGTGTGACTTTTTTTTCCATTGAGATCTGATGTGTTTTCAAAGTGTTCCTTTAATTTTTTTAGCAGTTTTATATATATATAAAAATGCCAAAGGTTTGGGGAATCCCCATTATACTGTCACACAGGAAAAAAAAGGAAATGACGTCTTTACAGATAGAGTTCAAAAATGGAACTCGCATAAAACAAAATGAAGGTATTATATATTGGTGGGTCTGCAGGAAGTGAGGTATGAAGAGGCATGATCTTGAGGCTTGAAACCGGAAGTGATGTGTAGGAAGATGCGTGTCCTTGAGGGTTGGAACTGGAAGTGATGTTATTGGGTAGTTTCTTAGTTAGAGGGCAGCGCTAACCCCCGGTTAGATTTAATTGACAGATTAATCAGTATTACACATGCTTACATAATAGACTTCTGGTCACTGGTCAAGCATATCACCTTGTATTGCATGTGAGCTACCAGCTGGCACAAGAGTAGAAAATTGTGCCAGTCTATTGGTGTGGCATTGAATTCTGCAGAGATTGTAGAAGGGCAAACATTTTCCTACTGAATTGTATAAGGTGTGAGATGCTGGAAAGTGCTCTGTTTAGGCTTTTCTGTAAGAAGTGTTGCTTATGGATAGGCATTGACCCCACTGGTAAATAAGAGGCGATTTAACCATCCAGTCTATGACCTGTGATTTACAACAGCGTAATTGTCATACTAGGCCAAGATGCACCTAGTATGTATACTCCCCACCGTGTATCTGTAGAAGTTAATAAAGATCTAGATTGGCATATTCACTTTATTAAACCTTCTTAAAAAGTGCTATTGACCCTTCTTTACCAGGTAGGTGGTGTTGAGAGACGATAAAAATGAAAGGTTCTCAAGCTCTCCATTCAGCCCATTAATCAGAATAGATCTATGACTTCCTACAAGCCCACATACAGCTATTATAATTAGTTTTACTGTCGTTGAGAGACAAATTGTTATTCTTGTACCCATTAGTGAGAGGCTTAACTACTTCCCCATAGGTTTTCACAACATTGTTAGTAATCAGATTCATTATTTTGTCAACTCATAACTTATGTCAGAGTTTTTGGTATGTTTGGTAGCACAGTCATGCATAAACAGAAAGAAAAGTTTCTAGGTGAAATTCTCAGATATATGCTGCCTTTTCCCAGGGAACTGGTAATATCTATACTTTTTCCAGAGGAAAGCAATGAGCTGATGAGAAAGATTTTTGGGTGAAGTTCTCAAATAAGTTTTGGCTATGTCATGGGAACTATCAGTATCTGTTACTTTTTTAGGTATTACCCAAGCCTACTAGCAGTTATAGCTCAAACATAAAACTATTTCTTAACACAGTACACTTTCCCAAAGCAGTCACATTTTTACTTTTTTGTGTTTTATTGCTTTTAAATCTGTCATAACAGATTTTCAGTAACCATGTATTGAAAATATCTCTTGTTGTAAACCATAGATAAGGCAGGTGAAATTTGCCTTCTTTTCTTTTTTCTTTAACCAAACCTGAAAACATTCATTCCACATGTTTGAATATTCACCATGTCTAGGGCAGGTTGGTAGTATTTCAGTCCATCAGCTAAGCATGGATTATGGTCATATCCAGCTTGTTTCCTAAAAAAATGACTTTTAGTGATGCTATGTCACCTTGCTTTGTAATTATTTTCAGTCTACCAAAGATTCCTTCTTTCTTCTAAATTTGCATACCTAAAATGATTGAAGAGTACAGTACATATGTAGTAGAAATAGAACTATTTATAGAACATACTATGTCTGTATATAAGATATTGCTGTTCATGCTACCTGCTAATTGGTACTGAAGGGACAATGATATAATAGAAGATTATAAATAATTGAACTATGGTGTTACTGTATAATGTAGTGCATCATTTGCCACATAAATGTGTCCTCCACGTTTGGGTCTTAACAGTTACTTAAGCACCCCAACTCATCACTTTTAGGAAGTAAGACCACCTGATTTCTTTATGGTAGATATTAACATGTATTGTGTAACTTTTGTTGTTTGTCTTAAGTTAATTAAAAGCATTAGATATTATATAGTTTTCAAATGTCAAGTGTATTAATGCCTTTTAATATAGTTGCAAGATCAGAAATGTAAATAAAGTGCAGAGAATTAACTTAAAGACACCGTAACTTTAATACTGTAATAACAATTCAATTAGCACTTATGTCAAATATAAAGAACAAAAATTCCAAGGACGTATTGTTAAAATGTCGAATTAGTAATAATTGTTTCATGGAGATGTTGGCTAATGCAGGAAGCATGGGAAATGTTTAAAGAAAAATGCAAAAGTATTCTAGGAACATAACCAGCATCAGAATGAACATAATGTATAGGATGATAGGAAAAAGAATATAAGGAGCAGAAAAACACAATGGTGAACTTCAAATAAATTACTTTAATATATAAAATGTACTGCGATGGGTTGGCACCCTGCCCAGGATTAGTTCCTGCCTTGTGTCCTGTGTTGGCTGGGATTGGCTCCAGCAGACCCCCGTGACCCTGTGTTTGGATTCAGCGGGTTGGATAATGGATGGATGGATGGATATAAAATGTATATGTATGAAAAGAAATTTAAAGGGTGTAGCAAAGAAATTTTGGATTATGAGATTTCTGTCTTCCTTACCTGAAAATCTCATAATACAGATTACAATACTATCCAGCATTAGGAATTTAAAAATTCATTCAAATGTTGATGACTCTAAACTGTATTTATATGAAAGTACTTTATAATAAATACAGTTATGAAAGGCATAATATCATAGATAGGAAAGGTGACATTTAGAAAATATAGGTAATGAAAGATAAGATATAATGCAGAGACAGATTGAAATGGAAGGTAGTTATGATACAACATAGCAATGGTGACAAAGTAGTATGAGGAGAGATTTAATAAAGAAACATGAAAAAGCAAAAGATTAACAGCAATTAAAGCATATTCTTTTGTGTACAGCAAATAGTATTATGGACTGAAGTTAAAAAAGAAGAAAAACACACTGAGCATCAGAAGACAAAGATAGAAGGTATATGTAAGTGCAGTATAGCCATGAAATGGAATTTATTAAATATGAGTAGTGAACACAGACTTCAAACTAATACATAATGAATAATACAACCTTGTGTTTTGGTCATGGAAAAATTAATAGACTCCATGACAAGTTGGATATTTATGTCACTTTTAAAGAATAAATACATACTTTTTAAAGTAAAGTAAAAATACATAATTATAGACTAAATGATAAAATGCTATGATTGAAGTGTACAGTAGGACTTTAGACAAAGAAAATAAAAAAGCATAATATTTATCCAAGTAAGCAGAACTTAAAACATTTACACACCTGTGAAGTTTCTGAAAATTGAATTCCCTAAAAAATGGATATTCTTTTAAGACAGCCTTTTACATAATATTTATTCTTGCATCTCCAAAAGAAGTGATTATGCTGAGCAAACTCCTCAGTCTAATATTGTTATGTTAAAGCCACTGTTAAAATTTGTTTTTTGGTTTACTAAACCCTGCTGAAGTTGTTTTAAAAACCTCATAATTGTTTCTGTTAACATACCTATAGGTACATATGGCAATATCTGAAACAGCACTGATATACTATATTGGAAATAAGTGGTAATGAAATTTGAGTTTTCCCTACCATTCATCACACCATGTATAGCTATGTGGTGAAACTGCATCATAGTCTGAAGTTGTATTAGTCACACAAATGAAATTTAATCTCAGGTAGATATTATTGCCTATAGTGTATTGTTGCTCTGAATCCTTGCAAATATATTACACTGCATCAACCATCTGGATTACTCTTGCTAATCTATTTTATTTAGTTCAATATAGAAGTTGTAATTGCTCTCAGTATTATCCTGCATTAACCATTTACTTCAAATAGTTTTTCTTTGTTTAGGTTATACTCACCAAAATAAAATAATTTACCTGTTAGATAACATTTAAACTGATGAAATATAGGCTTTTGGGTCAGGTATTTTGTTGCAGACTTTTCCTTTGATAAGCAAATGTGGAAACTATGAAAACTGATAACTAAACTGTAGAAATATTTTAGTATATTTTGAACGCACAGCTTTAGAAGTAGCCCTATTAATTGTGAAACTAAATAAAACATCGCTATACAATAAAACTATGGTCAAAGTAACATTTTTAGCATGTTTCCAATTTATAGAATGCTTTCCTTTTGAAAACTCATCTCATTTACATAGTCATTCATTTGTGTTATAGAGTTTACATTATACAGGTGACTTTTTCAAATTTTATTTCCTATTGAGCTCTTGATTGTATTTTGTACACCAATGTTTAGATTGGAAAATATATAAAAACAAGGTCTACATAGGAGAATTTAATTTTCAACCTTACTCCTTCATGAAAGTCATGACTGTCATAATTGTCTGACATTAACATCAGGACCTTGGACAAGTACAGAAGCTTACCCAGAAGACATTTTCTTAGTCATGTGATTTCTTAACAAGAGATACCATTAGCATTCAGATGATTTATGTGACTAGAACACACCTGCAGCTTGTTGCTCCCTGAGATACTACTCCAAGTGACCGAACACTACTTGTAGCCATAGTTTCACATTTTCCATCTTCTCTAGTGCTTCTCATGCCCCCTTTCTTGATCCTTGTATTTGTTTCGTCACTGATCACTTTCCTTAGTTCTCTGAAATTTAGGCTTGTTTAAATTATTCATTTTTAACTGTTAAGACTAGATCTCAAATATCTCCTCTTATCTTGTGTCCAGTTTCAGATTCAGTCTTGTTGTTTATACAGCTAATAATGTTATAATGCCCGCAAAGTATCCAATGATAAACAGTCTCTCTAGGGTAATGCAGGTTAATTTATGTCTTGGCATTGCTATTCATTTGCCAATTATTTATTAGAAAATTTCAAAAGATTACACATATTCCATGAGAATGTTTACTTAGTTAACCTTAGCATGTATAATTTGTAAAAAAAAAAAGTAAGGGAATAACCTCTTAAAGCATCACACAAAGCGGTGGGGGTATGTCAATATTCAATTTTGGTTTAAGTGGTAGGGTTACCTTTGGAGATTTCCTATCCAAAACAAGGAGGGTAATTCAGTGAAGATGTTTTTACTTCTGAATACCAGCTTCATTTTTATCAACTGTGTGGAGAATAGGGCAATATTTCTACAAAGCTACAAGTAAAGGCTGGTGTGCTGCTTTCACCAGGCTTCAAGTCTGTGTTTTAATTGTTAACTCAAAATCAGATAATAACAGATAAGAACCTTTTAGCCTGTAAATTATTATTTACATTTGACACAGTAGGTTTGTTGGCTAATTTGTATAAAATAGACTGATTGGTTTCCTGGAACAGTCCAACCAGGGTGCCTTCTCACCATTTAGTCAATGTTCTGTCTCTCCAACAACCCTGAACTGGATAAGGAAAATACCTTTGCAGCTAATTCATGCTGTTCAGTTAGTAAAGATCTGGTTGTGATCTGATCTGAGAGGCAGCTTCTCCAGTTCATCTTTTCACATTCTTTTTTCCTATACTTTGCTATGTGCTCCTGTGTGGAGTATAAGTGTATGTAAGAGTTTACCTGTTGACTGTTTTAGTCTGTTTATGTTTAGTTAGCCATCTCAGGTGGGGTTGCCTGGGTGGACCAGTAGGGGAGGGGGTGTTTTTGTTTTACTTCTTACTTAGCTCAAAACATCAATTGTTCTTGGTTTCTATTTACTGTACTCCTTTTTTATTTTATTAATGAAAAAATGTTTACGGGCGGCATGGTGTCGCAGTGGGTAGCACTGCTGCCTCGCAGTTAGGAGACCCGGGATCGCTTCCCGGGTCCTCTCTGCGTGGGGTTTGCATGTTCTCCCCGTATTTGCGTGTGTTTCCTTCGTGTGCTTTGGTTTCCTCCCACAGTCCAAAGACATACAGGTTAGGTGCATTGGTGATAGTGTGTGCTTGGTGTGTGTGTGTGTGTGCGCCCTGCGGTGGGCTGGCGGCCTGCCTGGGGTTTGTTTCCTGCCTTGGACCCTGTGTTGGCTGGGATTGGCTCCAGCAGACCCCCATGACTCTGTAATGAGGATATAGCGGGTTGGATAATGGATGGATGGATGGAAAAATGATTACAAAGAACAGTCTTAATTAGCATAAGCCACCCCCAGGGTGTTCATAAGAAATATGATAATTTACTTCATGAGGTAGAAGTACATAATAAACAAGATTTGTTGCATCAGATATTTGAAATATTAAAATGTGTGATGCAGTTTAAATTTTAAAGTCTAAATATTCTAAATAGTAACAGAAATTTGTAATTTTTCAACCTCTGATAAAAGTCAATAGAGGAGTAGTTCCCTAGTAAAGGATCAAAAATCAAAAATAATATATTCATAATTACTAAGTGAAAAACTAAGGGGGATAGGGCTTTGTCAGCTTCTGCATCTCATCTGTGGAATTCTTTACATAATTACATTAAGGAGTCACCTTCAATTGAACTGTTTAAAACTTGATTGAAGAGGCATTTCTGTTCTCTAGCTTTCTGTGACCTTCAGTGATACTGATGTTTCCCTTCACTTGGTCATTTGTGTCTTTCAATTTACTACTGGTTATATTGTGTTTTATTGTATTTTATTCTATTCGTTATTTATGTTTATTGTATGTTTTAATGTGAAGCACTTTTGCTACAGCATTACTGATGTTGTTTTTAAATGAGCTCTATAAATAAATTGACATTGACACTGACCTTGAAAACGATACCCCACATGATTATGTTTGATGTTTGTCATTTTTAATCTTGTGGGAGTGGCTTTTAGAGGGCTATGACAACAGGTAAAGAATCAAATATTAAAAATTATTTGTGATCATCACACCACACATTATAGATCCATATTTGTTTAAGTTTTATTGAACAGAAGTAACTTTGATCCCTCATATCCCATTAGGGTGTGAACCCACAGAGTTGGTTGATGAAATATGCAGTACTTCAAGTCTCTCTGATACTTTTTACTGAAGACAACTATTGCTTTACTCTTTGTCATAAGGGAGTAATTTCCTGAACAAAATATAGTTAAAAAATGTCCTAAAAGTAGAGCTTTTTTATCCTAGAAGGCTAAACATAGGGGGGAAATCCAAAAAGCTGAACGTATTGCATAACGAGACATAAAGATGAGTTGAACGGTGTATCATATGTATGGGTTTTCTCATACCAGTGAGACAGAAGCTGCAGGACAAAAAAAAACAAAATTATTTCAAAGTGTTCATAAGTACCTGTAATTTAAATGGGCACAAAAACAGAGCTTTACAAGAATGAGTATTTTAGGCAGTTCCAGTATTAAAAGTGTTTTAAGCTTCTCCATCACAGTTTATTAATGCAATAATATCTGTTAAGGACAGGATGTAGGTAGATAGGATGGTGTATACCATTTTTAGAAGAATTGGTTTCCACCTGCCTATTGTGAACTAGCTCTACTCTTCCAGATTGAAACATAAAGCCATTAAGGTATTCCATGACCCTTGACATCTTACCCACCCTATGTTCTTTTTCTATTTCCCAGGTAAACAGGGTAGCTGAATCAATGCCAGGACTATCAGATTTTATTAAATTACCTATCCAGTAGCTGTGAGATGCATGAACTTAATATATTGATGTTAAGACTCTTCTATTATAATTTAATGAGTATTTTTAAAGTGTGATTTTGTTAAATTAATGGTTTGGCAGCTATTTGGTAATGTTGGTTACTGTTGTCTGTATGTTTTATGTCTATATTTTTTATTTGTATTAACTTTAGCAACCCAAAATGCACATAGTGGACATTGCCTTGGCAATAAGATAAAGAAAATATTTAATCTTATTTTCTACAGCTGCTTTTTTCTGATGCAGGTCACAATGCAGAATTTCATGATAAATAGAAGTAAATTCCATTGTAGTAATTTGTAGAATGTATAAAACATCATTATTTGTGAGATTTCTTAATTTATTATTTGTTAAACTCACCTAATCCAATCAAGGATCACAAGGAGCATCATTAGGCACAAGAAAGGAAACTAATCTGGACAAGATTCTAGTCCATTATAGGGAATACTCATGTTATTCCTACAAATGATTAATTTAGAGTTGGCAATTAATTGAAGATGCACATTTTGTAAGGTGAGATGAAAACCAGGGCTTTGGGAGAAAACTAACACAGACATGGGGAAAATGTGCAAACTCTACACAGATAGTGCCCAAGCAACTATTCAAACCTAGAACTCTGTAGTTTTTGTTCAGCAGCAGTAACTACAAGAGAATAGTAACTCATACGTAAGATTCACATTTTGATTAAAGTGTTTTAAAATGTCAGTATTTTTTGTAATATTTTTTCATTTTTTCTAAAATATTTACAATATCTAAATATGAAAAGATTTTTTATTAAAACATAAAGCACACAATAAACAATTTATAAAGAATGTTTAATGTGAAAATTAAGTAATTTTCAGAATTTACTCTACACTCAATTCAGACAGAAGAGGAAGTGAGTGAATAAGTGACAACCTTTATTGTTACATGGTGGCTTTGTAGATTGAGTACAATTCTACTACCTTTTATTAAAACAGAGATTTTGTAAAATTACTTATATTTTGACCAGTTTTGCCAAACTAGAGCAGAATGCTTAACCTGCACTTTTTATGATTTAAATTTTAGTGCTTTAAGCACCCATCTTCATTGCTGGACAAATGCAGACCTACAGTTAGGTCCATAAATATTTGGACAGAGACACCTTTTTTCTAATTTTGGTTCTGTACATTACCACACTGAGTTTTAAATGAAACAACTCAGATGCAGTTGAAGTGCAGACTTTCAGCTTTAATTCAGTGGGTTGAACAAAAAGATTGCATAAAAATGTGAGGCAACTAAAGCATTTTTTAACACAATCCCTTCATTTCAGGGGCTCAAAAGTAATTGGACAAATTAAATAACTGGAAATAAAATGTTCATTTCTAATACTTGGTTGAAAACCCTTTGCTGGCAATGACAGCCTGAAGTCTTGAACTCATGGACATCACCAGATGCTGGGTTTCCTCCTTTTTAATGCTCTGTCAGGCGTTTACATGCAGCGGCTTTCAGTTGCTGTTTTTTTGTGGGCCTTTCTGTCTGAAGTTTAGTCTTCAACAAGTGAAATGCATGCTCAGTTGGGTTAAGATCAGGTGACTGACTTGGCCATTCAAGAATTTTCCACTTCTTTGCTTAAATAAACTCCTGGGTTGCTTTGGCTGTATGTTTTGTGTCATTATCCATCTGTATCATGAAACGCCGCCCAATCAATTTGACTGCATTTAGCTGGATTTGAGCAGACAGTATGTCTCTGGACACCTCAGAATTAATTTGGCTGCTTCTGTCCTGTGTCACATCATCAATAAACACTAGTGTCCCAGTGCCACTGGCAGCCATGCACGCCCAAGCCATCACACTGCCTCCACCATGTTTTACAGGTGATGTGGTATCCTTTGGATAATGAGCTGTTCCACGCCTTCTCCATACTTTTTTCTTGCCATCATTCTGGTAGAGGCTGATCTTGGTTTCATCTGTCCAAAGAATGTTTTTCCAGAACTGTGCTGGCCTTTTTAGATGTTCTTTAGCAAAGTCCAATCTAGCCATTCTATTCTTGAGGCTTATGAGTGGCTTGCACCTTGCAGTGCACCCTCTGTATTTACTTTCATGCAGTCTTCTCTTTATGGTAGACTTGGATATCGATACGCTTACTTCCTGGAGAGTGTTGTTCACTTGGTTGGCTGTTGTGAAGGGGTTTCTCTTCACCATGGAAATGATTCTGCGATCATCCACCACTGTTGTCTTCCGTGGACATCCAGGTCTTTTTGCGTTGCTGAGTTCACCAGTGCTTGCTTTCTTTCTCAGGATGTACCTAACTGTAGATTTTGCCACTTGTAATATTGTAGCAATTTCTCGGATGGGTTTTTTCTGTTTTCGCAGCTTAAGGATGGCTTCTTTCACTTACATGGAGAGCTCCTTTGACCGCATGTTGTCTGTTCACAGCAAAATCTTCCACATGCAAGCACCACACCTCAAATCAACTCCAGGCCTTTTATCTGCTTAACTGATAATGACATAACGACAGACTTGCCCACACCTGCCCATGAAATAGCCTTTGAGTCAATTGTCCAATTACTTTTGAGCCCCTGAAATGAAGGGATTGTGTTAAAAAATGCTTTAGTTTCCTCACATTTTTATGCAATCGTTTTGTTCACCCCACTGAATTAAAGCTGAAAGTCTGCACTTCAACTGCATCTGAGTTGTTTCATTTAAAATTCATTGTGGTAATGTAGGGAACCGAAATTAGAAAAAAGTTGTCTCTGTCCAAATATTTATGGACCTAACTGTATGTTCAGTGAGAAAAATTATACTGTACCAGTGCAACTCTGGACATGTAAACGTCAAAATCTCCACTTGCTGCAGGGACATCGAACTGTTGGCCGCAAGTCTGCATCCCTATTACTTGCCCAGAGAGTTTGGACGCGTCATTGTTGCTATTGTTTACATCCCTCCTCGGACGGACGTGGAGATAGTGGGTGATATCATCCATTCCGCTGTTGCTAAACTACAAATGCAGCACCCTGAGGTGCTTGTGCTAATCGCTGGAGACTTTAACCATGTGATGCTGGACAAAACATTACCTGCCTTCTCCCAGTATACGGATTGTAACACCTGGAGAAATAGGACTATTGACCTACTTTATGCAAATGTTAAAGACGCATACAGCGCTATCCCTCTGCCTGCGCTTGGGAAAGCAGATCATAACCTGGTTCTGCTTCAGCCTCACTACAAACCAAGAGTGAGGGAGCTACCTACAACCACACGCTCATTCAGGAAGTGGTCCCCTGAGGCAGAGCAGGCTCTGAGACTATGGACTGGGATATACTGCAGGGATCATATAGTGAGAACATTGAGGAGATTGTTGACTGCACTACTGACTACATCATCTTCTGTATGGACATTGTAGTTCCAGTAAGAACAGTACGCTGCTATGCTAACAACAAGCCATGGATTACAAGTGACATCAAGGGCCTTTTGAACCAGAAGAAAAGAGCTTTTAAAGGCGGTGATCAGCATGAGCTCAAACGCGTGTAGAAGGAACTCCGAGTCCAGCTCAGGGTGGCGAGGGAGCAGTACAGGAGAAAGTTGGAGCAGAAGTTGCATAATAACAGCATGAATGAAGTATGGGATGGGATGAAGATCATCACTGACTGCAGCTTGAAGCGGGGTGCCACCATCAAAAGAGACGTGGAGAGAGCAAGCCAGATGAACAACATCTTCAACAGGTTTCACCACCCTAACCCACTCTCACCTCGGAGTACTGCACCCTCCACCCATCCTTCTGCTGATACCAGCCTAGGAGAGAGTTCCCCCCCACCCACAATTACAGCAGCCCAGGTAAGCAGAGAGCTGAGGAGACTTCGTGCCAGCAAAGCAGTGGGTCCAGGTGGAGTATCGCTACGACTGCTGAAGGCCTGTGCTGGGGAGTCCTCTACAGCGTATCTTCAACCTGAGCCAGAAACAAGGGAGAGTCCCGAGGCTTGGGAAAACATCTTGCATCATCCCGGTCCCAAACGTATCACGTCCTAGTGAGCTGAATGACGTCTGGCCTGTTGCTCTGACGTCAAATGTGATGAAGACCATGGAGCGGCTGCTGCTTCACCACCTGAGGCCACAGGTCCACCACGCCTTCGACCCTCTGCAGTTCGCATACCAGGAGAAGGTGGGAGCGGAGGATGCCATCATCTATATGCTACACCGATCCCTCTCCCACTTGGACAGAGGCAGTGGTGCTGTAAGAATTATGTTTCTGGACTTCTCTAGCGCCTTCAACACCATCCAACCTCTGCTCCTTAGGGAGAAGCTGACAGAGATGGGAGTAGATTTATACCAAGTGGCATGGATCGTGGACTGTCTTACAGACAGACCTCAGTATGTGCGTCTCGGGAACTGCAGGTCTGACTTGTGGTCAGCAACACAGGAGCGCCACAGGGGACTGTACTTTCTCCTGTCCCATTCAGCTTATGTATGTCGGACTTCCAATACAACTCGGAGTCCTGCCACTTGCAAAAGTTCACTGACGACACTGCTATTGTGGGTTGCATCAGGAGTGGGCAGGAGGAGGAGTATAGGAACCTAATCAATGACTTTGTTAAATGGTGCGACTCAAACCACCTACAACTGAACACCAGCAAAACCATGGAGGTGGTGGTGGATTTTAGGAGGCCCAGGCCCCTCATGGACCCTGTGATCATCAGAGGTGACTGTGTGCAGAGGATGCAGACCTATAAATACCTGGGAGTGCAGCAGGATGATAAATTGGACTGGAATGCCAATACTGATGCTCTGTGCAAGAGAGGACATAGCCAACTGTACTTCCTTAGAAGGCTGGCGTCTTTCAACATCTGCAATAAGATGCTGCAGATGTTCTATCAGACGGTTGTGGTGAGTGCCCTCTTCTACGCGGTAGCGTGCTGGGGAGGCAGCATAAAGAAGAGGGACACCTCACGCCTGGACAAACTAGTGAGGTAAGCACGGAGCTGGACAGTTTGACATCCGTGGCAGAGTGATGGGCGCTGAGCAGGCTCCTGTCAATCATGGAGAATCCACTGCATCCATTGAACAGTATCATCACCAGGCAGAGGAGCAGCTTCAGTGACAGACTGCTGTCACTGTTCTGCTCCACTAACAGACTGAGGAGATCGTTCCTCTCCCACACTATGCGACTCTTCAGTTCCACCTGGGGGGGGGGTGGGGGGGTAAACGTTAACATTATGCAAAGTTATTGTCTGTTATACCTGCATTTTTATCACTCTTTAATATTGTTTTTATCAGTATGCTGCTGCTGGAGTATGTGAATTTCCTCTTGGGATTAATAAAGTATCTATTTATCTATCTGTTACATTGAAAGTGGAATCTGAAGTGGTAAAACAGGATGCGATGGAATGGAAGAACCATGTGGTTGAAATCTATTGTTCTTATGTTTACTAATTTATGACTTTATTTTGCCTGCAAATGACAACTGACGGCAAACAATGAACCAAGAACATGTGGTCACCCCAATCCGGTGATACTATAACAATTTATGACTAGAAAATGTGGGTATAGTACTAATTTAGTGTGATTCTTGACTGTAAATCTTGAGAACTTTCAATAGAAAATGGCAGGGAAATATGGGATGATAATGTGACGGCCCCAGGAGGGTCACAGAACGACTTAGAGGGCTGGAGTCAAAAATGCATGCAAACACACATTCACACCTCATCCACCTCTAGAGATTCATGTGCCAGAACAATCAATGCTGTTTCAGTAAAGTCTTGGAGAGTATATGTCTCAAGTTATTATCTCACTAACCCTGTGAAGAACCCTCCTTTCCCTCCCAAAGCATGCTCACACAATTTAAACAAACAAGAGTTTTTAGAAAGCTACATTCATTCTATTGTTGCTGATGAGCATTAGAGCTAGAAGTTAACATGAAAACTGGACTAAATTAAATTTACCAATGTTTGCATTCGCATATCTCATTTCTTTTTGTGCTTTGAGTTGTGTAAAGCATTTTAAACTACTTGTGTGTATGCAGTAAGCAGTAACACATTCAATGCCCTTAGCAATTTACATACATGTACACCAACTGTGGCATTATTGTTTGACATTGCTCTTTAAAGTATCATTGGAAAAATAATAATGTTTAGAAAAATGGAGCAGAAAACACACAAAATTATTATGATGGGATAGTATAAATCATTTGTAATTAATTTGTGCATTGACATGCTAGAATATAATCTCCTATAATTTCATTTTTTGGCTGTTTCCATTTGTGTTTATGACACAATTTTGTAATCATCACCATTTTGTCTTTCCATGTTGGCATGTATGGCAACATATCCCGCCTGTATAAAAGGGCAGCATGCAATTCCGTCCATCCCAGCTCTTATATTCACAAGCTATGATTTGAGTTAGTTAGGGCTCAATAAAAAAACAAGGTTGTGTGAGAATTTTGGCTTCTTTGTTATGATTTCATTTTTTGGTTTTGGTGTTTCTGACCATATGACATATAGTTCTCTCTGCTTATCTTTGCATTCTTATACCTTTCTGCTTAATGAGTCAGATTTTCCCTTTTTATATTTACTTCTCATGGTCATTTTCCTCTTGCCAATTCCTTTAGGATACCATTTCTCTCAAGTTATTCATAACATCACCAAGCAGATTGAACTTATCCAGTGAAGGACTGACATCCCATTAAGGGCTGGATCCTTCCTTGAACTTGATCTTTCTTGGATGATCTTTTTCCCACAATCAAACCCTTCATCCCATGACTCTGATCTTGATTACTTGGGCTTGATATTAAAAATGATGGTTATATATATTTAACATTTACTGCCTGTGACAGCTGTTACAGTTTGCATTTGAATTACATTGGCAAACCTTTCAATGCTTTTAAGCATGCTTGTAAATAAGTTACAGTCTTAGTGAATTGTTTTATTTTAGTTAAATAGAAAAGTTAATCACAGCAATTGGCATAGTAATCAGTCTTCTAAATGCCCAATTTTTTACATTTCTTTTACACATAAAATTCTGTAATTTCTGTAAAACAATTTGTGTTCAAGTTTCAGCAATACATCTGAATTGACTTTTCCAAAAATTTGCTTATTATCCCATGTACATGTTTAAATATCGACATACTATAATGTAGCATCATACCCTTAACAGGTTCAGAAGAAAGACACTACTGGACTAAGAAATGATTGCAAGAACAGTTTACTCTTACATTTCCATCTCCTCTGTTCAGGGAACCACCCTTTTACTTCCTTCTAATGTCAATCATTTCCCTCAGGGCACTCCTCCATGCCACTTTCCACCTTCCCAGTTAGTCTCAACAGTCCCTCAGTCACCAGGCTTCACCACAGCTTGGGATGCTATGATATTTTAAATAAATATAATGAAGTGCTTCATCTTTTAGACATACATAGGGACCTGCAATTAAATTTTTTTGTTTGCATTTTGGAGAACTGGGGGTCTAGAAGTAAGTGTTTCTGGGTTCAAATCTAGCCCATTTAACTGTACTTGTGTAGTATGACCATTTTACCAATGAGGCTAGGCTAATTGGTGACTCTGTGTCGCCCCTGATTGAGTCTGCCATATTATGAATGTAGGTCTTATCCAGATTTAATTCCTGCCTTATACGTAAAAAAAGTAAATTTTCTTTTTACCAATACAACTAAAATTGCGTCATTAAATAGCAGAGGTGATATATCCAGTATGGATTAACTGGAGGAATATGAAAATTCCATACAGATGGTGTTAAAACACAGGATCCCAGAGCTAGTGGAAGTTGCATCAGTTAAACCTTGGCTGAAGGTTACTTATTTTCTAATTCTGATTATCAGTACTTTTGATACTGGCATTTCTTGTCTTTTTGCTCTGAAGAGTGAAGTCAATCTTTAAAGTCTCAAAAGCTTTCACCTATTGGCCCAAAAATGTTGCAACAGTTGTGAAGACTAAAACTAGCCTAACTTACAGAGTTCTGTTACTCTTGCAAAAAAAAATCAATAGAGATGATCAGAAAATAAATGATTTATTAAGATTTCAAAGGCACTAACACAGGAATACAAGTGTGGAATGAGGAGTAAAAAATGTTCTTACGATGGAATGGAGAAGAAATAAGATTCAGTCAATCATTTATAAAACCTAAACTCCAAGGGACTGCCTAAATATCCAAAGTTACAGATTTAACTGAAAGAGGAAGTCTCAAAATCTAAAGTGCAACTGAAAGACCATTGGCCTTATTCATTTATCTGTCCATTAATTGTCTGATCACTTTTACAAAAACTATAAGGTATCAGGTGCAAGGCAGGAACTAGCCATGGAGAAGTTGCAAATCTATTACAGGGCATTTTTTTATTTTTATTTTTTTTGTGAGTGAACTGCATTATTGGAAAAAAAAAAAACATTCTTTATCTATCTTACCTGTCCAGGGAGTGTGAGAGTTGCAAAGCCACAGGGAATGTCACTTCAACATGGTGTAAAAAGCTGCAGTAAAAAGCCACAACGCATCTTAACATAAAGGGTTTCAGCACAGTGTAGTAGGCTTCAACTTGGCAGCAAACATAACATACGCCAATGTTTGGAACTTTGCTTTCAAATATACCCACCTTTCAAAAAAGTACATTGATATTCTCATTGAGGTCAGGATGGCCTGCACAAGGCAGTTCATAAAAGTGCAGTTTGCACAACTTTGGACAGACTATCCAAACATGAATTGAATTAATAAGACCATCCATACTTAAACAGAATTTTGGCCTACATCAGAAAGTTCTCATTTGAGCTGATCAGCACGAATGGACCGTACCAATTAGCAAGTTAGGACAACAAATTATTAGGCAGTAAGATGACAATAAAAACAACTCGTAACCATTGATGTTTCTATAGGTAACTCCATCTCAACTTAATGGATGGAAGAGTAAGATATTGTAGTATGGATTTCCATTGCAATATTTTGAAATCACCCAGGACCGTTTAAAACAAGGATGGGCAAAGTTGTTCCGGGAGGGCCGTAGTGGCTGTGGGTTTTTGTTCCAACCCAATTGCTTAATAAGAAGCATGTATTGCTCAAGTAACACTTCTGCTTCATTTTAGTGGTCTCGCTCGTTATGATTTTGAACCCTTATTGCTTATTTTAGTCTCAAACAACTGCATACTCAGTTTTTAATTGCTCCTTATTAGCAATTAGCTGCAAATCACAAAAGAAACCAGCAGTTCTCCATTTAGCTTGTTTCCATTTACACCTGTATGTTTGTATGTATTGTGCACTATTTGGTTAAATTAAATACTTGGAAGGAAAGTGAGGAGAAAAAAAGTGAAGGACTGAGAATTACTCATCCAGTTTTAGACTGCAAATTATTTGGATGATATCCTTAAAAAAGCAAAAAAATCTAGGATATGAGAATGACCTGACATGGCAAAGTTTAAGCACTAATAAACCATGAAATTAAATTATTGGCAACAATTGTTTTCTAATTAAGCAATTGGTTTGGAGCAAAAACCTGCAGCCACTGCTGCACTGTTCATCCTGTTATGTTCTGCATCTTTTCTAGTGTTATGCTATATAGCATCAATCCTGGCTCAGCTGCCTTTTTATATATAGTTTTTATTGCCTTGTCAATATCATTTTGTAAATTTTGTTTGTGTTTTGTGTATGATTTTATTTATCTTTTATTACTGTATAAAGTAATTGTGTACTAATTACTTCTTTGGTTTCAAATTTGATTTTGTGGGTGTTTAAGACACACAATTTTGAATTTTTAATTGTCACTGTTTAGTGACTGCAAATGATGTACTATGTCAACATGTCCCACCTGTATAAGAATGTACTGTAGTATGCTATACTCTATGTCTCAGCTTTTAGATTCACAGGCTATGGTTAGAGTTAGTTAGGACTCAATAAAAACAGTTTGTGCAACAACTTATACAGTACTTCATTTTTATGATTATCATGTTTGAATCTTTGCTTTCAGATTTATCCCTCCTTCATAAAAGTGCATTGGTATTCCCTTATGTACTTTATTCTGTTTATGACGCTGCAACTATGGGACCACCCCCCAAGGGTTATAAAATAACCAGTTTGTTTTTAGTTTTCTGTCTATGCTTCTTTTGTATGTCTTTTCTGTTTGATTTAAATTATCTTTCTTATGTTTATTATGTATATTTATTAGATTTATGTGTGTTTTGTGTCTAATACAATATGAGTTCCCTTTGTTGTGGTGAAGGTCTAATCTGTGATTGGATCATGAAAGCAGAGGAAATGGCAGATCTAGATTAGGCTCTGTGGGTACCGGTGACCCTGACAAAGTGACTGTGGAGGATCAGAAGAGCAATAGAGTAAAATATGAAAAGTGGGTTTCACAAAGGGCATAGGTGAATGGGCAGGGGGAGTTGTTTCTGTTGATGAGTGAGTGAGTAGATCAGTCAGTGAGTTAGTTAACTTTGCATTATGTATTTATAGTTTAATTTATCTGGATTTCTAACTTCTGATCTGTTCTTGGCCACTCTCTTTTCATTCTGTATTGGGACTTTGCTTTGCTTTTTGGATTTCTCTTTAGGCATATCCTTTATACCGTTTGAGTTTTTGTAAGAATTTTGGAATTACAGAGGTTTGTGAAAATAAATCTCTTACTTTTATAAAGATTCCTCATCTGCCTGAGGTTTTCAGTGATCCATTTCTTCTAAGGGCATTTGTTATTGTATTTTGGGAGTTACAGTTTTATGCCCAGTTTCCCATTTAGAGAGCCTGTTCCACATAAAGCCAGCAGGTCTCCCCTGGGAACTGACTGTGTGAAGGGAGCCTCTGCTGGGTGCACCAGTTAGGATTCTGGATTGCTCACCAGCCAATCTAGAGGCCTCTGTGAAGAATGTAGAGGAGTACTTCCCGCATCATAGCACCAGGCCTATATAAGCCTGAAGAAGCCCCGGGTGAGTGCTAAAGAATTACTGTTCCATTTAGATGAGGCCACTAACTGACTGGCGAAGTGCTACATTCACTATTTGTACAGAGTATTGTATATATAAAAACATATCCTGTTTTTGCCAAGATAAAAAAAAAAAAATGCCAACATAAAAAGGCAATTTGCAGCAGTGTTCTGTTTTCCTAACATAACTGGAGAAATTTACTGAACTCATACTGCAATAATGGTACATAGCAAGAATGAAGCTGCTATCTGTAAGCAGTAACATTCCATTAACATAAAAGTCATCTTGTATGTTGAGAAGAGACTGGCAAATGTGGCTGTGTGGCCTGGGCCAACCCATGATTTATTACTTTGAAGAAAAGTAGCTTTGGCAGATGTGATGGTACTGTACATGGTGGTGGCCTGTTGGTAAGGTAACTAGCCGAAGTCTTAGTTTTTCATATGATCCTGGCTATTAATTTTCACAGCAATCATATCATTACATGTTTCAGGTGATAGTGGCTAACCATTCAGACACTGACACCTTATGCCTTTTCCCCAACACCCAGAATGCAGAGGACAGGCACTACAAACTATACTCCCTCTGAACTGCACAGCTTCATGCCTGCACAGCAATTTTAACGGTCCCTTGCAGTACTTTTGAACTGCTGTGCAGGTGATATCATCTCACTTTACGTGGGACAAAGCTCGTAGACTTTTTCATTGCTTAGAGACATTCGATGTTTTACAGGGTATCCATTGATTATAGATTGTGCGTCATTTCCTTATTCCTGTCAATGCTTAGTCCTCCTTCCCTCCCCTACCCTTATCCCTGAATCATCAATTGTATGTTGTTGCTTGGCATCACTCTAAACTTTATTGGGGACTGCCCAGACTCTGTAAGAATAATTCCATTTTGAATCTGCACATGATTTTTGCATCCACTTTTTTGTGTCCGCATATTTTTAAGTTTAAATCCAAGCAAAATTTTATAAAAGGGACACCCTGGTGTGGCGTTTTCCTTAAAAGGTTTTGGATGTTGGAATTTCAGATTAGGGATACCCAAGCTATATTAGTGTATCTGACAATTTCTGCTTTTTATTTGATGTAGAAAATCTGGTAACTAGAACTAAAGAGAAGCATATTATTGAAAAACGTTATTTTGGTGCATCTGCTGCATTTAAGTTTGCTAATATTCTAAATAATCATTCCAAATATAGTGCTTTTCCTAATATAGCATGTATTGTAACCAGTAAGGTGGAAAATTTAAAAGCTCAGGTAAGAGTTGCAACTTACACTGTGGCCCCTAAAAAAAAATTAAGAAGTCCTCCAGCACTAAAATACCATTGAAGACTGAAGGAGCGTTGGAACTTAAGAAAAACTGCCGCAGAGCTGAGCAGAGTGTAAATGTAGGAAAACTAAATTAACAGTCCAGTTTAAAATATTAATGGAACATATAACTGAATATAACAAAGCAGTAGGCATTTTTCTCTAAAATTATAAATGACAATGCTAGGAATCCAAGAGTTTTATTTTCAGCTATCGTCTTCTTAACCCAGCTCATTCAACAGAATGGCTCCTGAACACTTCTAGCAAAACCTGTGGGGCTTTAAAAGTATTTTTAAACACAATACAATTATGATAGATGTAATATAATGTATCCCTTCAAAATTAATCTTGTTGAACCTCAACATTCTCTTTTTCGGCATAAAAAATTCCTTCAATCAAATAGATTTACCTGAACTTCGTAGAATAAATTCTCAACTAAAACCCTTCCAACAGGCTTTTACAAAGAAGTCTCAGATATATTTGGCATACTTAACTTGTTATTTGATATGGGCATCTTCCCAAATTGCCAAAATACTGCAGTTGGTAAACCTATGCTCAAGAAAAATAATCTTGACTCTCTGTCTTTAACAACTTACTTCTAACCTACAATTTTAAGTAAAAGTCTAGAAAAAGCAGCTTTTCAGCAGAAATGGCTATTTGAAAAAAAAACATTCTATTTTTGATAAATTTCAATCAGGTTTTAGAACAAATCATAGTACATAAACTGCACTGGTTAAGAACATAAGAAATTTGAAAAACAAGAGGTGACCATTCAGTGCACCAAGCCAGTTTGTTTAGCTAATAGCTAAGATGTCATAATATCTCATCTGGATTCTTCTTAAAGGTTGTAAAGGTACATGTCTCTTTAGTTTGTTCCAGAGTTTCACAACTCTTTGCATAAAGAAATGCTTCCTGGCTTCACTGTTAAATGCACTTCCCCTTAATTTCTACTAATGTCCCTGAGTACATGATTGATCCTTTAGCTGAAATAATGTTGCTGAATCTACTTTACCAGTGCTTTTGAAGATTTTACATACCTGGTTTAGGTCCCTACGCAGTTGCCTCTGCTCAAGATATAAGAGATTTAATTCTCTGAAACTGTCGGAATAGGACATGTTTTTAAGTCCTGGGATGCACTTGGTTGCTCTCCTCTGCACAGCTTCAGGTGCTGCTGTGTCTTTCTTGGTTACCAGAACTTCACACAATTCTCCAGATGTGGTCTTACTGGTGCATTACATAGTTTGAGCATAACATCCCTTGGCTTAAATTCAGCAGTTTTTATGATTAAACATTTTATTTACCTTTTAATTGCCTCTGTACATTGCTTAGTGATGAAAATGTTGTATCAACATATACCCCTAAATTCTTTTCAGAGGTTGCTTACTCTATGACAATGTCTCCCATCTTATATGTATAATTGATATTCCTTTTACCCAAATGTAGCACTTCACACTTTTCTACATGAAATTTCATTATCCAGGCGCTCGTCCAGTTCTGAAGATTGTCCAGCTCTTTTTGAGTTATTTTTGCTGCCTCCTCTGTGTTTGCAATCCCTCTAATTTTCATCTGCAGATTTCACAAGTTTACTAACTTTACCAGAATCAATGTCATTAATATAATGTAAATTAATTTAAATCAGAAAAAGTAATGGTCCAATGGTCCTCTGAGGGACTCCAGTGATGATCTTGCTCCATGAAGAGCAATCTCGTCTCATCTGTACTCTTTCTTCATGCCAGTATCCAACTAGAGATCCAGTTTTGTAGATTACCTCTGATGCCTACAGCTTCTGGTTAATGTAGTAAATTACAGGGTAATTGCAGGGTAATGTGGACACAACCAACATATCTCTTCTCATTGTCTTAGGCCTGAGTACAGCATTTGACTCCATAGACCAAAATAATCTTATAAATTGCCTTAGACAATGGGTAAGTCTCTCTGAGAGTGTCTTAAACTGGTTTCAGTTTTATTTAACAGGTGGAAAATTCTTTGTTAACTGTGGTGAGTGTATTTCATAGGTCCATGATATTGTGTATGGTGTACCCCAATGATCTATTCTAGGTCCTTTGCTTTTTTCACTCTACATGCTACCATTAATTCAGATTATCTCAAAGCACAATGTGAACTACCACAGCTATGCAGATGACAAACAACTTTACTTATATATAGCACCTGATGACCCTGATGCTCTGGGCTGTCTGGTCCAATGTCTTACTGGTATTTTTGAATGGATGATTAGTAATTTGCCTTGTGCCCTGTGTTGGCTGGGATTGGCTCCAGCAGACCTCCGTGACCCTGTGTTAGGATATAGCGGGTTGTGTAATGGATGGATGGATGATTAGTAATTTTCTCATGCTAAATAAGAAAAAAAAACAGCAATCTTAGAGGTTGGCAAAAATGAAAATATTGAAAGTCTTAGAAATAAATTTGATCCCTTAGCATTAGAAGTCCTGGCAGAGGTGGAGAAGTTAGATGTAGTAATAGACTCTGACCTAAATTTAAACTGCACATTAATCAGATTACTTGGACTGCATTTTTCCATTTACAAAACGTTGCAAAAGTTAGACCTCTCATAAGACTGCAAGAAGCTAAGAAATTAATTCACTCTTTTGTTTTTAGTAGACTAGATTACTGTAGTCTACACCTAACTGCAATACCTAAGAAAGACATTAATTTGTTGCAGTTAGTACAGGATGCAGCAACATGTATTTTAACCAGAAGAAGAAAATTTGAGCACATCTTACCAGTTTTAGAGTTGGTACATTGGTTACCCATGTTGAATTTGCAATACTACTAATGGTAATGTATATAAAGACTTAAATAATTTTGCTTCTATATTTTGAAGTGTCTGTCCCCCTGCATTCTAAGTTGTAACCTTAGATGTTCTAACAGAGGTCTGTTTGTTATTCCAAAAACCAAGCAAAAAGGAAGTGGTGAGGAAGCCTTTTGTTGTTATGCATCAAAAATCTGTAATACTTTGCCAGAAGAGGTACACCAGGTTAACACCATGGATAATTTTACAAAATTAAAGACCCACTTTTTAATTTGGCTTGATGTAGCTAGATTATAGTTGTACTTGTGATAGACTATATATGCATAAAATTATCATATTTTTCATTGATTTGATATCTTTAATAATCTTTACTTTTCTGTTTTCTTTTCTGGTTTATACTATGGTGCCACGAGCACCTGATCAAGGTGTTGTGTAGCCCCCTGTGATGCTTGAATAAAAACAGATTCCAACTTTCCATGAGACCCACTTCATCAGATCCTCTGGAATGAAGCCTGGAAAGAATGAGGAGTGACTTAAGAACATTCATGTTAGGTTGAATTCCCACTGGGGGTTAGGCAGTCTTTTGGCTTTGGAACTGCTGCAGATATTGTTTTTTTCTCCAGTGTTTTTTTTTTCTGTCCTTCCAGCCATCTGACTTTGTCATTGAATTCATTTTTAGAGACTTATAATATAATACCACATATAACAGTTCTGTTTTCCTACTAATTATACAGTACATCTATATTATGTAAGCCCATGCTTGTTTATTTTTTGTTACTTATTAATTCTTTTCTTATTAATTTATTTTTCTTTTCATGTAACTATTTTTTTTTGACCTTTTGTAAAACACATTCAGCAGCATGCTGGGTATGAAAATGTGTTATTTAAATAAATGTTGTAGTACCTGTAGATAAGGCAACTTTTGTATAAAACACCAAGAGTTTAACAGATTTGTCTAGTTGCACAAGAGCCAAGAAGGTACCAAACCCTCATCAAGATGACAGAGAAATAGCTTACTTAGTTCTTGTTTATCAATTTTATTATTCCAGCAAAACAAAATCCCATTTACATCATATCACTTCATACACATACACCAATGCTTTCAGTAAGAAAATCTGCATTTCACCTCTAGGTATATGTTTTTCTCCAAGAGCACTCTAAAGATGAATCCATTTGTTTTACAACCACATTATGGATGGCTACCAGAAATTAACATGTAGTGAACAGTGAAACAGAATATGCAGGTTGGTTTATTTAAAATTGATTGGTACTCATGTACAAACAGGAATTGGTTAGCAATAAGGCTAATTAATAAGGCTAAATGTTAAAAAGTTGAAAATTACAGCAACCACAAAAACATAAACACAGAACATGTAAGATATAAAGACTAGAATATAAATGTGTTGGAAAAGCTTAATTATGTAGGATCCTAGAAAGAAATGGAACTGAAGAACACTGCCAAACATCTAAGTAAGCCACATGCAGAAAATAGTAATAATAGCTAAGAATACTACGCCCATGTTCTAGTTCTGAAACAAATCCCTGGTAAGACATTAGAACACAAGTCACAAACATTGAACATATCTCTATGAAAAGAATGATCCTCAAGAATACGGTGGCATAAATGGAAATATTACAATGAACAGCAGCCATACCACATACTACATGCACTTCAGAATAGGTCATCCACCTGAAGCTAAGCATTTTCGTGCCCAGCCAGTGCTTGAATGGGAGACCATCTAGGAATAGCTTGGGTTGATGCTGGAAGAGGTATTGGTGAGGCCAGCAGGGGTGCTTACCCTGTGATCTGAAAGTGGATCCTAATGCCCCAGTTCAGTGATGGGGTCACTGAGCTGTAAACATGGCAATTATCCTTCAGATGAGATGTAAAATTGAGGTCCTGACTCTCTGTAGTCATAAAAGGATAAAAGATCCCTGGGTATCGTTCATAAAGAGTAGGGTGTATCACAGTGTTCAGGCTAAATTGCCCTACATGGCCTAGTCATTCTGCCCCCCTTAATTATCTCCTGTCTCAAAATGGCAAGCTATCTCTGTCATCACTTCACTACCTAATAGCTAATATATGGTGAGCATACTGGTTTAAAAATGGCTGCCGTCATTCTGATGGAATCTACTGTATACATTAGTGGGGGTTGAAGTGGCTCTCATCTCACTAAAGTGCTTTGAGCAGTAAAAAAAGTGCTATACTGTATACTGTAAATGTAAAGAATTATTATTATTATTCATGACTTAACCTTATAATTATTAAAAGATTAGAACCCAAGCATTGTGTTATCATAGATTAAAAATAAACTTATAAACTTTGCCAGATAGGATGGTAAACTTTTAAAATGTCTGTTTCCTTGTTATTTACAATGCATTTGATCATATATAGAAATTGATCTTCTTCTGTATTACTTAAATCTGTTTCTTCAAAGGTCCACAGATCTGTTATCAGAGACTGTGTACATGAGGTAACAACATTTTTCATCTGTTGTCAAGTTCCTCCAGATGTTTAGTTTCTTTACACATTTGAGAGGTTAATTTGTGAGTCTAGGTTGGTCTAGTGTGAATATGGCCTGTGGTGAAATGGCTTCCCGTCCATTATTGGCTATTGCTTTGTGTCTGATGCTGCTGGAATATTTGCTCCCTTCAGCCCTGAACTTGATGAAGCAGGGTTAGTAAATGAAAGAATAAAGCATGTATTGCTAACAACACAAGGCTTTCTGCCTTTCCAACTTGTACCTGTCATGAGAAATAGATTGTGACTTTTATTTTCAATAAGTGTGAAGACATCACTTGCTAAGCAGCACATTTCAGATGTGAGGAAGAAGAAGACTTAATTCCAATCAGAATTATCACGTTAAGAACAGAGAGGTAATTTTCCACTGTTTTAGACACTGACAGTCATCTTTTCAAAGACTTGCTTAGTTAAAAAGAATACAAGGTCAGTCTGAGGTCACTTCGGCAGAAGTGAAGTGTGGAAAAACAGTGTACATAATTAGCTATCTTGGAAGCGGATGTGAGAATCCAGAAAAGAGAGAGCGAGGGAGCCTATTGCCCTGAAAGTGACAGTTATGTCAGAAGCTACAAGGTCATCACGATGACGGCTACAGAAATGAGATTACTGACGGTTGGACAGCTAATTTTCCATTTAGATGCCACATGTGTCTGACCTTAAAGAGACAGGAAGACCATTCAAAAAGCTGTAAGGTTCAGAAGCTGTTCAGTGTGGAACATACATACTAAGTAATTGTACTATGTTTTACACATGGCAACATTTTACTGTATATAAAAAAAATTCAAAGATTATGATCAATAATATATTTGTAATATTTTTACTGAATTCCAAAATGTAATATATTTATGCATAATAAGAGAAGACTGCTTCCATGCTGCCCTCTGCCTTTTATGACCTAGCTTTTACAAAAAATATTTTATTTTGTATGTTTGGCATACAGCTAAACATTGGTAGCCCATTCCAGTACAAAATAAGTACAACCGTAAATTATGTATTCATTGTTGCAGATCCATTTTTCAGGGTAATTTTAATATCATCAGCAAGAACAAAGTAAAATACAGTCCTGGACAGAGCATTAAAGAGCACACACACAAAGAAACACACACATGGTAGACCAGTAAGACTAACAGAATATTTTTGTCTGTAATTGAAACTCTAATACAATCTGCCAAGTCTACTTACCTACACAAAAGGACTGAATATGCCTTTCTAACTTTGATGTTATAAGTGCAACATCACTCTCAACACATACTTAAAAAAGAGCATCATCAAATTGATCGTATTATTATTATTTAAGCATTTACTCATGGCAGTAAATCCATAAGCAGGCCAAGATTACTCATCTCAATAATACAATAAGTTTTGACTCAGATACTTTTTCTGTCGTCTTCCTCTGCATTTTTCTTGTTTAATTAATATTTGTCCTCAGTCTTTTACATTTAAATATAAGTTAGCAGTACAATTGTGCAATACATTTGCTACTTTTTTGCATTTTTAATGTATAGCATTATAGAATGGATTAATACCCAATTTTTCAGCCAATAATAAAAACATTGCCATGAAGATATATAATCTACCAGCTCCAATTTCACCTTTAATATAATAGGTTTGTTCTCCATTTACTTTCTCATCATCACCTTGACACACAAACAATATTTATATTTATTGTGTATGATGGTGACTATCAGCTATCAGTGCCCATGACTGCTCCCTCATTCAGTTTACTATCTGAGTTTCCTGACTATTGTGATGTAAATGTATGAGTGTGTGTATTTACTGTGACCAATAAAGGTCATACGGAAAATTTAAATACAGTAAAATATAAACCACACATTCTCCCACCCATGCTAGTTCTTTTTACTAAATGAAAATAAGTATTTATTTGGGAACATTGATAACAAAAATTTTGAGTGTTCTGTAATTTGTTAGTTATCTCTTCCCGAAATATCCAGGCTTTCCTTTATATAAAGATTTGCCTAGACTAAATCTTATTCATGAACTTTTGCTCCTTCTTGGAACAAGACTATTATAAGTCTTGTTTCTTATTATTTCTTTCAACCTTCTTTTGTTTTTCTGGATTAAAGCTGACCTAGCTGGTGCCTTGGCAAGAAGTTAGAAAACTCTTTAAATGAACTAAAAATCTTTAATGTGTCCCACTACAGTGTTCTTTATGCTTTAGGTGCTATAAAAGAATTGATAATAGAAAATAAATGGCAAAAGTGTGATGTGTGGCGGAAGTGCTGCCCTTGCACCCGGAAGCACTCCGGATGTCGCTGGAAGGATCTTCCCCCAACTTCCCAGGTGTGGCAGAAGTGTTGATCTCCCAGGCTCCACAACGGTCGGGGCAACCCTGGCGGTGGCCACAGGCTCCATTGGGCTTGAGCCTCCTTGCTCCTTTCCCGTGGCCCCCTCAACATCCAGGGCGGTTGCCCCCTCGTGGCCCGGGGGACGTATAGACCACCTCCCGGTCCTTCCAGGCGTCCCAGCTGGGTCTGACCCCCAACCTCCTGTGACACTACAGTGGTGTGAAAAACTATTTGCCCCCTTCCTGATTTCTTATTCTTTTGCATGTTTGTCACACAAAATGTTTCTGATCATCAAACACATTTAACCATTAGTCAAATATAACACAAGTAAACACAAAAT
>JANRMT010062837.1:55408007-55420441 GCA_026402145.1 Polypterus bichir lapradei
AGATAGATAGATAGATAGATAGATAGATAGATAGATAGATAGATAGATAGTGTTGTGATGTAAGATTTTGCATATAACTTGATAAATGTTTTGTATGTCTTTACTTATAATTTAGGCAAAGCAATGTAAGTTAGTGTTACTTTGGTGAGAGGCATTCGTGTTTGCCATCCCCCTTACGACTAAGTCTCTTTGAATTTTATGACAGAGTTGGGGGAGGATGTGTATTTCTCTGCTAAAGTCTTTCAACCCCTGCAAGGAAGCCAGGATGTTTAACATATGGTTTGGAGGCAGGTGTTAAGATGTTCTATTTCCACCATTGGTCTGAGGTATGGCTGTTTGGAATTGGCTTGTCTCAGAGGCCTTTAAGTACTGTACCATGATGTCCTATTGGCTGTAGGGGTTGGACAGAAAACCCATAAATTTGCTTGGTGCATCTCACTCTCTCTCTCTTACTAACATCTGAAAGAAGCATCTCTCTTGCTAACAACTGATGAAGATCATCACACCATGAACTGACAAGAACAGAACAATGAAAAGCACAGCTCAGCAGACATATTGAACAGACATGTGGCTGAAAGCTGAGCACAAATGATGCCTTAACTAGAGACATTTTAAGTAACAAACAAGTCTGTGTGCCGCCTGAACTACATGTCAACATTTAATCAGGTTGTATGGTTGCCAATATTCAAATGCACTTTGCATTTTATTATTATTTATGAATATTATCAGTAATACATTATTTTATATGTAACTTAACTCCTGCTTGTCTTTTTACTACATCTAATTGCCTGAGGTTATAGATATAGAAGGGAAGGTGAGGATAAGTTATATAGAATAACTAGCAAAATACCCGTGCTTCACAGCGGCGAAGTACTAACTTAAAATTTTTATTAAGAAGAAAATTTAACCTTTTTAAACTGAGGGAAAATATGCCAATAATTATTTGTTAAGGATCTCTTTATATACCATGTTGTCAGTTCGGCCCTCCAGTTGTAACATGACCAAGCTGTGCGCTGAGCTTACTTTTGAGCATGTAATTTACAGTTGGCCAGGTGAACAGTAATCTTGTCTCAAATCTCACAGCTTGGATTGCTGCTGTCATAATCGGTTTGAGTTTCATGGTTTGTTTCAATTACGAAAGTATTTGCAGGGTTTGTTGTGTTGAAGTGACATTCGGCATCTGTCAAGCGTTGTAAGCACACAACTGGTTTCATCGATAAAATCACATCCAGCTTTTGAGAGTTTAAACATTCATAAACATCAAAGTGTCCACTACTGAAATTGTCACCTGTGAATCTAAGATGTTTAAGAGGCATTGGCGGTTGTCGAAAGGTGTAACATATTTGGCCATTTCGGTACACTTGAAAGCGACAACCGAACAATTCAGCAGCAGCCATCAACTCACATGCAAAACCATAGGTGAAGGGCTTAAGCATTTCACTCTTATAGTGCTCCTGTGTAGTATAATTATCTCCTGTACCGTCATCAGTCCACACCTTGAACTTGTCCCAGTCATTCAATACATAAGACACAATGTTCCTCCGGATATCAAGAGTGAGCCTGATATGGCCGTGCAATATGTAACAAAGAGAATGGAAAAGGTAGGTGCCATCTCCGGGCATGGAAACCACTCAGTAAGTGACAGTTCTTTGATCGATAGTGATCACCTCGATAGGTATGGTAATGGAGGTCGGAATGATAAAGGAAATGGGTACCTGAGCAATATAAAGTAAGTCTAAAATACCTATACAATAACTATAATTGTAATAAACAAACAATAAAACAGCGGAGAAGCCGTGGATTAAACAAAAAGGCTGTAGTTATCAGTAGGGAGACGTGAATCCCGTGGCGAAGCAAGGAAGGGAATGTAGAGACCGGAGCGACGGACGGTCTTATATAGGCAGGCAGCCAACAACGTGGGAGGCGTTGGGATGGGGGACCCAATGCCACCTCACACGGTGACCAAGCTGCAGGCTATGGACGTATATATGTACGTAAGTAGGATTCAGTTAGCATTGGGAACCCGTGTACCAAATTTCTTGAAGATGGGCCCATCAGTAACAAAGACTGTTGAAAAGTTCAATATGGCGGCCGACAGTGGCATCATACCACCGAAATAAGTACGTACATTGGTTTCGGTTAGTGCAAGGAAGCCGCCTATAAAATTTCGAGAAGATCGGGCCATAAATAAGAAAGTTCAACATGGCGGACGTTGTTGACAGTTATGACCATTATGTGTAGAATTTCAAAATGAAACCTGCTTAACTTTTGTAAGTAAGCTGTAAGGAATGGGCCTGCCAAATTTCAACCTTCTACCTACACGGGAAGTTGGAGAATTTGTGACGTTTGGAAAATTCAATATGGCGGCCGACAGTGGCGTCATACCACCAAAATAAGTACGTACATCAGTTTTGGTTAGCGCAGGGAAGCCACCTACCAAATTTCGTGAAGACGGGGTCAGCCTTCTACCTACACGGGAAGTTGGAAAATTGGTGACGTTGGAAAGTTCAATATGGCGGCCGACAGTGGCGTCATACCATCGAAATAATCAAGTACATCGGTTTTGGTTAGCGCAGGGAAGCCGCCTACCAAATTTCGTGAAGATGGGGCCATAAATAAGAAAGTTCAACATGGCGGACGTTGTCGACCGTTATGACCGTTACGTGTAGAATTTCGAAATGAAACCTGCTTAACTTTTGTAAGTAAGCTGTAAGGAATGAGCCTGCCAAATTTCAGCCTTCTACCTACACGGGAAGTTGGAGAATTAATGACGTTGGAAAGTTCAATATGGCAGCTTACAGTCGCGTCATACCACCGAAATAAGTACATACGTTGGTTTCGGTTAGCTCAGGGAAGCCACCTACCAAATTTCGTGATGATGTGGCCGTAAATAAGAAAGTTCAACATGGTGGAAGTTGTTGACCGTTATGACCGTTACGCATAGAATTTCGAAATGAAACCTGCTAAACTTTTGTAAGTAAGCTGTAAGGAATGAGCCTGCCAAATTTCAGCCTTCTACCTGCACGGGAAGTTTGAGAATTAGTGACGTTGGAAAGTTCAATATGGCGGCCGACAGTGGTGTCATACCAACGAAATAAGTATGTACATCGGTTTCCGTTAAAAGTTTAATATGGCGGCCGACAGTGGCATCATACCACCGAAATAAGTACCAAATTTTAGCCTTCTACCTACACGGGAAGTTGGAGAATTAGTGACATTGGAAAATTCAATATGGCGGCTGACAGTGGCGTCATACCACCAAAATAAGTATGTACATTGGTTTCGGTTAGCGCAGGGAAGCCGCCTACCAAATTTCGTGAAGACAGGGTCAGCCTTCTACCTACACGGGAAGTTGGAAAATTGGTGACGTTGGAAAGTTCAATATGGCAGCCGACAGTGGCGTCATACCATCGAAATAAGTAAGTACGGCGGTTTCGGTTAGCGCAGGGAAGCCGCCTACCAAATTTCGTGAAGATGGGGCCATAAATAAGAAAGTTCAACATGGCGGACGTTGTCGACCGTTATCGACCATTATGACCGTTACGTGTAGAATTTCGAAATGAAACCTGCTTAACTTTTGTAAGTAAGCTGTAAGGAATGAGCCTGCCAAATTTCAGCCTTCTACCTACACGGGAAGTTGAAGAATTAGTGATGAGTCAGTGAGTGAGTGAGTGAGTGAGTCAGTCAGTCAGTAAATCAGTGAAGGCTTTGCCTTTTATTAGTATAGATACCTTATAAACAGTGGTAGTTTTGTGAGATTAGGCATTCTAAGGCTACATATTAATAATACAATAGGGGAAAGTAGAGCAATATATTACTCTACCAAGATAAAACAGATAGATATATGCACGCAATGTGGTCTGAACACATTAGAATGACTAAAATTGAAGAAAATTTTGGAATGGAAAAACAATGAGGCATTATACGGGCATATTGCTGTTAGTATAAAAGCGTAGCGTAGTGAGTAGCATTAGCTGACACAATTTTGCTGAATATTTTGTTGGGTGTAATAATACATTGTTAATGTGTCAGGGAAAGGATGTGCAGCTTTGTTTATAATGGTACTCAGTTTTATTTTAATTATATCCTTTGCTAATACCTTCAGGGGGTCCACAGTATATTAATTAAGAGCCTGGATGGGTGCAAGACATATGCAATATAAGGCTTCCATCCATCCTTTAAATGGTACTGTTTAAACCAAATTTAGCAACAAGGCAACAAGAGGCACAAGGCAGAAAGCAGTCCTAGTCTGTTACAGGGAAAGTATATTGTAGGAATTAAACAGTTAAAAACTTACTGCCTGATATCACAGTATACTGTTGAATCATGTGTATTTCTACAAGACCTGGAGAGGCTCTTTTTGTTGGGAAGAACAATTACCTAAAGCATAAATTAAGCTGAACTATTTGCTATTTGCTCATATTTTAGCATTACACATTGAAGGTGGGAAACATGCAAACTTGCTAACAGTATTATTTTTAAATCTATTTTGGCCAATGAGAGCTGTTTACTTATAAAATTAGTGTGTGTTTTCACTTCACTGCTTTCTGCTGGATTCAGTTACTGTTAGTTTATAATACATTAACTTGACTGCAGAATTGTGTTTACAGACAATTGATTATGTGTAGGCTGGTGTCTGTATACCTTAACTTTGGGCCAAGTAAAAAAAAAAATCAGTATTGGCAATACTTGTGGTAAACACAATGCGCTCTCACTGTTTATTATGTTCCTTTGCAAATAATAAGCAACCTCTGTTACTATTTTTTTCCTTTATAAGCTAAAGCAATATTATAAGCATAGCTAATTTTGATATTTTGAATGTAAAGCCTAAACACAAGTTTAGAAATGCTAAGAGCTGCATTTCTTTTTAAGTTTAATTTTAATACCAATCCTACATTTAGTAATTTATTCTGATGAATATCATTCCTTTGACTATACTAACCCAAAATAATGAAATTACAGACAATTGTCTTTCCTTTCCATTCTGGTCAAAAGACTGGAACATGCTGTCTCTAGTCAAGTCTTCTCCTTTCTTCTACAGAGCAGACTGCTTGATCCTAATCAGTCAGGATTCAAGAAGGGTCACTAAACTGAAACAGCTCTACTCACCGTTGTTGACACATTTCGGCAGGCCAGAGCTATGAACATGTAATCTGTGATCTGTCCCGTACCTTTGACGTGATCAACCCCCAGATCCTTCTTACTACCCTCTCTGATTTTGACATCACTTGGACTGCCCAAAGGTGATTTGAGCCCTATCTCTTGGACAGATACTACTCTGTGGCATGACATGAAGAAATGTCAACAGTGAACCAGGCAAGCATTGTGGTGCCCCAAGGATCAGTGCTGGTCCCTCTCCTATTTTCTGTGTTTACCTCTTCACTAGGCTATCATCCAGTCCCATGTTTTTTTCTATCAGTGTTATGCCGATGATACACAGCTTTACCTCTCATTCCCTCCAGAGGACCACATGGTACCAGCTAGAATCATTGCATGTCTCACTGATATTGTGACCTGGATGAAGTAACACCATCTCCAACTGAAACTGGCATAGACAAACCTTCTAGTTATCACAGTTTGTCTGTTTATTCAGCACCCCACTATCACTATCGCAAGTCAGAACTGAACCTTGGGGTGGTGATTGGTGACCAATTGTCCTTCAAGGACCATGATGCTACTGTCCCTCGGTCTTGCCGATTTACTCTGTACAATATCCACAAGGTCTGACACAATGTGCAAAACAACACCTATTCTAGTTTTTGGTCTTGTCATGTCTGGGATTCTACAACTCTCTGCTTTCAGGAGTACTGGTATGCGTCTCCAGGCTGCTGCAGATGATTCAAAAAGCAGTGGCACATCTGGTGTTCAAACAGCCAAGGGGAGCACATGTCACTCCTCTCTTCAGGTTACTGCACTTGCTTCCTGTAATGACACATATTAAGTTCAAATCCTTAATGCTTGCCTACAGAGTAGTTAGTGCATCTGTATATGTTGAGACACCTCCTATCCTCCTTCTCAACCACTCTGGTCTGCTGCTGAATGGCATCTGGTGATGCCACCTCTGCATGGTATCTCCTAGCTGGTGGAATGAGCTGCCCACATCGATTTAAAATTTTGACTCTCTTAATATGTTTAAGAAGTCTTTGAAGACTCTTGTTTGGTTAAATTCTTTCCAGCTTATAATAGCTGTTATGTTTTGTAACCTGGGAATTGTAACTTGCTTGTATTTTGTTCAGAGCTCTTCAATTGTGATGATCAATTTCATACCCTTGTCCTATAATACTTGCTTTTCAAACAGTCCTCCAGACTGATGTTTACCTGATTATGTTGACCTCTTTTGTATGTTGCTTTGGATAAAATCATCTGCTAAGCAAATAAATGTAAATGTAAAGAAAAATAAATAAATACATTATAAAAGAGATAGCATTTTCTAACCATCTCAGACCTGAACAGGGTCACGGTGGGGTGCTGGAGCCTATCCCAGCTAGCATAGGGCACAAGACAGGGACAACCCCTGGATAGGGTGCCAGTCCATCACAGGGCAAACAAACACACACACACACCCCAATGGCTAATTTATTATAACCGATCCAGCACGTCTTTGGACTGTAGGAAGAAACCAGAGCACCTGGAGGAAACCCACCCAGACTACTGCACCACAGTGCCACCCATAAAAGAGGCAAATTCAGTCAAATATAACATCACCTGGCAAGATTAGTGCTGTACAGGTTTTCTTTCATTAGTAGCTTTGTTAATACAGTTATTTTCAGCACTGAATTAATAGTACAGTATAATGATAACATGGCAAGGTAATGAGAGGAGGGACAGATGAGCCAAGTTACAACTTACAATAACTATTTTACGTGTATTTTAGCCTGTTTCATTTCAGAGCCTTTAAATAATTTTCCTTGACTTTCCTTGTAAGAAATTTTTGATTCTTTCACATTTTGTATCATTCATGTGCTTACCATGTGACTGGGAATTAAGAAAATTACTAGGCCATGGAATTGCTGCTTTAGCATGGCTTAAAAGACTGCAGTACAAGGCCTCAGCATATCTTAACATAAAATTCCATCCAAGCTAGTTATTAAAGTAAATTGTGACCACATTAGATAAGATAGCCGTCCAATTAGATAAGATGATTATCCAAAATCAAATGAGGGTCAGTGTCTCCTTTAACATGGTAGTATATTTTGATTTGAAGTTACTGCTTAGAAAATGGACTGGGTGATCTTTTCCACTATAGGCATTCTGTAGGTATGTAATATCACAAGACCGAACTGGATTTATTAAAGGCAGACACTTTTAACCTTCAATATTTGTTTAATATAATATATTCATCCTTTAAATCTAACACTCCAGAGATCTTATTATCTATAAATGCAGATAAAGCATTTGATATGGTTGAGTGGATCTACCTATTCTTTTTTTTTTTTTTTTTAACCGTGTCCTGTTCGGCTGTGAAGCAATCAGAATTGATGTCTGAATGCTGGCGACTAGCCTTACAGTTTTTCTCTCAGGTGGAGCGTTACAGCTTCTGCTGACGCCACGCCTGATACCAAAACTTTATTAGAAATATTTTCAGATGTCTTTAAGATTCGAACCGGACACGGAGACAAAAATGAAAGAAAAAGAAGAGAGAAAAGGAGGAGATGGAGGTAAAGGGGGGAGGGGGGATTTTCGTATACAATAAACAATAAATGAACCAGAATCCGCTTCTAGACCTGCAGAAAAAAAAAACCACAACACAAAAACATTGATGCAACAGCTACATGAAGATATATAAAAGTAAAAATGTTTGCTAACAATCACACAGTAATTATTACTAAGGCATTTAGGGCCAACCACAGCCTTAGGTCATGTGCTGAAGATGTCAAAGTCATATCTATGAAAGCACCATGTGAGCACCTGTGTGCATACGCACGCTTGTATGTGTAAGGTTTCTCTATAGGAGCGTCCAATAGTGAGTGTGAAGGGCCACAGACCTGCCCCCAAAAACGTGCGGAAGATGGAGGGAGTTCCAAGCCCATAAATCCAGTGGTCACCCCAGAGCGCGGAGACCCCAGGGAGACCGTCACCAGAGAAGCCCCAACCCCCCCTCGAGAGGCGCAGAGGATAACCCCGGGGGGCCACAACCAGCAGCCTGCAGAGTCCCGGGAGATATCAACGGCTAGCCCCCAGGCCCGCCTGTAGCCGCTCACCCCAGAGCCGTCCGGGCCCGGAACCCAGCAGCCCGGGACACAAGGGTGACCCACCCCGCCGAGGACCCAACAGAGCCCAGGGACCCAGATCCCACCAGGCAGCCACCGGGAGCGACCAGACAGATATTTAAAAAAAAAAAAAAAAAAAAGTGGCAGGGGGAGGGTAGGCGAAGATGTTGTAGCATTGCCAGATGTCCCAGGAGAGGGGAGGAGTCCAAAACCCCACCTGACATATACAGTCACACACAAACACAGTCATACACCCCCTCGCTCATGCTCTCACATACACATACAACCCAAGACTTACAAGGATGTACGCCAGACACCCATTCACACTCCCCATACACACCCTACTAACTCTGGTCCCGGTGCTGCCGTACCGAGGGCACAACCATTCCCGGACGCCAGAGTTAGCCCCGTTCCGCTGGGGTAATAATGAGCAGGCACCCCCGTCCAACGCAGAGCAAAGCAACCCACCACTCCAGACCACAGGCAGACGGCCAGCTCCCACTCCTAGCCTCCAGCCCCGGGCAGCTAACCGAGAACAGAGGTGTAATAAGACCTCTATTCTCCCTCCGCCGGCTCCAATGTAATGTTAATGTGTGTTGATAAGGTGCATTTTGTGGTTGGGGGAGGCGCGGGCAGTGCTGGCATCATGTGGCCTACACCAGCTAATGCCAACACACAGCCCCACTTCCCCCCCAAAACCCTCCGTGACTAGGTGCAGTTTAAAATTGGAAGTGGGCACTGGCACTCGGAGTGAGGCTGGAATTTCCCCCCACCGGATGCCGTTGAGTGTGCCCACTCCCAAGACCCTGAGTGTGCATTTGTGTGAAATGTTGTTTGTGGAAGTGTTTAATGTGCAAATAAAATTGGGGGGTAGGCTGCCACAGGACTACGGAAATGGGATCCATACCCGCACCCCCTGACTTACCCACACCCCAAGGCCCTATGTGCATATTTGTGTGATGATGAGAGGGAGCAGGAGGAGGGAAATGTCTGAGGATGGGGAGGAACAGCTGAGGGGCCTGAGCCCTCCAGGGAGCCAGCTCCCCTACTGGCCCCAATAGGCACCTCCGTTCCCAAAATCCACCCGGGGCGTGGAGGCCCCAGCCCATCTAGCCACGGCCCAAAGCAGCAGCATCACAGAGCCCCACGGAGTCTGAGGCCACCAACCCACACCACCCCAGCAGAGTATTTACTCCCATCCCCACATTTACTCAACATTCAGACTAAGTAAGACATAAGACACCCAGGTAAAGTTGGATCCCCCCCCTCCCGGACATCCCCCTCCCCCATGGCAGAGCCAGGACCTGGCAGCGTACATGCCAGGACCCAATCCCCAAGGCCCCACCCAGACCCCCATCTGGGGACGGCCGCCCCCAAACCCCAAGCCACCAGGCCCGCACCCAGACCCACCCAGGGGCGATGCAGCCACCAGGCAGTGACCCGCAGCCACCGTCAAGACCCCCCAAGGCCTCACACACAACTACCAGAAGTTCAACCCCCGAGGCAACCCAAGCACCACCAGAGTGGGGCAGCAGCCCCCCAGCCCAAGGCCCCCCTAGTGAACCCACCCCCAGGGATCCTCCAGACACTCTAAACTCAGACTCTCCACCACATCAACCACAGCATCCCGCAGGACAATATCAATGACCCTACATCATCGCTATGTGATGGAACCGATCAAAGGAGCCCAGAGAGATTGATTTGAAGTGGAGGCAGAGGCTGTCTCAAGTGTAATATGATCCAATAAAAGATTTCTATACTGGTTAATGCAAAGATTATCTTTGTTTTTCCAGTTTATGAGGATAGTTTTCTTAGCGATGCATATGGCAGTGAGAACCACGTGAACCAAATTTGTTTCAATCGGGACATCCTTTTAGGTTCCCCAGCAGGCAAAATGAGGGGGAAGTTGGGATATCACATTTTAGACACTTTGACAGGTCTTCACATACTCCATACCAGAATCCCTGAACAGGTGGACATGACCACAGTGTGTGAATATAACTGTCAGGAATGTTGTCTGTGCAGTGTGTGCAGGTGTCAGATGGCACAAATCCCATCCTGAACATCCGGTGACCTGTATAGTGTACTCTGTGTAGAATTTTGTATTGAATTAATTGTAAATTGGGGTTTCTGATCGTTTTAAAAGTTTTTAAACAAGTTTGGGACCAGAAAGTCTGGTCAAAGCTAACTAATAGATCCGCCTCCCATTTACCTATAGGAATTGCTATTGTATCATCTATTTTGGTCAATGTTTTATATACTTTAGACAGTAATTTGGGATGTTTGAGATTACAGAAGTCTAATACCCTTGATGGTGTTTGTATTTCTACTTTATTAAGCTTAAATGTTTCTTTAACTACTGATTTAATTTGGAGATATTCTAAAAATCTATTCTTGTCTATCCCAAATTGGGAGACTATTCTGTTAAATGGAGTGAAATCCAATACTTCAAATATGTGTTCCATGTATAGAATTCCTTTACTTTTCCAGTATGGGAAGTTCATCATTTTATTGTTTTGCAATATGTCAGGATTATTCCAGATGGGTGTGCGTCTGCATGGAATTAGTGAAGACTCTGTCATTTTTAGATATTCCCACCATGCTGTCAGTGAGGTGCTAATATTAATACTTTTAAAGCTTTCATGCTTTCTTATTTTTGAGCTAATAAACGGTAGGTCCGAAAGCTCTATAGTATTGCAAAGTGTCTGTTCTACATCTAACCAGGACTCATCCAGCGGGTTATGTTGCAACCATCTTGGTATATATTGGAGCCTGTTGGCTAAGAAATAATGGTAGAAGTTGGGTAGATCCAGCCCTCCTCTATCTTTGGTCTTCTGTAGTGTTTTTAAGCTAATTCGTGGAGGTTTATCCTTCCAAAGGAATTTAGTGATAGAGGAGTCCAGGGATCTAAACCAATCAGATGATGGCTTGTTTGGGATCATTGAAAATAAGTAATTGATTCTTGGTAAAACCATCATTTTAATTGTGGCAACCCTCCCCATAAGTGATATCGGTAAGGATTTCCATCTAGCAAGATCATCTTCCACTTTCTTTAATAGTGGGATGTAGTTTAGTTTAGTTAGATCTGCCAGCCTGGGTGAGACATGAATGCCCAGATATGTAATATTCCCTGATTCCAATTGTGTATTAAGGGAATTGACAAAAGAAAAATTAATTGGGAGAACTATGGATTTTAACCAGTTTATTGAGTAACTAGCAAAATACCCGCGCTTCGCAGCGGAGAAGTAGTGTGTTAAAGAAGCAATGAAAAAGAAAAGGAAACATTTTGAAAATAACGTAACATGATTGTCAATGTAATTGTTTTGTCACTGTTGTGAGTGATGAGTGTTGCTGTCATATATATATATATATTTACACACACACACATAAACATATATATATACATATCTATACATATACACATATATATACACACACACATATATACATACATATATATATATCTACATATATACACATACATATACATACACACATACATACATACACACACATATATACACACAAATACATATATATATACATACACACACACATATATAAACATATATATACATATACATACATATCTACATATATACACACACAGCTATTTCGTATCAGTGCAAGACGCTGCTTGTTAAAACGGATAACTCCCGCTCTTACGTGCAAGTCTGCGTGGATATTATGAACTATCGTATTTGTTCAAGTTCTATTTAAATTTTAAATAGAAGGAATTTTTATTTAGTCGACAGAAATATCTTTGGTAGGAATGGTAAAAACAGATAGGAATATTATTCCTGAATAAATCAACTCAAACCTTAAACAACTTATAATATTTTGCTCTCCATAAAAATATATGCTGTCTAAATTATACAAGTTAGAAATAAAGTAAACTTTAAAAGAACAAACATTCAAATTTCTTTACTCTTATGTAATTTTATATAAAAAATAAACTTAGATTTTAAATATCCCAAAAGATTTTGCTCTCCATAAAAATATATCCTGTCAAAATTATACAAATTCAAATATGAACATGCTGCATAACAAAACCTGGAAATATAAATAAAATGTGTTCCTTTCAGCAATAACAAATCAAATCATTCAGTTGTCTTTGCTCATATGTCATTTTAGAGCTGGACGCCTAGTATCTTTTTTTGGCAACAAGTTCGTTTATGTTTGGTGTGAGGTTCTGTGTTGTGGAGATTCTCAGGATGGACTGCA
>JANRMT010062837.1:55425441-55444982 GCA_026402145.1 Polypterus bichir lapradei
CACCCGTGAATATTTACCCGTGGCAGTTTGCTATTGGATTGCCGCTGACGGACGGCCTTATATGGGCAGGCACTAAATTACAAACGCCAGCGGCAGCCTGTCTATGAACTTAATTTAAAGTGTTGGTTTACACTGTGCTTTGTTTCCGAAGTAGCAGAACTCATGAATATGGTTGTATATATCACTCGCTCGCTTCTTATTGTTTCGCTGCCTTCTCAATTATATAATGCATGTTTTCTTCAGCGCTTTTTGGGGCTCTTCCTGGTTTTCTACGTACTGCGTGATTACGTGGGAGGCGTGATGATGTCAAACTCCGCCCCCACGGGTTTCAAGCTCATCTCCATTACAGTAAATGGAGAAAAACAGCTTCCAGTTATGACCATTACGCGTAGAATTTCGAAATGAAACCTGCCCAACTTTTGTAAGGAAGCTGTAAGGAATAAGCCTGCCAAATTTCAGCCTTCTACCTACAGGGGAAGTTGGAGAATTAGTGATGAGTGAGTGAGTGAGTGAGTGAGTGAGTGAGTGAGTGAGGGCTTTGCCTTTTATTAGTATAGATCTGAAACTCTTGAAAAGGAGTTTATTAGTTCAATTGCTTGGGAGAGAGAGGATTGAGAATTCTGGAGAAAAAGTAACACGTCATCTGCATAAAGACTGATATTATGTTCTATGTTCTTACACTTTATGCCTTTAATAACTGTAGTTTGCCTGATTGCTGCTGCTAGTGGTTCAATAAAAATAGCAAATAGCGAGGGGGAGAGTGGGCATCCCTGCCTAGTCCCCCTCTGAAGACAGAAGCTAGCTGATGTTTGGTCATTTGTCCTGACGCATGCTGTTGGTGAACTGTATAATATTTTTAACCAGTTTATGAAGAAGTTTCCAAAACCAAATTTATGTAAAGTTGCAAATAAGAACTTCCAGTTAACTCTGTCAAAAGCCTTTTCTGCATCGAGAGATAATATACTGGTTTCCATGTTTCTGCTGTAAGAAAATTCTATTAAGTTAAGTAATCTACGTGAATTTGTGGATGAATGCCTCCCCTTAATGAAACCAGTTTGGTCTGGGTGTATTATGAAAGGGGTTACCTTCTCTAATCTTTTTGCAAGGGCTTTACAAATTATTTTGAGGTCAACATTAATAAGAGAAATGGGGCGATAGCTGGTAGGAAATATAGGATCTTTGCCTGGTTTTAACATGAGACTAATGTTGGCTGAATTCATATTTGGCTGTAGTCTACCATTTTCTTCTATTTCACTCATCATTCTGAAAAATATTGGAGCTAGAATGATCCAGAATTCTTTGTAGAACTCTGCTGGAAACCCATCTGGACCTGGAGCTTTTCTATTAGGCATGGAGTTAAGAGCTTCCTGAAGCTCATCTGATGTTAATGGCGAGTCCAGGACTGTAGCTTGACTATCTGATAATTTAGGAAGTATTATCCTGTCTAGAAACTCATTGATCTCATTATCTGATGGGTTAATCTGTGGTGAGTACAAGGTTTTGTAAAAATCTCTGAAAGTGTTGTTTATTCTTTCAGGATCATATACTATATTCCCAGTTGAGTCTTTAACAGAAGATATGGCAGTTTTCTCTTTGTTTATTTTTAACTGGTTGGCTAAAAACTTGCCTGATTTATTACCGTGTTCAAAGTTTTCTATTCGTAGTCTTTGTGCTAAAAATTGTATTTTTTTGTCAATTATTCCTTTAAGTTCTAGTTTACTTTTACGCAATTTGTTTTGTAATTCTTCTTCTGTGGATGCCTCTAAAGACTTAATGATTTCTTCTAATTCCTGAATACGTTTGTTTTCTATTTTTTTCTTATGTGATGAGAAGGAGATTATTTTACCTCTCATCACTGCTTTCCCTGCCTCCCAGAGAACAGATGCTGATGTTCCAGGCAGATCATTATGTTCTAAATATAAAGCCCACTCTTTTTTATAATATTCCACAAAACCTTCGTCTCTAAGCAGTGACGTATTAAACCTCCAGTTTTTACTTGATGGGATTGTTTTCTTATTTAACAGAGTTAAAGAAATTGGAGCATGATCGCTGACAACTATAGGGTGTATCTCAGTGTCTGAAATGTCAGCCAATAATGAGCTGCTGACTAGAAAATAGTCCAAACGTGAGTGAGAGTGATGAACGTGTGAGAAAAAAGTATACTCTCTACGGCTGGGATAAAAAGATCGCCATGCATCACAAAGCCCATAATCACTCATATACTGTTTGACTATATTAGTGGAATGCCAATTGCGCTGAGTCCCAGCTGTACTGAGCCTGTCTGAAGAATAATCCATCCAAAAATTAAAATCTCCCGCAAGTATAAGTGGACAGTCCAAGTGTTCGGAGAGTACAGAGAAAAAATTATGAAAGAATGCGGGGTCATCTATGTTTGGACAGTATATGCTAACAATACATAAGCTTTGATTTTGTATAGATAGTTTTAGTATTATAAATCTACCATCTGCATCTGAGACTATGTCCAATACTGTGAAATTGGTATTTTTGTGTATTAAAATAGCTACACCTCTTTGTCTAGAGTTATAGGGGGCAGAGAACAGTCTGGGAAACTCAGATGTTTTAAGTTCATCTGCAACTGTGGCAGACCTATGAGTCTCTTGTAATAAGACAACATCTGCCTGCATTCTTTTAAGCTGATCAAAAATCTTTAATCTCTTCTCTCTAGAGCCAGTTCTGTGAACATTCCAACTGACAAACCATAGTGTACCCATAGTTATGTGTGTGAGTAGCTAATGTATGGTGCCTTCATGTGAATAAATTAAGTAAATAAATGTATAATTTAATCTGAAAAAATAAAGCAATAAATAAGTAAATAAATTAAAAAAAAATGTATAATAATGCTAATAACAATAATAATATTATTAATGCTAATGATAATAATAATATTAATGCTGAAAATAATAATAATAATAATAATATTAATACTGAAAATAATAATAATAAGATGATAATAATAATAATAATAATAATAATAGTGCTAATGATAATAATAATAATAATAATGCTAATAATAATAATAGTGCTGATAATAATAATAATAATAATAATGCTGGTAATAATAATAATAATGCTGATGAAAATAATAGTGCTGATGATAATAATAATAATACTAATGCTGATAATAATAATAATAATAATAATACTAATGCTGATAATGATAATAATACTAATGCTGATAATAATCAGACAATAATAATAATAATAATAAGAAGAAGAAGACAGAACCAAGAGTGTTTGTGGTTGTATGATAAAATGTAATAATTATAATCCAGTGTTTGTATGCGTGCGTTGTGTGTGTGCTGACGCAGTGTAGGAAAGTTGTGTGATTGTGTCATGTGGATGTAAAGTTCCAGAACCAGGTAAAAGAAGGAAAGGAAAGAGTGATAAAGGTTAAAAAAAGAAAAAAAGAAGTAAAAAGAAAAGGTGCTAGAGGTGTGGGGTGGTGAGAGAACAAGTGACCCCATCATCTAAACACGGATATAGCAGGTTTTTATCCTGACATGCTCATACCCAGTGAATCCCGATAAGAATAATAAACTTGTGACCTGATGTTGGGCTAATAAAGCCAGTCTGTCACTCCTCGCTCCTTGTACAGCCTGTTGTTGACGTAGAGCTTGTCCACAGAAATGACAGCGCGGCTCCCTTCTTGGATGAATTTTTTACGCAGTGGGAACAGAACTCTGCGGCGATCCAAAATTTCTTTAGGAAATTGATCATTCACGCTAAAATCTTTTCCTTTGAGCTCCTTCCCGCGGCTCTTAACAAAATCCTTTTGTTTAAAATGCTCAAATTTGGCCACGATGGGACGAGATCTTCTGCTGTCTGCTCTTTTGGCTCCAAGGCGATGAGCCCGGTGAAAGGTGATGTTCTTTACCGTTTCTTCGGGTATCTTCATGTGGGTCTGGAGAAAGTTCTTGATTGTTTGTTCACAATCCTCCGGTTGTCCTCCCGTCTGCTCCGGCAGGCCTGCAAACACCAGATTGTCTCTCATGCTGTGGGCCTGAAGATCCAAAACCGTCTCCTTCAGGGTCTTGTTGTCCTGGGAGATCCGTGTCATTCCCTCTGTCAGGGAAGACACAGTCTCCCGCAGAGACGCGTTTTCAGCCGCAAGCCGCTCCACCTGATCCTGGCTGAATTCCAGAGATTGTCGGAGGTTCTGGAACTCCTGGTGTAGAATCTCGAGCAGGTGGAGTCGTCCCTCAAATCCCAAAAGCCTTTTATCTATAGAATCTAATAATTCTAATATATCCTTGCGGGGAGATGAGGTCGCCTCGGGGGAATCCTGAGGACGGCTTCTCTTGGTAGCAGGTGTTTCCGTGTTAGCTGCTGCTTTCTTAGGCCCCATGACAACAGACTCAAAAACTTGATCAATATAATTTTGTAGACTTTCCAAATTTTCTTCACTTACCTCCAGGATGATGAGTTATACTTACCGGATTGCTTGCGTTGTCAGTAAATAAATTTGGCGTAAATGTGTCTTAGTTGTTTAGAATATTTGCTAACGATCTGCCATCTGCGTCAAACGCTGCTGAGAATCTGTGATTTTTCCTAGCCAGCACTTCTCTCTCCCAGCATGCTCCTCCTATTCTACCTATTCACCACATTACACAAATTTGGGTTCGGTCCAAACAAATGAGCATGGATCAAACAACTTTATACTAGTCCAGAAGCCTCAGTATTAACAACATTATTTCAGACAATTTCAAACTCGAACTTAGTACTCAACAAGGATACCCCATATCACCTTTGCACTTTACAATTGCCATTAAACCATTGCCTGTATACTTTCAAAATGCATCAGACATAAAGGGGATTTTCAGAGAAGAATTTGAAAAGAAAATATCACTGTATGCAAATGTTATGGTATGGTATAGATCTGACCCACAAAATTCTGTGCCAGCAGTCCTAAAAGCATTAACAGATTTTCAACAGATATATGGACTCAAAATCAATTTGAATAAAAGGGTGCTTTTTCCAGTGAATTCTTTAGCACACAATATTGGGCTGGATACTTTCCCATTTATCTTAGCTGATCAGTTTAATTATCTAAGGATAGATATCACAAGTTAGTCTAAAGCCCTTTTTCAAGAAAATTGTGTTGTCTGCATTGAAAAAATTAAACAAGATGTGAATGGATTGTCTACCCTCCATCTTATATTAGCAGGGAGAATCAACATTGTTAAGATAACCATCCTTTCCAATCTTCTCTTCCTATTTCAAAGCATCCCCATACACATTATCAAATAATTTTTTAAGAAATTATATTCAATCATAACCTCATTTATTTGGAATTCGAAATATCCACACATCCAAAGGGTGAAACTACAATGACCTAAAGGAGAACTTTCAATAACTAACTTTCACTTTTATTACTGTGTGTCAAATATGCAAGCTATAAAGACCTGGATATTGTGGACGCTGAGGGTCAGGAATGACAGGAGATCTGTAGATTGAAAGAAGCTTTTTATTCTTTGTGAGTAGTATGCTGCATACAGCTGGTGCAATCAGCCTCACATTACAGGGAGTTCCTCTCTTTTATACTAGATGTTTACATGTTCAAAGCAGAACTTATCATAGCAAGCTTTAGTGATCAATACCTTATTGTGCTTAGGTATGCAATGTCTTTGCACAACAGCCAGGAAGAATTACCTACACACCCAAATCTTTAGCAATATGCTCAAAATAGCTTAAGCAACAGTTCAGAAACCAGTCACAGCTGATTTCGTAATATCACAGGGTGTTCTGTTATTATCAAGAGGTCAGCAGTTTCTTATAAAAGCATGCAAGTTAGTCCCTTAATTCTGTGTACAAGCTTAATTCTTTTTTATACATAAATGAGGAACAAATCATATAGAAGTAATAAATCATATAGCTCTTTGCAGCATGATTAATACAAAATACAGTCATTAGTATTGTGAGTTAAATACTTATACTCATCACAGTTAATAATGTTTCTTTCTTAATTTCAGCACAAATCGATGAATATATATAAGCCTGGTATGCAATAGAAATAAAATCTTGAAGTACATCTTTATATTCCTTGCTTTGTGCCCGTGTAGACACAAGTTATCATCAATATACTAACAACCCAATTGTCCTTCATTCACTCAAAATATGGAACAAATGTATGAAGTACTTCAAGATAGAGAAGCTTTAATCTGTGGCACCTGTACACCACCTACCACCACCTTTTTTCACCCTCTCAAACTTGCACAGTTTTTAATGTTTGGAAAACATACAGGATTAAATAATTTAGAGATCTGTACATAGATAATATCTTTGCATCCTATGAACAGTAACACTTCAAATTTAGCTTCCCATCAACACAATTTTTCCACAATTTATAAATTAGAAACTTTGCTAAACAACATCTGCCCAATGTTTCTCACCTTTCACCTATTTCAAGTATTAATCAGTCTTGAGGACTCAAGCAGCATTTCTATAATATATAAAAACTTTTTAAAGTCTCTTCCTTTCAAAGACGCCAGAGTACAGTGGGAAAAAGATCTCTTACTCAACTTTTCAGAAAAGGAGTGGAAGGCAGCCATGCACTGAATTCACTCTAACTTGATATGCGCAAAGCATACTTAAAATCTTTTTTCAAGCATATCTATCTTGTTTAAAATTATTCAAAATGTTTCCGGGGCAAGATCCAACTTGCAACATTGCAATTGAGCTCCAGCCTCATTGGGCCACACGTTTTGAGCATGTGCCAAATTAATATCATTCTGGAACAAAATCTTTAAATGCCTATCAGACAGCCTTGGTGTCACAATCCCTCCTAACCCATTAACAGCTGTGTTTGGTGGACTCCCAGATGGGCTTAAAATGGAGAAGGACAAACAAAACTGGAACTGCCTTTACTACACTATTGGCATAGAGACTTATCTTGCTTAACTGGAAGAAGTCTAACTCACCTCTTTTAAGTCAGTGGGCAACTGATGTTATATACTATTTAAAATTGGAAAAAATCAAATTCTCACTTAGATGATCTGTGCAAAAACTTTTTAAAACCTGGCAGGATCTATTCAATAACATTTTAGAATAAGGTTTTATATTGGGGAAAATTATTCTCTCCCCCTCTTTTCTACTCTTAAAGTTTTATTCTGGCCTTTGGCCTTCATCTCTTTCTCTTGGTTGGGAGTTGAATTGAATTTAGTTTTGTTAAGTTTGACTTGTTTGTATGGAATGTTACTTACTTTTAATAAATTCAATTAAAAAAATTGCTTAGCTTTGTTAAATTTGACTTGATTGTATGGAATGTTATCTGCTTTTAATTAAAATCAATAAAAAAAATAAAAATAAAAATAAAAAAATAAAATGACCTCCAATATAATTGTACATCAATACCACACTGTGTCACTAACACAAACCTTGCTTAATCTCAGGGATTGGGAAGAGTGTACTATAAATCAATACAAGATATTTAGGACTAACATTCTAGATGGATGGGTTGCCAATAACTGTAGTCAAAGGCTGCTTAAGATAAGAAATAAGACCCCACCTTAATCAGGATATCAAGGTTTGTACAGAAAATTGTAGTACAGAGGCATAACACTAGGAGAATCATGTAGACCCGCACAGCAGATTTGTAAAGTCAAATACTGAGAGGTACTGAGTGAATATAGAGTACTAACACTGGAAATAACAGATATATTCACTTGTATTCTTTACAACACTGCACACCAAATTACAAATGAGAGGGGTTCTGAAAAAAAAACCTGAACGTGGCACTAGTCCATCGCAGAGCCAGTCATACACACATACACAACATGGGACCAATTTCAAATCAACAATGTCTAGCAGGCTTCTAAAATTAATCTCCATACTTTCTAAGACCTTTCATTATAATAAAATGTTAATAATAATAGACACATATAATAGGTGCTTTCAGTATGTGAGCTATAATAGATCAATAAAAAAAGAAAAGTAGTTGTGTTTAAATATCAAAAGAGAAATTAAAGATGTTGGAAAAGAAATAATGAATACTTAAATTTCATATTTTACTGCTGTTTTCATCTTTGAAAAAGTCAGTAACAAGTCAAAAGCCTTGGACAACATTTAAGGAATATTAAATTATTTACTGTGTGTTTAGTGTATACAGACTGAAATGCTAAAATGAAATAGGCTAAAAATAAACTTATTATCTCAACCAAACAATATCTGCCTACTTTTAGAAAGGCTAAAAGAAGTTAGTGATTATGTACAGTATGTACAATATAAACTCTTAATGTGTATTTTTGGGAATTTACTGCAGACTGGCAAAATTTCTAAAGACTAGAAAGTAGAAAATGTCCCATTATATCAAAGTGATGAGGCTGACCATGGTGATTAAAGGTCGGTTAGTTTAATGTGCATCACTGGCAGATTAATGGAAGTAATTATAAAAGACAAACAGAAATCCCTCTATCTAACGTAAGTGTGTTAGAAGACCATCAGCTTGGATTTAGATAGGACAGATCATGTGTCATCAGTACGCTGGAGTGTGATGAAAAAATAAGAAAAGCATTTTATTATAGTAGAGGAAATGATATTATTTACATTAAAATACAAGCTTTGACAAGGTACTACCATCAAAGGCTATTCATCATATTGCAAGAGGCAGGGGGTAAAGCACAGTGTACAGATGGGTGTAGAATGAAGTGGGTCAAAAGCACTACACTCTCATGTAAGTATTTTGAATTGATTATGGTCAAACATTCGGCAAGCACTTGAGACAATACTCTCTTTATTTAAAGCATATACATAAAAATATAAACAATAAGTTGATAATATTGATAATAAATTAGGTAAATCAGTAGATACCCAGTGTCAGAAAAGGAAAGATAATGTAACATATATAGGAAGGGAAGGAACAAAGCTTGGGCATATGAAAGGAGAAAAAGTGAGAGTAGGTGTGAATAAGTTACAATTAGAGAAGATGAAGGAGCGTCATTAAAAAGGCAGACAGTCATTAACACCTGGAGAAATTTGTGATCCCAGGCTGAGGATGAACTTAACTTTTTCTACTTTTCTTTAAAAAGTATTTTCGAAGCCCTGTGAAGGAACACAAACAGAGGGATCAGTGTGGCTATGATCCAGGAGTGTGAAGTATTCTACAATACACTCACCTAAAGGATTATTAGGAACACCTGTTCAATTTCTCATTAATGCAATTATCTAATCAACCAATCACATGGCAGTTGCTTCAATGCATTTAGGGGTGTGGTCCTGGTCAAGACAATCTCCTGAACTCCAAACTGAATGTCAGAATGGGAAAGAAAGGTGATTTAAGCAATTTTGAGCGGGACATGTTTGTTGGTGCCAGACGGGCCGGTCTGAGTATTTCACAATATGCTCAGTTACTGGGATTTTCATGCACAACCATTTCTAGGGTTTACAAAGAATGGTGTGAAAAGGGAAAAACATCCAGTATGCGGCAGTCCTGTGGGTGAAAATGCCTTGTTGATGCTAGAGGTCAGAGGAGAATGGGCCGACTGATTCAAGTTGATAGAAGAGCAACTTTGACTGAAATAACCACTCGTTACAACCGAGGTATGCAGCAAAGCATTTGTGAAGCCACAACACGCACAACCTTGAGGCGGATGGGCTACAACAGCAGAAGACCCCACCGGGTACCACTCATCTCCACTACAAATAGGAAAAAGAGGCTACAATTTGCACGAGCTCACCAAAATTAGACAGTTGAAGACTGGAAAAATGTTGCCTGGTCTGATGAGTCTCGATTTCTGTTGAGACATTCAAATGGTAGAATCAGAATTTGGCATAAACAGAATGAGAACATGGATCCATCATGCCTTGTTACCACTGTGCAGGCTGGTGGTGGTGGTGTAATGGAGTGGGGGATGTTTTCTTGGAACACTTTAGGCCCCTTAGTGCCAATTGGGCATCGTTTAAATGCCACGGGCTACCTGAGCATTGTTTCTGACTATGTCCATCCCTTCATGACCACCATGTACCCATCCTCTGATGGCTACTTCCAGCAGGATAATGCACCATGTCACAAAGCTCGAATCATTTCAGATTGGTTTCTTGAACATGACAATGAGTTCACTGTACTAAAATGGCCCCCACAGTCACCAGATCTCAACCCACTAGAGCATCTTTGGGATGTGGTGGAACGGGAGCTTCATGCCCTGGATGTGCATCCTACAAATCTCCATCAACTGCAAGATGCTATCCTATCAATATGGGCCAACATTTCTAAAGAATGCTTTCAGCACCTTGTTGAATCAATGCCACGTAGAATTAAGGCAGTTCTGAAGGCGAAAGGGGGTCAAACACCGTATTAGTATGGTGTTCCTAATAATCCTTTAGGTGAGTGTAGACTAATGATGTACTGCTGAAACAGTTTGGTAGATTTTTCCCTGCTTCACCTATGTAGATGTCTGGATCCTTTCAACAAGAAATGCAGCACTTAAGATTTTTAGTTTAACAAGAGGCCTTTTGTTTAATATTGAATTTACCAGATGAACCAGAAATAAAGGTATTTTTAGTGACATATTTGCAAGGGACAAAGCGGCTTCTGTTACAGGTCCTTCTTCTGAGTGCTTTGTTGCAGACCTAGTCACTGCAGTCTAAAGAACTATGAAAGAGGTACAGGGTTTTTAGTATGCCAGCGATGCAAATAACTGTGTCTTTTTACTGCAATTTGCTCTAAAACTTTCCTGTTGTGAGAACTAGCCCGAACACCATCAGATAAACACCAACAGTGCTATAAAACACATTCTGTTTATTTCCAAACTACACCAATACAGTCCCCAACACAACACATAGTGCTCCAGTTGCTCCCCGACTCTAGGAAGGCGGCCCCTTTTATAGTCACCCGGATGTGCTCCAGGTGCTCGCTGATTTCTTCCGGCAGCACTTCCTGGTGTGGCGGAAGTGCTGCATGAGCACCCAGAAGGACTCCGGGCGTCTCTGGAAGGTCCTTCCTCCACCTTCCCAGGTTTGGTTGAAGTGCAGATCTCCCGGGATTTATGAGGCTTGGGGTGCCCCCTGGCAATAGCCATGGGCCCCAACGGGTTTGAGCCTCCCTGCTTCTTTCCCGTGGTCCCCTCACTATCCAGGGCAGTTGCCCCCTCATGGCCCGGGGGACGTATAGATTGCCTTCTGGTCCTTCCAGGAGTCCTGGTTGGGTCTGGCCCCCAGCCTCCTGCCACACTGTCTAACCATCTATTTTTCTATACAGGTGCCACAAGCATAGGTTTTACTCAACAGATTATGCCTAAAATTCAATTTAGAGTCCATTGGGTCTGCAACATTCCAAAACAATATGAAGAGTCTCCTTCTCCAATTTTTCCACAAAAGTCTGGTGCCCCTCAGGGGAATTCTAGAACAACCCTTTCATTACTGGTGAGAGCTTCTTGTATAAGTAATAATGGAAGCTTTATTTTAGTCAAATGTCAGAGATAATTGTTATGAAATGAGTAGAAAAACAGAGCATCTTTTATGTTTCTGTTTTCTTTCCTTTTTTTACTTACTTTTTTACTTTCCCTTTTTTATTTATTTTCTTTGCTAAATAATTTTTTCTGGCGGTTTTGTTTATTTTCTTTGGTGATTCATAAATATGAAGAATGTACTTTCACTTTCATTTTTCGCTGGGGGTGTGGTCATTCTGTGTGATGTAAAAAATTATGTAAACAGGAGCCTCGGGTAAATTGTCATCCAAGATTGTGGATATTCTTAAGACCTTTCTCTCAAGTTCATAATTTGATTTCCTTGCTTTGTTATTGTTTTATGACTTTTGTTTCAGGTATTGCCTTTGATGATGCGTCAACTTGATTTTTTTGGTTTTGACATTGTGCTAATTTAGTGGTTTTGTCTTCTGATCCTTCATACTCGTCAGTAGTTTGCCTCGAAACTTCTATCTAAGGTAATAAAGACATAGTTAAGTTTAAGGAATAGCACAAAATAAAAATATTTAAATCAAGAAGAGTACCATTAAACAAAGTATTTTCATAAAAAATGCTTTGTTTTGCTGTTAAGTTCAGATGCTGTTTAGTGTGCATGATCACCTTTTGTAAAATGGGCTCCATAACAGGTGACTTTGCATGTATACTACGTGACTAACAACCGTGTAGGATCATAATGAACCAACAGTGTAAAATGATGGTGGCAAATTTAATATTGTCAGGTTTCTGTTGTTCCTGGAACAATATCTAAATATTTTAGGAAAATTACTCACCCTCAACCAATCAGCATTAAATTGACATCATATAACCAGGATGTGTAAAATCCACTATAAATATGAAAGTATTATCCAAAGTATTAAAAATGAGACCAAACATTTAAACAGTAGTGGGCATGGTTTTAGACCGGATTATCTTTTCCATGTAATTTGTTGTGTTTTTTCTTAATTTTATCAGAGGCTATTGCTTCCCAAGTACTCCATTTCAATTAATGATTTTAACTCTGGGTTTCATCTTTCTTGTAAGTGGGAACACCAAATAAAAGAAATGGTGTATAGATGTAAGAAAAAGAATCAATTGATTGATGTTAATCAATTAGTTAATTCATTCTGTGGCTCCCATTTTGTTTTCCTTACCTTTCTCTGTAAGAGGGTCTATGGCTGTTAGACTTATATCAAAGTAACTGAAGCAAATTTAAGAAACAGAAAATCACAATTTATTGTTAAAAACTAGGATTATAGAAAAATTATAACTACATATTGTCACATGTGTGTGCATAGGGGACATAGGGCTCTAGTGACTGTAATTCTACTGCCACTCCAGGGGTTGGTGCTGTGTCCTAATGTCTTTTTCTCTTTCTTCCTCTGCAGACTGGATGATTGTCAACTATAACACCACTGACGTCACTGTTCTGAACTCTCGCCTGCAAAGGCATCTCCACAATAATTGCATGTATTTTGTTCACTTTTTGCAAACCACTTATGTGGGGTGACCAGGCTGGTACCACAACTCTTTATTGTTGTCATCTGTTTCTCTTGCAGTATTGACATAGAAGACAGGACACAAGACAGATGAGACAGATAAACATATAACACAGAACAGGCTGGCTGTTTACTGGCTATTTAGAGTTGTAATCTATCTTGGAATAGATAAACAAGACTTCAAGGGTGATGTCTGATGCTGAGTGAAGTTGAATGTTGTTGCTCAAGAAGAGAAGACTTGCATTGGAGTGCACTCTTTGTCTTTGGAATGTGGTCCTTTGTCTATAGTTTGATGTGATGATGCTTCTCAGTCTTCTCAAAAAGGGCTCAGTCACTGGCACAGAGCTTGGCTTGGCTTAGCAGGGTGGATATTAGAGCGCCATGGCTCTATGGGGAGTAGCTTCCAGGTCAAAGAAAGTTTATGAGCTCTTTGCTCTGCAGACAGTGAGTGGCTTCCCACCCCACAGAGAATGGCTCATCAACTTCCAGGTCTCCAAACAGAACAGATTGTCTGAGTTTAGCTACTCGCAAAGAGAGAAGAGATCAATAAAGCTAGTGGTGAAGGTGTAATCTCTAGTTATTGAATCAAGGTTACTTCTAGTTATAGAACAAGTTCCTGATTAGAGGCTCATCATTTTGTTTGTTACAAACAGTACAGTTTTCAGACATAAGCCTAAAATGAAAGTCTTTCTGGGTGTCTTTTTCTCTGAAGGAACCTCTGCCAAGGTGTAAGCTCAACTCTAATTTACACCTTTATTATCAGATGAATTAGAGTTGACTAAAGTGTTGACATGAACTACAGTTCAGCCATTCACACAGGAATGCAGGTGAAGGGACTGTCTGCGTCCCTGTAAAATCTGCTCTCTTAACAGGCATTGTGTGCCACTAAAAGCCTAGCAAAATGAGCAATACCCACTTTTTCCTAGACCATCAACAGCCCAAGGCCTTAAGTAGTTATGAAGATTAGTATAACCCAGAATTATCCAATAGTATGGACTGGCTTCCATTAATCAATATCTGCATTTAAGATGACTGAATAGGTTAAAGACAAAAATAAAAAAAAACACTCGGGTTCAGGCAGAATAAGTGGCTGACTGCTTCACTACTGTGCAGAAGAGATCTCTCTGATATTCCTCTCCATATTTGAAATGCCCTTAGATTTACAGCAAGTGTCCAACTTATGGAAACATGCAACTATTATTCCATTGGCAATAACTGCACATTCCAACACATTAAGTGACTTTAGACCAGTGGCATTAGTTTCTCATTATCATGGAATCCTTTGACAAGTTAATTAAGAAACAACTACGTAACAAAACTGAGGCTCTTCTGGACCCTTATCAATTTGCATACAGAGCAAAGAGGGGTGCAACACTTCTGAATTTATTGTATTAGCACTTGGAAGTAACAAAAACCATGCAAGATTGCTGTTTATAGATGTTTTGTCAGCTTTTAACGACAATCTAGCCCCACATTTTAGTTGAGAAACTGATTGATCAATTATGTTTGGACTCTAATTTGGTGGGGTTGATTCTGGACTTCTTAACAAACAGAACACAAAGAGTGAGTGTTAATGGCTGTTTTTCTGATAGCCTAAGTACATCTTTCCACAAGGGTGCTGAATATCTCCTCTTTTGTTTAACCTGTAAACCAATGACTGCAGGAGTTTACACAAGGATAGACACATCCTGAAATTTGCAGATGACTCTGTTATTGTAAGTCTTCTAAAAGATAAAGACGACAGCCATGGACCTATTGTCAATGAATTTGTACAATGGTGTGATCACTCCTCTTATTTACGACTTAATAATTCCAAGACAAAAGATATGGTTGTAGATTTCAGGTGCTCTCCACCATCCACTGTCTTAAGTTTAATTAAAGGGAAGACATTGGAGATGGTAGAGAAATACAAATATCAGGGAGTGATCGTTGATAAACTAAACTTTCATCTTAACACAGCACAAATCTGTAAGAAAGGGCAATTACAACTTTTCTTCCTTAGGAAACTCAACTGGTTTAAAGTGGACAAAACCATAATGACACTTTTTTTTATAAGTGCTTTATTGAATCCATTGTCACATTTGCTTTTATCTGTTGGTTTGGCAACCTCAGCAACAAGAATATAAACCATCTTAATAACATAATAAAAATTTGCACTAAAATTATTGAAATGTATTGCAAACAGGTTAGAAAGAAAGCCAACTCAATTCTGTCAGACAGGTGCCATCCCCTTTTCTCTAAATTACAACTTTTGCTATTAGGCTGCAGATTTAGGTTTCCAAAGGTAAAGAGCAACAGATTTAAGAAGTCCTTTATTCCTAGAGCTATAAGCATTTTAAATTCTAATACTTGTAGGAATGATGCTAAATGTTAAATTCTGCCTTATTATTTTGTATACTGTTGAAAGTAATTATTCTTTGCATTGATCTTGAGTGTGTGTTTATGCAATAACATTCATTGTCAAATGTTGTGTCTTTGTTGTATCTATTGGATCTCTGCATAACATTGTCTTCTTTTTTTGTACTTTACTGCTGCAAACAAATTTCCCTCTGGGAAAATAAAGACTACATAAATCTAAACCTAAACCTAAACCTAAATCTTCTTAAACTTCCCAAATTAGTGAAACAAATCTTGATGTGCCCCTCATATGCTTCATAATCTGCTTTTTCACTTTGCACTGCCTGTCAATTACAGCTGTAGTGCTACTTGATGTGTTTTCTTCAGAAACACAAGTGTACTGTTTAAGACAGTAGGATAAGATTACAAAGAAAGACTAGAAGACAGCAAACCCAACTGAATGTTTCGGACAACCAGAGTCTATGCATGGTACAATAGGTGGAATCCTGTATTAGACGCAAGTCAATTACATCCACACCCACAGCAGTCTGGTTTAGAGGTGACATTTAACCAAACACATACATCTTTGGGATGTTGGAGAAAAACTGAAATACCCAGAAGAAAACCCACACAAACATGACATGAAAGTATAACCTACACACAGAATATTATCAGGCCAGTTTTCAAATATAGAATCCTGGAACTGTGAAGCAGCAGTGCTAACAACTGTGCCACCTTATCTTGGTAGCTTCTATTACTGCTCACAACTCTTCTATTTAAATCTAGATTGTAAAAAAAGTACTTAGGAATTTCATGGATGTGTATTTCATTGTTCAAATACAATGACCAAGTATTCACTTTTGGTGAAAAATTCTGGTGTGTTTTTGTATCAAAGATAGGCTATGGAAATACAGCTACTGCTCATCAAAATTACTTTATATATTTATTATACAGCTTGTCTCCTTTACTTTGCTGGGCCATTCATTCTTCTATCCATTATTATATGAGAATTGCACAGCTGTAAATTGCACCAGCCTACAACTGAGAAATTCAATAATACGCTCATAAAATATATCTTCTCAAAAAACAGTGTAATAAAAAATATTATTGTCTCTTCAAAAAATACAGTTTTGTTCTAATATAGATTGTAAAATTAAGGTATTTTTAGAAAAGGCATTAAATCAGAGAATAAAAACAATTGTTTGTATAACATAAACCTAGTGTTTGTTTTGGATCAGAATCCTCAAATTGTGAAGGGCAGAAGTGGACCCTCTCACTTACATTATCCTGTTCGTCCTTTCAAAACCTGTTTCTTAGTTTTGAAATAGCCTACTGCTTTTAGATTCACTCTGAAATTTCTTTATTTGGAGCTTGCCATGCTTAAAATGAGCAGATACTTTTTGACCCAGATGAATGTTAATAAAATGAAATATTGGGCAGTTGGTGTGTGGTAGAGTAGTACTGTTAGGCTTTGTGGACTGTATGGGACAACATCAAGCCAAATCCAAAAACACAAAAAACAAACAAGTAGGTAAATAGTATCAAAATAAGAGCAATATTAAAAGTTAGAGAAAGATTAAACACAAACGGGCGTAACGCAAAGTTCAACAAAATGGTTCAAATCATAAGTAGCCTATGCTCCATGGGACCAACATAAAATATACAATTTATACAAGCATATTTATTTCATGAAGTGTGTGGTCCAGTTACCCATAGTATCTAACAAGTACTTCAATGTCTCACATTCTGCTACACTTTTCTCTAAATTCTCGCCTCTTACTTCCTCCAAATAGCAGAGCCCTTCAAAGATTCAACAAAGAGAGTGAAGATCATCATGCCTCAGCCAGGAGACAGGCAGAAAAAAACAGTGTGGCAGTAACACTGGGATCTTGGCAGGGTTGGACAGAGGTTCAATTTCCACCCGGGAGTCCAGTGGGATGGAAGGACAGGGGAAGACAGCCTGGCAGAGCTACATGCTCCCTCAACATGATAAGTAGCAGTCTCCTTGGGTGATGCTTCCTGTGAGTGCACCTACCAGGCATGCTGGGAACTATAGTCTTGTAGGGCAGCCTTGTCGGGTTCCGTGGGTACCACCAGGAGGTCCCGCAGGGATCCATCATCCCTACTTTGTGGGACTCCCGTCTCACCCTGAAGTGCTTCTATCGAGCTATGAGCTAGCACCGGAAGTACTCCTGGGTCCAAGATAAAAGAAGACCTCAACCTCTTCTCGGCAAGATGGAGTCATGTGGAAACAGGACAAAGCTCACCTGGAGTAGTGGAAGGAGAAAGAAGAATAGAAGAACTGTGTTATAGTTGTGATTTTCAAAGACTGTTGTAAGGTATTTGTGTAATAAACCTTTTTATTATACCAGGACGTGTTGTGGTGGTTGTGTTTGGGGGTTGGGGTGCTGCAACACCTCCTAATGGCCACAATGCTCACTTGTCAACTTCAATTTCAAATCTACACTGGCTGGATGGGACGTCTAAGCATAAGCCATGGACCATTTTCAGGTAACCAAAGAGAATCATTTCCAGGGTGTAGAATACTATATAAAAGGTCTGTGGTTGTATTCTGAGAATTCCTTCCACCCATCCAAGTGCTCCAGTATTTCCATTCAAACTATAGGGCTAGAAAGAGTTTAAAAATGTTGTTTTCCCCAAATTATGTTGGGAGTGCAAATATATATCTTTGGGATTCGTGCTACCTCCTAGAATCTTGAGGGACTCCTAAAATAATAACAAGAACTTCTCTCTGCCTAGTTAAATTCAAAACAGCTCCAAACACCTTATTTTGATTCCTAGCTCCGTCACTGTGTTTGTTTTTGGTTATCCTGTTTCCTTTCTTATTCCAAGATGTGAATGTCATAGTAGGCAAAACTGTAAAACAACATTTCTCCAATATATGTTAATGTACACCACCATGTATGCCCAGCGCCCAATCCATGCTAGTTTCTGAGTTGCACCTTGTGCTTCCATGACATTGCAATAGCAAATGAAGGTTTAGAAATTTTGAAAGTAATAGATGAAAGCAAAATACTCCTACATGGATGACTCCAAAAATGTTACTTTATTTTGATGTGTACTCACTAAGAAAATTATTAGTAACACTTCTTGTTAGTTATCCAAACAATTATCTAATTAGCCAATTATATGGCAGCAGCACAATGCATAAAATCATGCAAATACAGGTCAGGAACTTCAATTAATGCACACATTAAATTCTAGAATGACAAAAAAATCTGATCTCATTGATTTCGTCTGTGGTATGAATGTTGATGCCAGGTGAGTTGTTACAAGTATTTCTGTAACTACTGATCTCCTGGGATTTTTATGTGAAACAGTCCCTAGAGTTTACTCAGAATGGTGCAAAAAACAAAAAATATCCAGTGAGTGGCTGTCCTGTGGATGGAAATGCCTTGTTGATGAAAGGTAAGATGAGAATGGCCAGACTGATTCGAATTTCCAGAAAGGTTACAGTAACTTAGAGAACCACTCTTTACAAATGTGGTGAGCAGAAGAGCTTCTTAGAATTCACATGTCGTACTTTGAGGTGGATGGGCTACAACAGTCGAAGACCATGTCAGGTTCCACTCCTATCTGCCAAAAATAAAAACCTGAGGCTACAGTGGGCACAGGCTCACCAAAACTAGACAGTTGAAGACTGGAAAAACGCATCTTATCTGATAAATCTCAATTTCTACTGAACTACACAGATGGTCAAAGTTTGGTGCCAAAAGCATGAATCAATGTACTCAGACTCCCTTGTGTCAACTGTCCAGGCTGGCTGTATGAGGAATGATTTCTTTGCATGCTTTGGTCCTGTTAATACCAATCAATCATCGTTTGAATGACACAGCATATTTTATTATGGCTACTGACCATGTTCATCCCTTTATGTCCATAATTTACCCATCTTCTAATGGCTATTTATAACATGACTAGCAAAATACCCGCACTTCACAGCGGAGAAGTAGTGTGTTAAAGAAGTAATGAAAAAGAAAAGGAAACATTTTAAAAATAACGTAACATGATTGTCAATGTAATTGTTATATATATATATATATATATACACACACACACACATATAAACATATATATACATATACACATATACATATACATATATACATATACATACATATCTACATATATACATATACACATATATATATATATACACATACATATATACATATATATATACAGATACATATACAGTATACACACATACATATACATACACATACATATATATATATACACATACATACATACACACACACATATATAT
>JANRMT010062837.1:55446888-55472188 GCA_026402145.1 Polypterus bichir lapradei
GTCGTATTTCTGGCATAAGTTTTAATTCGCTTTAGGGCTGAAAATGTCCGCTCGACAGAAGCAGTGGACACGGGAATGGTCACCGCCAAACATACTAATGTGTACAGCTGCCCCATGCTCTCATTCAGATTTTTCTGATGAAGGAAGTCAAGGAGATCAGTGGGAGATTTTCCTGCAAAATCATCCATGGCATACATTACAGTCAGTTCTGTTTTTAGCCGAGACAGATCAAAAAGTGCTCCGTCGCTCTGTGTTAAACTGGAGAAGGCTGCATGCAAGAAATTTTTCTTGTATTCCCGAGACTTCTGGGGGTTGAGGAGCGTGACAAACATCAGTTTTTCGTGGTCTTGAAATCTGGCCTGTGTCTGGCAAATAATATTGTCCAGAATTCTGCCATGGAGTTGGCAGTAGTGCACGCGAGGATCTTGCGCTTGACCTCTTCGTGCGCTCGGAATGCCTGCGGTACATTCAGTGGCCTCATGTTCCTCATTTCGGCTTCTATCCAATCAATGGGTCTGAATACGGTGACGTTGCCGTACGCCTGCTAGAGATCCCTACTGACACCAACTCAAAATCTGATTGGTTGAAGCAACAGTTTAATTGACATTTTTTTTGTGTTAGAGGGCCTGCAGAACGGATTGTGAAGGCCTCTTTGACTTTGACTCTGCCTGGCAACAAATGATGGCTGAAATGTGATTGGTTAAATGCTTTAATATGAAAATACATGTCTGGAAGCAGCACAACCATCGGAAAAGCTACGAAAGGAAGCGGACAGACTATTTGGAATTATTTAATAAGTATTCATGGACAAAATATAATTAACATCAGTTTGTGATTCAGATATTTTTTTAGGCCAGCAGAGAAGGCCTTGCAGGCTCTGACGGCCCACCACATATATATATATGTATGTGTGTGTGTGTGTATATATATATATATATATATATATATATATATATATATATTGAAATAGTTTTACTGTCAAATAATGCAAAGAGTATGCGACATGTGTTTCTCCCTAATTCTGGGTTAATCAGGTGTACACACTCACTGCACTGCCTCTCGGGAATCGATCCTCGGATGTCAGCGCTCTTGCGTTGCACCACGGCGTGTGGTTCGTTTATTTGACAGTATGTAGATCGGGGTATATATATATATATATACATATAGCAAAATACCCGCACTTCACAGCGGAGAAGTAGTGTGTTAAAGAAGTTATGAAAAAGAAAAGGGAACATTTTAAAAATAACGTAACATAATTGTCAATGTAATTGTTTTGTGACTGTTGACTGTGAGTGTTGCTGTCATCAAGGATTTGATTATCATTATTTCTTTCAATCAGGTTCGTATTTGGAGGATGTGTCGTGTTCAAGTTACATTCCGTGTTTGTCAACCGTTGTAGAGATAACAGGTTTCATTCATCGATTCCTTTCTTACTGCATCAATAAACAGCTCGTCTTCTTCTTTATTTGAGCCATCACACACTGCATGCAGGGGTTTTTTTTACACTGTCTTCCTTTAGCTGGACATTGACTTTTTCCACCGTGTGCTTTGTTTCCACAGTAGCTACACTTATTAATATGCTTGTATGCGTCACTCGCTTCATATTCTTTTGCTGCCTTCTCAATTGTGTAATGCGTTTTTTATTCAACGCTATTTGGAGCTCTTCCTTGTTCTCTGCGTACTGCGTTCACAGTCAGTTCACGTGAGCCGCTCGGAGTACATGCATCGAAGGTTCTCACCTGTGCTTGTGCTATCTCGTGCGATGTCCACGGCTTTATTTAATGTTAGCTAAGACCCGGCACTTAAAAATTTCTCTCGCAGTTTCGCTGACTTTATGCCAAACACCACCCTGACCATCTCATCTTCATCTGCATAAGCAGAGTCCTTCACCCGCGAATATTTAGCGGCAGAGTGTTTCTATTGGATTGCCGCTGACGGACGGCCTTATATGGGCAGGCATTCAATTACATGGGTGGCGTGACGATGAGGGACGCAACTCCGTCTCACACGGCGACCGAGTTGCAGGCTATGGCCGGTGTATATGTACATAAGTAGGTTCCAGTTATGACCGTTACGCGTAGAATTTCGAAATGAAACCTGCCTAACTTTTGTAAGTAAGCTGTAAGGAATGAGCCTGCCAAATTTCAGCCTTTTACCTACACGGGAAGTTGGAGAATTAGTGATGAGTGAGTGAGTGAGTGAGTGAGTGAGTGAGTCAGTCAGTCAGTCAGTCAGTCAGTCAGTCAGTCAGTCAGTGAGGGCTTTGCCTTTTATTAGTATAGATAATGTACCATGTCACAAAGCAAAATTAATCTCAACCTGGTTTTGTGAACATGACAATGAGTGCAGTGGCCTTCCCAGTCAGTGGATCTGTGATAGAACAGGAGATTCACAGAAGGAATGTGCAGCAAACAAATCTACAGAAATTGTGAGATGCAACATTGACCAGAATCTCAAAGGAATGTTTCCAACATATTGTAGAGTCCATCCCAAGAAGAAATGAGACTGTTCTGAGAATAAAAGGAGGCCCTACCCAGTAAATGTAGCTAAGAATTTTCCCAGGGAGTGTATATTCTAACAAATATATTTTGAAGTTAATGCTAACAATATATATGTACATACAAGTCTAACTAGTTTGTTAATAAAAAAACTTCCATTCAGTAGTTGCACAATCAATAGTACTGTAGACATAATAAATTACTATTCAAACAACATTGACCATAATTCTCTATGAAAAAAAGATTCAGCTCTCAATATTCTAACGAATTATGAACAAATAAGCAATTTATTTTTTCTTCCTAAGTTTTAGAGAAAATGTAACCATTTTAACTGATGTTGTAAATGACATTCTGAGGACACTCACCAGAATTTACAATTTAAGTTAAATAATACTTGCTCAGTTACATCATTAATTATCTGTTTTACTAATGTGAATCAGTGGATGAAAAACACATAGAAAGCCTTAATATTGGCTAATTCTGTGAATAATAATCAAAAATAGCTTTAACTCAGAAAACTTTAATTTTAATTTAGCTGAATATGTTTAAAATGCAGATGTTATTTTTGAGAAGAATGTAAACTTCACTCATATTTTCACTCTTTCTAAAAACTGCTGTTTCCAGATTATAAATATTTAAAAATTAAAGTGGTTTCTTAAGCTGCAGTACCTTGTTAATTCATTGCTTTCAATCAGAATTGACTAGTGTATTACTTAATGTTCAGGTAGTTTAAATTGTTCAAGTACTACATTACAGTTAAACCAAAACTAAGATCATTACTAAAACTAAGAAGTATGACAGACAACACCACATAATTTAAATTCTTAAATCATCTCACTGGCTTCCAATTATGTTTAGAGCTGTTTTTAAAATAAACCTTCTCATATATAAAGTTGCAAATGGTTTAGCTCCCTGCCACCTTGGTAACTGTACTCAAGGGTGTTCAATTTCAAAGTGCAGATCTTCATAATATACTGAGAATAAATAAACTACAGTATGAGTCAGAGTCATTAAGTTTAGGACACCCATACTCTAGAACAATCTGTCCTACAATATTAAAGAAGCCCCATAGGTCTCAAGGCTAAGACTAAATGTTATGTCATTGATTTTAACATCTGACTCTATGTACAATCTTTTTTTGACACTTACTTTTCCTTTCCTTGCATTGAAGAGTTAAAACATATGTTGTGATGAACGGCCAGCAGCTCAACCCGGCCGAAACCCCCAGGATGCTAGATGGCAACTTCCCTGCAGCTTAGTGGTGCCCCAGATTCCCACAGGGCACTATGGGAGATGGAGTTCGGCTTCACAGCCCTGCTGGGTACCGTTGGTGCCACCAGTGGACGCTGCAGGGAGACATGGGTACTTCTGGTTCCCATATAGCCCGGAAGAATTCCAAAGTCATGGGGATGGAAGGACAGAAGTACTTCCAGGCTGAAGAAAATACAAGTCTCCATCTGACCTGGAAGAGCTAAGGAATCACACGGACGGAAGGACAGAAGCACTTCTGGGTCAAGGATTATATAAAGGACTAGTGGAAACCCAGCAAGGGAGCTGGAGTTGGGAGGGAGTGTGATGGAGCTGCTGGGAAGAGAGAATTGTTATAGTTATTGTATTGTTATTATAGTTATTGCCTGTTTGTTGTGGTGGAGGTGCTTTGGGGCACTATAGAAAAGAAAGTAAAAAAATATTCTTAGTACTTTTAACCTGTATCCAGTGTGATTGTCTGTTGGGGAAAAGGTGAGCAATAAGTGCCACCTAGCGTCCATGATTACAATGTTAAATAAAGTTGTGCCAGTTTTGTGTGTGCTATTTGTTTAATTAGACTGTTTTTAAGTATTTATATCTTCTTCTTAACTCCATCAACAATTGGGTTACCATTAATCAACAACGCATGAGGCTTTATTTTCGATGGGATCTTGGGGAATTCTAAAGCATCCAGCACTGTACTCACAAAGTTGTCAGCTGCTCTAAAATAAATTAATGACGCTACTTCACGTTCATTAATAATCACCAGGGGCCTCATGCATAATGCCGTGTGTAGAATTCGCACTATAACATGACGTAAGCACAAAAGCCGAAATGTGCTTACGCACAGAAAAATCCAGATGCAGGAATCTGTGCGTACTCCAACTTACGCATTCTTCTGCTCCATAAATCCCGGTCAGCGTGAAAAGTAATGCTAGTGCACGCTCGTGCTGTCCCGCCCAAACTCCTCCCAGAATTACGCCTCTTTGAATATGCAAATCAATATAAATAGCCCTTAAGCTCAGCGTTCTGTGAAAAGACAATGGGAAAAGCACGGGGGAAAATATAAGAATTTCAGCGAATACCAAGTGGAGGCAAAGGAAAAACATACTATTTGTTGATTAAAAAATTGGAATAAACAACAAAAGGAAGTTGATCGAGTGACATAGCGTGTCGGAGAAACTCGAAAGTTCAAGTTCACAAAGTTACACAGTGCCAAAATAAAAAAGAAGTCACATATCAAAGTCTCCGTGAAAAGGCGAGTTGTAGCCCACCGTCTGAGCTTATTAGGGCACAGACAAAAAAAAATAGGCACACAGTGGGAAAAAAGCACGAAACGTCAACTTTAATCTCGAAATTTCCACTTTAATCATGTAGTTTATTTTGTCATTAAAGTAGAACATCATAAACATCATCTTAAATTCATTTAATTTGCTAGTTTCTCAAATCCCATCATAACTAAAGTAGCACGTTAAATGCTTTGTTTTGTATTTGATCTTCAATGTGCTCTATGTGTGTGAATCACTACGTGCTTCTGGGCTTTCTCTTTCTCTGACAGGACACAGAATCCATTACATTTGTGATATTACAGCTCTCTGAATAATTAAAATACTGAGATGTCTACGTGATGTCATTTTCATGATGATTGGAATGAAAGCATGTTATTAAACATGGAAACACGATGGCCCAGTGATTGTTTATGTCTCACACAAGATGCTGCTGCGCCATGCGCGACCTTCGATGAAATAATTTATTGTAGCAGTACTGTCTCTTTCAAATGTACTAACCTCCAATTCCTGTCGTTACTTTTCTTTCCCCAAATACCCAATCGCCACACAATCAGCTCTGTAATAGACATTAAGCCATCTGTAAGCTTACAACTACAATTCTTCAAAACTTTTAAGGAACATTGAAATATCTTCATAGTAAGTGTTTAATTATTCTATCCATCTATCCTTCCAGTGTCGCGCCAGCCTCAGCAAATATACAGCGTGCAAGTTAGGAACAATACGTGAACTTGCTAGCGCTGCGGCACCGTGTCCTCACATGTTTAATTATTAACAATACAGATTATTTAAATGAAGTTAATGTTTTATCTGTATAATATGATCAACATATTTTGCTGCATTTCGTCTTAAAAATGATATCGTCATCATATGTAAATACGCGCTTTATAAAGTGGCACAGGTTGTGTAATATTATGACTGTAGTGCAAGTTTACAGTGGGGTAATTGTACTTATAAGTACAAACAGTTCTACAAGGAGCAATTGATTGAGTGCGTTTATAGTTCTTGGGATGAAACTGTTTCTGAACCGTGAGGTCCATACAGGAAAGGCTTTGAAACGTTTTGCCGTGGCTTTGGCAGAATGTGCTTGATGCTGTATACCGATAATTCTCTTTCCGATCAGCTGCTGCTGTGATTCCCCACTCAGATACAGTTATATAAATACTCCGAGTGGTGCAGTGAGAGTAATATAGAAAAAGATGATCCGCTGTGGCAACCCTTAAAGGGAGCTGCTGAAAGAAGAAAAAGAAGAAGAAGAAGATGGTGCAGTGAGAGTAACAACGCTAAAGCAGTTATGGTATTTGGAATACTATGGCTATTCCCTGGGCCATTATATTGTTACAGGTAATCTACAATCAGATGCATTACACTAATAAACAATATGCGGTTAGTTTCAGTGTATTTATAAAGCCGTGTCAGAAATGTGGTTCTAAAAAATAAAGGGTAACCACACAGGAAGAGTAGCACTGCTTTGACGCTGGGTGCCGGCAGTCTGCAAAACTGAGCAGAGAACTTGCGTACGACAGGATATGAGGTACCGTGGAAAAATGCGTGGCTTTACGCCAAGTGTAGGTTTTATATATCGCAATTTGAACATGGAAATGTTCTTACGCAACATTTCTGTGCGTATGCACCATTTATGCATGAGGCCCCTGAACTGTCCCTGAAACATTTGGAGACAGCCCGTACATTGAACCCCACATTTTCCAAAGTCAAGTAATCTAACGGATATATATCAGGTTTGCCCGATATAAATCCCTTTGTGACTGACCACCATAATATTGTCTCATTATAGTACTTTTCATTGTTACACCTATGCTCATCCTTAAATTCTCAAATGCCTGTTGTTAATTCTGGAATTTGAACAAACACTGAGTCATAAAAGTCCAAAATCAAACTAGAAACCTGTTTGACAAACTTTTATTTTTCTTTTACTGTTTATATCTTGTGGTAAACCCCCTTCCATCTCAGGATTGGAAATATAATAAGTGTAAATTTTTGAACTCAATGCACTAGGTGACACTGTAAAAAATGAAAAACAAAAGCCAGATCACGACAGTATTGTGTCATTTAAGTATGTGTCTTTCAATTAATCAATTGCTTTAGATTAGCTTGTTTGCAATCAATGGTATTTCCTGTATTTGTTCTGTACTGTGGTTTGAAAATCAATATATTGTCTTTTTATTTTATTTTATTTTATTTACTAGTTGTGTTACCCAGCTTCACTTGGGAGTTTTTCATAAGTCAATGGGCCTCAGTTATGGTGCCATCAGTTAATTGGATGTATCAGTACTATGAACCTAAGTACATTTCTATGTACAATATTTGTAGGGTCTTTGCCAAAGGCCACTATTACTGGGAGGTAGTGTTGTGTACTGGTTAAAGCTTTAGACCTGGAACTTCAAATCCTGCTACTGACACTGTGTGATCTGTGCTTCCACTGAAAAAAACAAATGAAATGTAACCATTTATATCTCTCAAATGTTGTAAGTACCTTTGGATAAAGGCATCAGTCAAATAACAAGTAATAATAATATTAAGTCTCTGCAGCTGCTTACACTTGAACATGTTATACACAGTGTCACGCATGCGTGAGTAGGAGGCCGCGGACGGACCTGAAACCACTTCGAAAGACGTTCGCCGGCAGGGAGTGGCGGGGTACTAACCTTTCTCCTTTGTCTTGCAGGAAAAAAGACGCTCCGCCATCATAGCCTGCCTGCAGTACGTCCACTTCCGCCCTTCCTCCACCATCTTTCCTGACGTCAGCAATCCCATCCTCCCTCACACTTCCTTCCCAGCATTCCTCCACTTCCGGTTCCTCCCCTATAAAATGGCCGCCGATGCCTCTGAAGGGCGTCGCGCATATGAACGATTTATGTTTATATATTTTGACCTGTTTGAAAAATTGTTTACAGTATACGGGGCCGGAAAACCCCAAACCTTATACAGTATTATACAGTAAAATCAAGCCCCGACTTATCCGCAGGAGAACTTATCCCCAAGTACAGTATATACGGTAATTTAAAACTTCAAAAAAAAACAGAGCTACATTGGTACTGATGGCAAATTGTTTCTTCATGTCTAGATCGGAAACATTTAGAAACATTAAAAATAAAAATAAAATTTGAAGACATTTTAATTTTCTGTATTTGTACATATATTAATTTGCTCAAAAAGATATCGTTTAGAGTCATTTAAAAAAACAATTAATCAAAATGCTTTTCCAGTCAAAAATGCATCATGTGTTAAAATGCCTTTTTATTTCATGTTCTTAATTTTTAGCTATGTCATCTTTTTCCTGGAAATATAAAGCTGTGACTCCTTATAACTTGTAGCTGCATGTCTCACCCTTATGTTAGAAGAGATCAGTCCCTGGACTCGGCTACTAATCAATGGACTGTGACCAATATGCTTCTGTTTCTTCATTGTTCCATACTATGACAAATCTTTCATTCCATAACTGACTCTAAGAAACCCCAAGACTGAACAGTTATGATATGAAAATTGTCAGAAGCTAATGCATCACATGAAATTAAGTGAAATTATAGAACTAAAGATTAAGGTTTTATGAGCTTAAAATGAAAATGGAAAATTGTTGGTTGGAAGGTTCAAATAATAATGAAAAGAAAAATGCATAAGAAGAATGTTGTGGATGAGTATACATTGTATCACAATAAGGAAACAAATTTAAAAGAAGCAATTAAAGACTACAAGATACTGCAATGATTTCTAAAGAAACATCTCAGATTATAGAGAGGCCAGGAACAGTAACAGTGGTCTCCTAGACAATTTACTTCAAAGGCAGTTAATGTGTGGATTCCTGCTGAGATTATTGAATGATGGGGCCAGAAGGAGTGAGTAACATTGCTGATTGACTGCTCCTAGATCACTGTGGGCTATGGTGTTTTCTGTGTGACATTTGTAGTATGTTATTGCTACATTCACATGAGTTTCTTCCAATGACTCCAGTTATCTCACACAATCAAACATCCTATTATAAGGCATTAGTGTTTCCCATGGCAGGAGAATATATGACTCTTTCTAACCCTAAAGTGAATAAGCAATCAGTGAAAAAGGATAGCTGAGTGGGTTGAAGCTCAAGATCATTGAGCAGGTGTCTACTGATTCCTTTGAGCCTGCCCTTATCATGACAATAAATCTAAAACTGTGCCCTAAAGACTGCAATGCTAATGGATGTTTAAAGTCTTGAATGCTGTGGTATAGTAACTGATGCTGCTCAAGTATAAAAAGCAACAAGATGGAAGAGGGCAAGATTAATATAGGAGCAAAATGTAAGTAAGTATCCTGATATTTCATAAGTATGAAAAATGAAATTCTAATAACTACTTTTTAAAATAATATCCTAAATGAACTGCTCATCCACAGGGGCATATTAAAGTGAAAATGGGTATTAACTCTTTCAGGGCTGATGTCAACTTTTGTCAAAAGGAGGAGTTGACGATGGTAATCAATTGTAAACTGTGACAAAACCAACTGTTATGTTTTAGTTGGACTCTCGTTGTCTGAAGGAACGTTAGATTCATTAGTTTGACCGAGATTTCCTGCGCTCGCGTGAGTAGCAAGGCGCAAACAATGGCAAAAATGGGGCTGACATCTGGCGAGAGATCAAAGTGAATATGTAAAGCAAAATACTCCGCAGATGACATTTTGCCTATTATCTCTGAACTGGACAATGACTTGTTGGACTCTGATTTTGATACTAGTGATCGGAAACAAATCTGAGGTTCCAGCTTCAGCTGATTGGTCCCCAGCTAATCGTGGTACTGACAATGTTCACCAGGTAGAACTGCCACTTAACAATGATAAGAGGTAGAAACCACATTGCAATGCACTGAGACTGTGATCGCTACTGCTGCTGCTGCTGCCCCAGCCACGTGAAGACAGCCTGGCAGCAAACCTGCTGCACATTCTTCGCAAACTAGCAGCCACAGCATGCAGCAACAGGCGTTTTATGCTGATTTCTGTGGGAAACCATTGCTTTTCAGAAATTGTTTTTTGGATAAAATATTTGGCCCTCAAAGAGTTAAAGTATGTAAGAAAGTGCTGAATGGTATTGGCTAGTTAGTTCTTTCATTGTATGTACCCAAAGAGATACATTTAAGTAAGTGTGCTATGTCATATAACATATTAAGATGTTTAAGACATGCAAAAGGTTGCATAAAAAGCATTACTACTAGGCTTCCTCTCTATTCTGATTCCTTGCATTGTATGTAATCAGTTTGGGCATGACTTGCTACTGAAACTTATTTTCAGTTTAACTATTTGAGGATCCACATTTTTCCTTCTCTTTAGAGAAAGTTATTTTCAGGTCAGTATTTCACACTGCTTTATTAGCTGTTTAATTTTCCATGTTTACTTTGTCTGGACACAGGCAGTCCAATTCAGGGCATCGGGAAGCCAGAGCCTCCCATCGAAGCAACAGACACAAGCCAAGAATCAGCTTTGACAACAGAATTCAGTCCATCATAAGTCACCATCAGGCACACACTCACACCTATTCACATGGGTGCAGTTTAACTCACAAGTTAACCTCAACGTACACATCAATGGCATTTGAGAAGTGAAATGGAGCACCGGAAGAAAAGAAAATATTCATACATGTTTGTAAACTATTTGTTGTACCAAGTTCAAAGTTATTGACCTAAATTATTGGTACCAAGACACATTTGAATACTTATGAAATCAGTTATATTCTGTTTTTTATTTTAATTTAATAGTGTCAACTATTTTTTTTCACTTTCATAAACGGTTGTAGGCACTGATTAATTATGAGATTTCTAATTATAAATACAATAGAGAATAAAAAAAAAAGGTTGGATTTGTTTTAAAACACCTATCCATTAATATGGGATGGCTGGTAGTCACATGATAGCATGCCAAAACAAGATCAGACTCCTTATGGCATTTTCAGGTGCAATGCGGTTAAAGCTACAAGCAACTACCATGAGGAATGAGGAGGCAAAAAAACGAGTACTAAGGAGTAAAGAAAACACAGAATTGAATCAGTCTGGACAATCACAAACAGATCAAAGAAAACTCAGAGCAACAAGCAAGAAAGGAGTCAATGACACTGGACAACAAATATTTTTGTTCCTGAACACTTTTGGGTATATCTTAAAGATTCGGTCTTGCTGATCAAAAAATGTAACAAATTTTTCCTTTCATGCAGCATTTTATTCCAATTGCCATTTTAAAAGATTTCTCTTTCATATTTTTAGTCTGCTAATATGTTACCTACTAAGTAAGCTGTTTCGTGTAGTTTAGGCATGTCTGGGTTTGCCCTCAGTACATGTTGCACAACATTCATTGCTCTGCTAATGCTTTTGATTTTTTGGGCATTTTTTGTCAGGATGGATGCTGGCAGGACAGGCTGTAAAAGCAGCTCACATACACAGATTCTTTAGGTTAGTTTCATACCAGTTTGTATATATGCATATGCACATGTTCTAAAAACATGGCATAATGTGCAGACTTAGAATTCATTGTCTAGAGTACAATTTGTTACAAAAGAAATGTCTCACCAATGTCGCAACAGCTGCTATATTCTGTTACATTTGTGGTGAAGCTGAAGCTTTAAAGACGCAGTATGACGGCACTTGTTAAAAAAGCATATGATGTACTTTCTGTTGTAAAACTTGTGATCACAACAAACACTGGGCTCATGACATTTGTTATGCAACATGCGCTTTTGATCTAAGAGCCTGGCTCAGAGGCACTCAGAAGGCAATGCCATTTGCAGTTCTCATGATCTGGCCAGAGCTGAAGGTTCATTTGATGGATTGTTATTTCTGTCTGATCAATGTCTCTGGCTTCTCTACTAAAAATTCAAAATCTATTGAATATACCAGTTTACGTTCAGCCACAAGATCAGGAATGCATGAAAACAGTTTGCCAGTATCAACACTACCAGAGACATGGAGCCTAGATGAGGGGCAGATAAAGATATCACAATAGTTGTGAAAAAAGACTGTGGTCCACCTTTTGAAACATTTCTGTCTGATGAACTTCATCTGATAACAAAGTCAAAATTAAATGAACTGGGGCCTCATTTATAAACGGTGTGTATGCACAAAAATGTTGTGTACTCCCATTTCCACGCTCAAATTGCAATGTATAAAACCTAAACTTGGCGTAAAGCCACACACATTTTCACGATAGCTCAAACCCTGGTGTACACAAGTTCTCCGCTCAGTTTTGCAAACTGCCGTCACCCAGCGTCAAATCAGTGCTTTTGTTTTAGAGATGTTTCCCTTTCTTTTTTAGATCCACATCCCTGACACGGCTTTATCATATACACTGAAATTAACCGCTGTGAAGGACAGCCGGGTCCCATGCCCGGCAGGGACACCCCTGCTGCTTATGCTCCGGGGGAGCCACCATGGGCAGTCCAATACCTCCCCCGGGACGCTTGGTGGCAGCCTCCCTGGCCGACGGTAATTCCCCAACCACCTGCAAGGCTCCATGGGAGATGGAGTCCTCCACAGCTTGGTTGGGGCCCAGGATGGCCGCTAGGGGGGGCTGTCTACTTCCAACAGCCGGCTGGACAAGTCTTCAACCCCACCTGGAAGTGCAATCGGGACCAGGTGGTCAAACACCTGGAATTCTTCCGGGGGGGCTATAAAAGGGCCCAGCCACCACTTGAGGGCCAGAGCTGGGAGGAAGGAGACAAAGCTTGAGGAGGAGGAGGAGGAGGAGTGGTGGTAAAGAAAGGAAAGGTTGCTGCTGTGTGTTGTGATTGCTGCTTGGCACTGTGTATTGCCTGTGGGTCACGGGGAAGACGTGTGCCCACAGGTGAAGAAAAATAAAAAGTTTGTTTATATTTATACGTGCCTCTGTGTCCATCTGTGTCGGGTCAGGCGCCTATATAGCACCTTTGTTACACTGGCGTAGCTGGCAGGATCCCGGTCCGTCCATTTGAGCTGGAACCTGTGCAAAATTTGTGTAACAGCCCGGCACAGTACCCAGGGACCACGTACAGCTCAGTGCGGAGAGCGCACACAGCACCGCAGCGCCGAACGCACTCCCGAGGCAGAAAGTATGCTCCATCAAAGTACAGCGCTGAGAGCACCCTTTGGACTTCAGCGTGGGGCACGCTCCTGACGAGAGCGCGCTACCGAGGCCGCAGCGCGAGGTACGCGCCTGTAGGACATGCCGGCGGACACGCGCAGCACAGCGCAACTGAGGCCGCCAAAGGACTCCTACAGACACCACGCAATGGGGAAAAAGAAAGCCGGGCAGACACAGAAGCCAGCCGCCAAACATCCGGAGGTAGGTGACGGGCCCAAGAGTGAAGGGCCGCGGGGAGGGTTTTCCACGTTCGCGTCAGCCTACCTCCTAGATGCCGAGGGGCGAACTACCTTGTGGTGGGCAGATGGAGTCTGTTCGTGGCGTGATGGCGGAGAGAGCTCAGGATAGAGTGAGGCTGGGCTGTGTCTTCCCTTCGGCCCAATTAATCAGCTAGAGGAGGAGAGCCTGGATGAGCTTCCCGACACAGTGTCCCAACTAGAGGAGCAGGAGCTTCTCTCCGAAGCAGGTAAAGGGGGGGAGGGAGTGTGTCAGTTGACCTCCGAGGAAAGTACGCAGGCGGGGGCGACGGACCTTCTCCCCGAGTCTCTCGATCACCCGAAGGGGCCTGCAGAGGTCCCGCAGTGCCTCAATGGCTCGTGGTCGGTGGGAGGAGACGAGGGGAGCCCAAGTCCACCGCCAACCGAATGTATTGACTTTTCTTGGGCTGCACGGGAGGTGCAATCTGTGCTCCTGCCCCTGCAGTTTTTGCTTAAGGTTTTCCAGGTCCTGCAGGAGACGAAGGAGGGTCTGGACAAGAAGCTCGGTGCGCTGTTGGAAGCCATTACTAGGTGGCTCAGCAGACACAGTGCGTCATCCTCCAGCCTGCAGGACACAGCGGTTTAGGTAGGTAAAGCCTGGGCCGTAGAGGAAAGGGGGCAGAGCGCAACGGCTGCAGTTATGATCAGTGCTGCTTGCCAGGCCGCTCCGCCCACTACACAAGACGCTGCCGCGTGGACTAACACTGTGGCAGAGGAATGTGCGGAGAGGTAGCTGGTGGATGTCGGCTGCCAAACAACTCCGTCCTGTCTGCCAGCGCCAGTCTCACGGTCGTCTAAAGGGGTGCAGACGGCCACAGGGTCTCCCTTTTTCTCATAAGGGAACCCAGACCATCAGTGCACCCCAGAGAAAGAGAAGGACCCGGACAAAGAGGTCGGGAACTCCTAACAAGGTGCAGCGTAGGCCCGTCAGTGTGACGGTGCAGGAGGGCTATGCTGTGGAGGGGCAGACACGTCACGAGCCCTCCTCTGGGCGGGCAAAGGGGCAGGAGTTTCCTGCCTGCTTCCGCTCCCGCTAGGGTCGAACTGGAGGGGGTTGGTTGTGCTTTAACTGCGGCCATGGTGGCCACGTCTGGAGGTGTTGTCCAGAGAGGACGTCTGAGTGGCAGGAACGTCAGGGCAGCACCCCCAGACCTGTTCGTTATGTTTTTACAGGGCACAGCCACGGAGCTAAGGATGCCGACTCCCTGTCCTGGAGAGGACCGGCCCTCGCGGGGCAGGCCGATGAGCCCCATAAGCCTCATCTGAGGGAGGGGAATTGTGAAGGACAGCCGGGTCCGTTGCCCTGCAGGGACACCCCTGCTGCTTATGTTCCGAGGGAGCCGCCATGGGCAGTCCAATACCTCCCCCGGGACGCTTGGTGGCAGCCTCCCTGGCCGACGGTAATTCCCCAACCACCCGCAGGGCTCCATGGGAGATGGAGTCCTCCACAGCTTGGTTGGGGCCTGGGGTGGCCGCTGGGGAGGACTGTCTACTTCCAACAGCCCGGCTGGACAAGTCTTCAGCCCCACCTGGAAGTGCAATCGGGACCAGGTGGTCAATCACCTGGAATGGTGATTCCGGGTGGGCTATAAAAGGGCCCAGCCACCACCACTTGAGGGCCAGAGTTGGGAGGAAGGAGACGAAGCTTGAGGAGGAGGAGTGGTGGTAAAGAAAGGAAAGGTTGTTGCTGTGTGTTGTGATTGCTGCTTGGGACTGTGTATTACCTGTGGGTCACGGGGAAGATGTGTGCCCATGGGTGAAAAAAAATAAAAAGTTTGTTTATATTTATACGTGCCTCCGTGTCCATCTGTGTTGGGTCAGGCGCCTATATAGCGCCTTTGTTACACCGCATATTGTTTATTAGTTTGAGTCATCTGAGTGTAATTAACTTGTAATAATATAATGGTCCACAGAATGGCCAAACTATTCCAAATACCATAGCTGCTTTAGCTTTGATACTCTCACTGCACCTTCTTCTTCTTTCAGCTACTCCCGTTAGGGATTGCCACAGTGGATCATCTTTATCCATATTACTCTCACTGCACCACTCAGAGTATTTATATCCCTATATCTGAGTGTGGAATCACAGCCCTACAGCAGCTGATTGGAAAGAGAATTATCAGTATACAGCATCTAGCACACGCTGCCTCAGCAATCCTGCCTATTTGAATGCTTCAATCCTGATACTCTGTATGCTCAATTTCCTCATAATAACTATTCAGGGTAGCTCTAAAATCCGTACTGACCCCTACTCTCTTTTCTGTTTCTTTTTCCGGTTTCTATGTGGTGGTGGCCTGCACCACCTCCACCTACTCAAAGCTTCATGATGCTCCAACAATGATGGATGGACTAAAAGGCAGAATTCTACGTGACCATCATCATCAAGCTTTTCCGTGAGAACCCTAAATCCAAAGAGGACTGTTTCATTTATGTTAGGTAGAATGCCCAGAGGGGACTGGGCGGTCTCATGGTCTGGAATCCCTACAGATTTTATTTTTTTTCTCCAGCCGTCTGGAGTTTTTTTTGTTTTTTCTGTCCCCACTGGCCATTGGACCTTACTCTTATTCGATGTTAATTAATGCTGATTTATTTTGTTTTCTTATTGTGTCTTTTATTTTTCTATTCTTTATTATGTAAAGCACTTTGAGCTACTGTTTGTATGAAAATGTGCTATATAAATAAATGTTGTTGTTGTTGTTGTTGCTTCAGAGCCTTTCCTGTACTGACCTTGCGGTTTAGAAAGAGTTTCATCGCAAGAACTCTAAACGTACTCAATCAGTCCATCAAGTGCTCCTTGTAGAACTGTTTGTACTTTTAAGTACAATCACATCACTGTAAACTTGCGATACAGTTATAATATTGCACAACCTGAGCCACATTATGAAGCGCATATTTACATATGATGATGATATAATTTTTAAGAAGAAATGCAACAAAATATGTTTTTTATATTATACAGATAAAACTTGAACTTTATTTAAATAATCTATATTGTTAATAATTAAACATGTGAGGACATGGTGTCGTAGTGCCAGCAAGGAGCTGGCGCTCCGGTCATGGATTGTTCCTGCCTCGCGCTGTATACTTGCTGGGGCTGGCACGACACTGGAAGAATAGAAGGATAGAATAATTAAACATGTACTACGAAGATATTTCAATGTTCCTTAAAAGTTTTGAAGAATCTTCGCTCTCGGCTTACAGATGGCTTAACGTCTTGTGAGACTTGCCCAGACACCACCAGTCGGAAACCACATCTTTATAAAAGTCACATGTTTATTAAACATAAATAAGCACAGTCCCAAATCACACACAGTGTACTCAACCCTAATCATTCCTGTTCTTGGGCTTCTCTCAATGTCCTTGGCCGCCAATCTCCTCCTGGGAGCTTCGTCCTGCTCTGGGCATCCCTGGCAGGTTCCTCCGCCATCTTGCCAAGTGTGCCGGAAGTAAAGTTCTCCCGGGTTCTAGGAGGCTTAAAGCGCCCCCTGGCGGTGGCCACGGGTCCCAACGAGTTGGAATGTCTCTCCTCCTCTCCCGTGGTCCTCTCCTGCTCCAGGGCGGTTGTGTCCTCCTGTCCCGGAAGCTTTTAATGTCTCTATCCGGTCCCTCCAGGCATATCGGCCAGGTAAGAACCTCAGACATCTGTGACAGTCTATTACAGAGCTGATTGTGTGGCTATTGGGCATTTGGAGAAAGAAAAGGAAGGACAGGAATTGGGGGTTAGTATGTTTGAAAGAGACAGTACTGCTGCAATAAATTATTTCATTGAAGGTCACACACGGCACAGCAAGCATCTTGCGTGAGGCATGAACAATCACTGTGCCACCATGTTCCCATGTTTAATAGATGCTTTAATTCCTATCATCATGAAAATGATATCAAGTATACATCTCAGTATTTACATTATTCAGAGAGCTGTAATATGATGAATGTAATGGATTCTGTGTCCTGTCAGCGTAAGAGAAAGTGCATTTAAGAAGCACATAGTGATTCACACACATACAGCACATAGAAGAACACATACAAAACAAAGCATTTAACGTGCTACTTTAGTTACGATGGGATTTGAGAAACTAGTAAATTAAATGAATTTAAGATGAAGTTTATGATGTTCTACTTTAATGACAAAATAAACTACGTGATTAAAGTGGAAATTTTCAGATTAAAGTTGGCATTTCGAGCTTTTTTCCCCACTGTGTCCCTATTTTTTTTCTTTTCTCTGTACCCTAATAAGCTTTCATATGACATTCAGACAGTGGGCTACGACTCGCCTTTTCATATCTTGTCTTTGATATCTGACAACTTCTTTTTTATTTCGGGCACTGTGTGACTTTGTGAACTTGATCTTTTGAGTTTCTCCAACACGCTATGTCACTCGTTCAGCTTCCTTTTGTTGTTTATACCACTGTTTAAACCAACAAATAGTATGTTTTTCCTTTCCCCCAATTGGTATTTGCTGAACTTCTTCTGTTTCCCCCTGTGATTTTGCCATTGCTAGTTCACAGAATGCTGAGCTTAAGGGCAATTTATATTGATTTGCATATTCAAAGATGTGTAACTCTGGGAGTAGTTAGGGAGTGCATTACTTTTCACGCTGACCGGGATTTATGGAGAGAAAGAACGTGGAAGTTGGCGAACACACAGATTTATGCAACTGGATTTTTTTGTGCGTACGAACATTTCCGCTTTTGTCCGTACGCCATGTTTTAGTGTGAATTCTACGCACGTGTTATGCATGAGGCGCCATGGTCAGAAATGTATTTTTGTCAAAAGCAAAAGTAGAACTACTTGGTTCAAAAGTGCAAGGATGTGTTTTGTTGCTGCCAAGTATAAAAAGCTCTTTCTTCCACAGCCGCCAAGAGCATTTGCCAACCTCTGCTTCTGACATTGACATTGATGGGCTGTTGACTGCTTTGAGTTGTGAGCACGTCCCACAGCAATGGTGTTTATTTTATTGATTTGTCATTGTTAAGCCTGAAAGCTGCATTGCTACACAATGGCAATGTCCACCTTTCAATACCCATTGGCTGTAGAGTATACATGAAAGAAACTTATTAAAACCTAGAACTGTTGTTGACACACGCAGTCCAACGAATATAACTGGAACATCTGTGGGAATTTAAAAGCAGTGGGATTGCTGCTAGGAATGCAGCTCAGATATACCAAGTGCTGTTGTTTAATTTACTAATGGAACAACCATGCTAAAGAGTTTGATTGCATTAAAAAGAACTGGCCACGTGTAAGTATTTGGTTTCAGGGCAGAAAAGTTTGTCACATCAACCATTTGCCAGCACTACATAAATGTTTTTAACTCTTCTTCATATAAAATGTGGACTGCTGAACAATTTTGTGAAAGAGGTAAGCAAGGAAGATGAAAGGTTTTAATATATGAGATTGATGTTTCCATGAATAACTGACACCATGGTTAAGGAAGGGATTTTTTGCTCTACAAACCAGTCACACCATAAATGACAAGCAATTCAAAGATCTGCTAGTGGGGCTGGGATAGAAGGCATTTAAGGATGTTATTGAGAATTTTCTTGACAACCGCAAAACACCAAACTATGTCCAGCTGGTTGATAACATTTAAGAATATAAAATTCTAAGTGCAATATGTCAGTAAAAATTAATTTTCTTCTTTGACACTTCAACTTCTCCCCTGCTAGACTTGGTGCAGTTAGTGATGATGAACATGGTGCAAGCTTTCACAGGGACAGTGCAATGATGGACAAGTGGCATCAGGGTAAGCGGAATCCACCAATGCTGGTTGATTATTATTGGACACTGGAACTAGAAGCATTAGATGTTGATTGTAAACAAAAAAAGCAGGAAAACGTGTTTGGTTCAATTGAACTTAAGCAATGTATCAGCATCATGAAGTGATTAAATATGCTAAATGCACATGCTTGATGCTGTCTATCACAATCACCAAAAAATTCTTAGGAAGAAAAACTTCAGAAAACACTGAAGTAAATACATTGCTTGCAAGACAAATGAGAATACAACTGAAACCTTTGCCAAGGAGTCACTTTTAAAACATTGTTATGTTATGCAACAGCTAAGCTTGACTGTTTACAAAAAGTATAACAATTTACATGTTTTTTTTTCTTCCATTTTTATGAATTTGCATCCGGGCACCTAAACCCTTCTCCTCTTCCAAGTAGAGTAACTTATGCACTTAGGTGCTCAATACGGTGTGGGAAGGGGGGGTCCTAGTTCAACCACTAAGCACTTCTATTGATTAAAAACCAATGCCACTAAAAAGAAGAGAAAGAAAAGTTAGGTTCTTGATGACTAATTGTTTTTCTTTCATGACTCTGCAGGAAGATGGCCAGCAGCTCAATTTAATCCTTAATCGAGATTTTCTTCCAGCAGGACCAGCCCAGGATTACTAAGAAACTTACTTTCAGAAGTATGATTACTTGCTGCATTGGATTGAGCTTGCTGATCGAAAGACAAGTTCCACTATTCTGCTTGGAAAACAGCAGCAGTGCAAGTCCTTGATCTTTCAGTTTTCTAACTTGACACATTAGCTCAAGAAAATTAATTGAAGTTAGAGCCCAAGAGCAAGGTAGGAGGACATACAGCAAGGACAGGACTTTGAAAGTGATTGAGTGACATCCTCCCCATTTCTGTGGGAAATATGCTGATCTAATATTACACAATTATACAACTGTATAATTCCATCAATATTTTTGGCTTGTTATATCTTTATTTAGACCAACTGAAGTATTTATTTATTTGTGGGGTTTTTATTTTGTAATAATATATTTATATAATATACAGGGAGTGTGTATTTAAATAGTTATTTGGGGTTGATGGGGTGTGTTGACCTTGTTGTATTTAGCATATGGAGTGGTGCCTCTTCACTAAAGTTCATTGTTCCCCAACTTATTTTCAGCATAACTTTATGGGTTAATGTGATATGTGTTTGTATCTGGAATTAATTTATAATATATTACTACTTACATGTGTTTGTTTATTTATTTTGTTAAAATATGTGGAAGTGTAAAAAAAAGGGATCAGCTTAGGGCTACTGAGGAGCTATAGCACATTCATAATATATAAAATTACACCGGAAAGACTCAAAAGGAGTTATGTGCATTTGCATTGCCACTTTGAAAGAGGATGTGTGCTTCAAGTGTTAGTTTTTACTATATGCTGTGGATTTCAGGGGGTGCTAGAGACAAACACAGGTGAACTAAGTAATAAGAGGGGCTTATTAACAAAATGAGCTTTATTACAGCAGTGGAAACACTTTGATAAACACAAGAGGGAAAACAACAAAATATAAGACTTTGGGAGTTCCTAAAATTCTGGGTTCCTAACTTTCCAATTGGGTGGCTAGTTAACTTGCCCATCGCTATCTATAATAAGTTGCTTACCTTCTCACACAAGCCACTTTCCACATCTATGAACATCCTTAATCCAGCCACCTGAGGAAATATCTTAACATCCTCCCAGCTCCAAGCTGGCTGTACAGGTCTTTTAAGCCTAGGTCAGCTATCCTTCCATCAAACTGTCACAAGTACTTATTGGTAACCCAGTGGCCACCTACAGTCCTGGTACAGTTTGTGCAGGGCTCCCCCTAGTGGCACCAAGGGTTCCTGCCTGTTCTCTTCACAACAGAGTTATTCTGGGGAGTACCAGACTAGTTGTCTTACTTGGTACCCTTACAAGGCTAAACCATACTGCCCTATGGTGGTTTGGGGGTCAACACAACTAGTAAAAAAAATAACTAGTCATTTGTCTAATCGTTGGACTTCAGTGATTTGAGTTTTCACTTGTAGTCTCCGTCTAAATAAAAAGGGTGTTTCTACTTTTCATTCAGTCAGTCAGTCATTATCCAACCTGCTATATCCTAACACAGGGTCACATTCTTTGATAATATATAATACAATGTAATTAATTGTCAAATGACTTAATTTGAACTAATCTCTCTCTGTCATTTTCATGGTCATTTTCTTGGATGACCCTGCTTGGCCAGTTGTCCCTTTCAAAGAATACTGGAGCTGAATTTTTTTACAGCCAGATCACTTCTTGACACCTTTCTCTTTTAGCCGCCTTTTATGACAGGCAAAGGAGATGAAGCCCTTATTCTAACTCCAGGTCACAGATGTACTTAATTTAAAGTAATATGCGGGAAACGTTCATTACTCCCCAGATAACCATAACTGATTATTTTTTATATTAAGATGGAATTAAAAAAATGTACTATCTTAAGCCTTTCCAAGGCATTCCTTATGCTGGCAGTTGATACATCACAAAAATCTCCAGAGTGTAACATACTGTAATTTGCGTTCATCTTCTTTTTTCACACATGCTTTTTCCAAAGAGATACATAAGTGTTAATTGAGAAGGAGCACTTGTCAAACTTGAGGTTATGCCATGGTGTTCAGTTACAGTAGAAATGGAACTATCATGTATTGAAAGTGTTACTTACTTCGCATAAGAGTGTGATTTTTTTTAGATAATTTATAATACATGTAAATGAAAAAAATGAACAAATGAAATACTAAAATAGCTTAAACACAGAGAAATAATTCTGGTATAGGACAGATATTTTACAGGGCAAGAAAACCTTCCTTAACTTTACAAAGGATTTTATTTTTATAGAAGCAACAACAATTTTATAGTTGCAGATTTTGTTCCTTTTCTGGTTGTAATATAATAAGCAACTCAAAACAAAAACATGAAAATACTAAAGGCTGACTGGTCCTCTATACTTATTTTATTTTTTGCTCTCATATGAAACTGGGCACTTATTTTATTTTTCGTCGTTGGTGCAGATGTCCACAGTGAACAGACCTATGAAAAAATGCAGCTCTAATGGAAGACTGGGCATGGCAGTGTGGGTGGAAAAGAATTGCATATAGCATTCATACGATTATACACTTTGAGCACAATTCAAGCTGAGAAATGTTTTGAGGGATTCTGCTACCCAAGTTCAGATGTCAAAAAGTAGTACTGCCATTTTTTATCGCACTTTGGCATTTTAGTTTTTCTGTCTTTTGAGTTAGCATTTTTTTGTTACTGGCTGCAATGCTGCGAAATGGCAAGTTTGACATATGATTCCAATTAAATGAGGTATCACTACCCTTCTCAGTGTGCTTTGTTTTATCGTATAGTTGATATATGTTACTTGTGCTTATGCCAATATGAGAAATGGCTCAGGAATTATTATAAAACAGCGCAGGTCTTAATTCTAACTCTTATTAATTAAAACAGCCTTCCTTAACCTTTGATCCTCTGATTCATGAGTGGTCTCCGAAGGTTATTTAAGGAAGTACCAATAGCTGGAAAGCTGCAATATTTACATCAGCAGAAGTTATAAAGTTAACCCAAAGTTAGGCTGGTAGGTTAATTGATGGTAGAAATTGGCCAAGTAGGAGAAAAAGTGTAAGCATAAACATAATTATTCCCTATAATGGACTGTTTTCCCACACAATGTTTGTTACTACTTCTTAATTGCTGTCGGAATTGGGATCAGAAGTGAAAACCCTGTGCTGGGAAAAAAAGGATAAAACATGGATGAATGAAAGGACAGACAGTGAGAAAATCTCATTAAGTACTAGAATTATTTTTTCTTGTATACTATATTAATATTTATATAAAGTGTGCCTTTAAATGCCTTAAAATTAACAGAAAATATACTGATACTTTATTTGAACATCACAATGTCTTGAATCCTTCAGTGCAAATGCCTTAAATGCTCAGGAAATGAAACAAAATGTACAATAGAAAATAAAGGGAACAGAGCATTTTGTTATAAATACATAGAGACAGCAGATAAGACAATTACCATGTTTACATATACTTCAATAACTCAGTTTTTCACAGAAACCTGATTTCTAAATGCCATGGAAACCCTTGTTCCGATTAGAGAAATTGAGATATTGGCCTCCGAGAAACCTGATTAACAGAGGGAGATTTCTTCATGAATAACCCGATTATGTGGCCATGTAAGCCCATAACTGAGATACTGTTAGCGATTTTGTAGTCCGCACATGACCGTTTCACTCTGTCAGCAAGCACATTTATTTGATTTCAGCAGCCATGGGTGGAAGCATCCGCAAAATAAATTTCCACATTCAGATATTCAGACAGTTACATTATTCCTTCTCATCGATGAAATAATCAGAGTCAATATTTAAGAAATCATTAAATTTGTATTGATGAGCTGAACATACAGTGTTAAGCTCTGGAGCACAATCTCGAGGCAGTTAAAGGTGTGTTAAGTAGTCTGATGACTTTTTAAAGTAAAGAGTAACCTAACGGAAGCTTATCTTATTGAAGTAAAAACATCTGTGTTGTTATTATTTCATCATTACTGAGTGTAATACCAGAAGCACATGTTGTGGATTTTTTGTAAGGATTAATCGCACAGCCAAGCAGAAAAGAATGTGCTAAGTGCAATCCTGTAACAGAAACATAAAAATAAAGCATCACTAAACATACTTATTAAGCACAATCAAATTATCACAAGCATCATTCTTAATTTCAAATTCATAGTGGCTGATGATGACGTTTAACTCTTTCATTGTGCAATTTAATAATATTGAAGTGTTTCGTCAATGGTGGTCTTCAGAAGATTACTTGCCCATCTAAATTATTAAGAAGCCCAGTTTCTGCCTTGTGATATTCACCTTAACCCGATTATAAGTGTGCACATCAACACACTGACTATTTTTGTAAGTAGCAGTTATTTTCACTGAACCCCTATGAGTATTATTCAACATAAAGAGGTTTTAGTTATTTTGTGGAGTGGCTTTCATGTTTTCCCACCAGTAATTCAACATTTTGTATACTTAAAATTCATCTCTGTATTTTCTTTTTCTATGCCAGGCAACTGCAACTTCAAGGTTTTAGACTCATATATTCTTTGTGAAAAGTGACCTTACCCTCTGCATGTCATCATTATTTGGGGTCTGCCCTAAATACTGTAAACTATCACTAAAGAAAAAATGTTTAATAATTATAATATGTCTATTGCTTAACTGTATCCTTATGGAATTTCCTAGTTTGATTATTACCATTATCTCTTTCTCCCAGCAGCAACAGGTTGAATGCAATGGTGGTTGGCTTTTGTATGCTCTTTTTGACCATTTTCAGTTAAACATTGGCATGACTTTTCACTCTCCGGGCGTTTCTCACCACTCAGCTTTGGAATTCTATTTCAGATGTTTCTTCAATATTTGAAGTGTTATTGATAGCTCACTGGTAGAACTCATTAGGACAGAGAATGTTTGTCAGTAAAATGTGCATCAGTCACATCACCAACACCTTCGTTACATCCTTATGTTTATTATTCTTTTTTGCGCCTTCCTTCTTTATTTTAAATAAGTATTTTTCATATTTGTATTGTAATTAGGGATATTCTACTAATATTCTTGTGTTTATTTACTCTTCATTTTCTATGTATTTTATGTTGTTTTCTAATGTTTCTTGTACTTTGTGGATAGAACCCCAAGAGGCAGGACCACCCTGATGTCACTGCTGAAGGACCACCCTCAGACTTTACATTGTGGGGCTAGAGAGTGGATCCATGAGTGGGTTATTAACATTAGGAGAGTACAGTTCATTATCATGAGTATTGGTTTTCTGGATTCTGGATCTTTTGTTTCTGTTTGGGTTTTTAAATTATTTGATTTTATCTTGAGACTTTTTGCCATTTTGATGGAATACATCACAGGAATTGAATTGGGTATCTTATATATAAACTTCTACACGTGGAAGTGTGTGTGTCTGTCTGTCCATTCCGGAAGTGAGAGGTGAAATCAGGCTAAGGGCTCCATCTCCAAGGAAACAAACTCACTTAACCACTAATACAGGAGCGAGGCAAGCATGTCAGCAAAACGAATCCTCCTAGAAGAGATATAGATAGATAGATAGATAGATAGATAGATAGATAGATAGATAGATA
>JANRMT010062837.1:55472198-55487445 GCA_026402145.1 Polypterus bichir lapradei
ATAGATAGATAGATAGATAGATAGATAGATAGATAGATAGATAGATAGATAGATAGATACTTTATTAAACCCCAAGGGGATATTAACATACTCCAGCAGCAGCATACTGATAAAACAATATTAATTAAAGAGCAATAAAAGCACAGTGCAAGTTTAAAAATGCAAGGTGGAGAGTGTGAGGCAGGTATAACAGTCTATAATCTTGTGTAGTGTTAACGTTTACCCCCCGGGTGGAATTGAAGAGTCGCATAGTGTGGGGGAGGAACGATCTCCTCAGTCTGTCAGTGGAGCAGGACAGTGACAGCAGTCTGTTGCTGAAGCTGCTCCTCTGTCTGGAGATGATCCTGTTCAGTGGATGCAGTGGATTCTCCATGATTGACAGGAGCCTGCTCAGCGCCCGTCGCTCAACCACAGATGTCAAACTGTCCAGCTCCGTGACTGCCTACCTTCCCCACTATTTGTTCAGGCGTGAGGTGTCCTTTTTCTTTATGTTGCCTACCCAGCACACCACCGCGTAGAAGAGGGAGTTTGCCAAAACCGTCTGATAGAACATCTGCAGCATCTTATTGCAGATGTTGAAGGACACCAGCCTTCTAAGGAAGTATAGTCGGCTCTGTCCTTTCTTGCACAGAGCATCAGTATTGGCAGTCCAGTCCAATTTATCATCCAGCTGCACTCCCAGGTATTTATAGGTCTGTACCCTCTGCACACAGTCACCTCTGATAATAATGGGGTCCATGAGGGGCCTGGGCCTCCTAAAATTCACCACCAGCTCCTTGGTTTTGCTGGTGTTCAGGTGTAGGTGGTTCGCACCATTTAACAAAGTCCTTGATTAGGTTCCTATACTCCTCCTCCTGCCCACTCCTGATGTAGCCCATGATAGCAGTGTCGTCACCGAACTTTTGCACGTGGCAGGACACTGAGTTGTATTGGAAGTCCGATGTATATAGGATGAACAGGACTGGAGAAAGTGCAGTCTCCTGTGCTGCTGACCACAATGTCAGACCTGCAGTTCCAGGTTGCATATGACCAAAGTAGTACCTTTCAATTTCAATTTTCTTTCTGACCATTTCAATGGTTTCTAGGACCCTGTGATTTTTACAGCACGGGCTTACACAGCTAGTAAGAAATAAATATTCATAGCTGTTTTTATATTAATCAAATAGTTATTTAGAAAAGCACTTATCTTTGGGCTGAGGAGGACGTGCAGGGACAAGGGGCTTGGGTAAGGAGCAGCTTCACTGTTGCATGTGCCCAGCTAATGTGTCTTGGGCAATGAGAAAAAAAGTGCCTGTGTCTTTTAAATGCTGCGAGGGAAAAGAACCTGAAGAGTTGGGTGCTGGAGAAAGTGGTCTCAGGATAAAGTGTTGGTTAATTACACCTTGAGTTCTTACTGGAGAGAGAAAGAGAAAGAGAAAGAGAGAGACAAGACTCGCCTATCTGCAGTCAGGTTCATGTATGACTGAGAGGACTAATTTCAAAGTCTGTGTAAAGGAGTGTGGCATGTGGCCAGTGTCACAATGTGGTGCCCCATATCAGAGAACTAATGTGCCGACAAGAAGGATTGGTCAAGGCAGTCTTGTGGCCATATAAGACTAGGGTGTTGAAAGCTAATGGTGGTCTTTCTGTCGTGTTCAACAAGTCTGTGTGTATCTACCTGGAGGAGCAACACTGGGGAATTAGCCCTAGAATGTAAAGACAGAGTTTTATTGGTTGACCAATGTGCTAATTCTCTCCTTGTACATACAATTGGAAAATTATTCTTCTTTATCTCAAACATACTAAGAAGACATGAAGAAGACCGTTTGTATGTAAGTATTTGTTTTGCTTTATTTCTGTTTTGCTGTTTGCTTCTCGGTGTCATCAGAACAACTATGAGAGTATTTCTCATTCTCTCAGCTAGTGACCAGGCTACCTTTGGTTGTGACCTATACTAAGCATGCTAATCTGGTGTGAGTTATGGGTCTTTTAGAGGTCTCACATCATTTTTCTATTTTGTGTGCTTCTCTGTCATAACGCCTATGATGTCATTGCAATTCTTTATTCAATTGCACAAGACCATGGACAGCCACTAATAGTTCGACATATATGGAAAATCACATACAAATGCTAGAAAATCTAGTCACATTGAAAATAAATGAAATAAATAGAGCTTTCTTGTTCTCAGCTCCAAACAAGTGACCATGCTCCGTCAGCACAAGGCACATCACTCTCAGTACCATCTTCTCAAGCTTATTATCATTTTGATAGAGGATGTATTTTAGAGTTAGCAACTGCTAATCTTTACTTCTAAAGGAGACTCCGCAAAGTAAATAAGAATAATCGCATGTTCCATGAAAACACTATTAAACCATTTCTGAAATACCAGTATATGAAAAATACTTCACTTTCAGCATTAGAAATAAATTATTTTAGCTAATGGTTTATTGTACAATTTTTACCTATTTTCATTTCATGTATGTTTATCTGACGGAGTACTGCAGTAATAATAGGCTGACATGGAATAACTAGATATCCAGATCTTTAGCTGCAGTTTCCAGCTGCCCCCAGGAATTTCAACAGTGATGTAGGGGTGGCTGAGAAGCACATGCAAAGCATTGTGGTCTAGGTCTGTTGTGACCCCTGCTACTATCATTTAAATGAATACAGGAACTTATCATCACAGTTTTGCTTAAGATAAACAAAGTTCAGTGAGGTGCAATGCGTTATAGACGTCATATCTTCAAATATTTTCAGTGGTAATAAATATTGGGCTTTAGCTGTGTCACACACAAACATTCACATTCTTGTTTCAAAGTGTATTTTTGGCAGCTGTTGGTAATTAATCTTTTTCACAGGCCCCATAGTCAGATTTTACAAAGTGTAGCAAATTTATCAGAAGGTATTTTTCTGTATCTATATACATTTATTGTGCATTCTGTTCTATAAATACCATATTTCCAAAGCTTAAAAGGAATGCTTCTAGCATGATGCAGACATCAACATGCTTAATAGTAAGGGTGACGCTTAAGTAAATGGTAAGTTTTTCGCTGATGATAGCTGTTTGGATTGACACCATTTAGTCTTTAGATGGAAAAGAGTTTTTTCAAAGACATTGTTCAACATTTTAAGTTGCTGCAAATTATGAGTTTGCTATAACAGAACACTCTTAAAAGTTGTGACAGATAATCAGACCTCTTTGTGAGGTCGATAGAGGTGGAAAGAATGTATATTGCTAAGCATATCTGGCAAATATTGATGTCAGCCAGAGAATAAAGTTTCAAAGTGCCAACAAAACTGATGTGGTTACAGAGCACCATAAAACTCAAAAACAGGCTTTATGTCCAAAACTAGGCCCCAAGGATCCAATTGGCCCAGAAACTAAACTGTGCAGCCTGCATAGACCAAAAGGAGCTAAAGTTTAAATTACTCTAAAGGGAGAAGAGAACCACAAAGCCCTAGTCCAAAATTTCAATAACAATGTTTCTATACTAATACCAACAAAGTTTACTAAACAAAAACATTAAAATAGAAATAAAAAGGGTAATAGATAGGTAGACAAAAAGAGGGTAGCCAAAATATAACAAAACAAAGTCAAGGACTTAAAAATAATTAAAAATAAAACTGAAAAATTAATGAATAATATAGGAATCCAGCAAAAGGAAGCCAAGTACTGAGGCTTCTCAGGTGATTATTGCTTTGTCGCCCATGGTGGTAAGCAGAGAGGCAGGAAGAGGGACCAGGAATTAAGAACAAATCCATTAACATACAAGGGTCAAGAACAGAAAAAACACAAAAGTCTAAACTCAAAACAGTGCTATAAACTGAAAGTGAGCTGTTGAAAAAATCTAGAATCGAAACTGTGTAATAAATTGAAGGCCAAATGTCACTAACATCTTGAATTAAAACTGTACTATAACTTGAATGTAGGATGTCAAAAAAAATCTAAAATTAAACCACACAATGGCCAGAAGATGTGTTTTAAGCGATTTCTAGACATAAGATTGTTACAGAAGTTGAAACAAGATTTGCTGTGAATCAAAAATCAAAAGGCTTTGTTTGAGTATTGGATCTGGAATCTCTGACACTGCATTAAATGCTCTGTGATATTATAAAATTCCATCATCCATGAAATGGTGCAAAGTAACTTCTCAGAGGCAGCCCTTAGCAACAGCGCAGTATATTCTAGGAACACAGTGACAAAATGCTTAGACTATAAAGGGGGTAAGGGGCTGGCTATTCGAGCCTGACAAATCTTCCATGGCTCTAATTTTCAAACTTGTTAGCTGTATTCTCACAAGTAACATGTGACACGTTTTAAACACTTTTTCCTAAAAGTTTGGTGAAGGCTGCCTGCCGCTTGCAGACAACATGACATCTGTGACTAAGTGTCAGTTAGGGCAAATGAATTCCACAGAAGAAGTCTCTGACAAGTGATGAGCTTTTGGATTTTTCATGTTATTTTCATGGAGGGAAAACTGACTGATGGCTGAAATGATCAATAAAATTCAGACATTCTGACATAAGCAGAGAAGGGTACTTGCACATATGCAAGATTCAATGCCCTTCTCTAAACTAATGTTATGACTGCATGGTATAAATATTACGGCAATTGCACACTTGTTTGTACATTAATCACAAAGACTAGTGAGGTGAAAATCAAAATTAACATTACAAAAACTGGTTTCTCATTTTCATTATTAGTTTCTTGTTTAGTTCTAGTTTTTAGACATTTTTTATTTTTATTTTACTTTTAGTTAATAAAGAATTTTTTTTTTGTTAACAACGTGTTTTGTTCTAGTTTTAGTTAATGTAACACTGCCGGACAGCTACGCTGTTTTATTATCAACACTTGCATTTGCTCCGATCCTCCATGAACCCCAGACACGCTCCACGACATATGGACACACACTGCACTTTTGAGGCGGAGGCAATGTGCTGAACTGAGTTTCCTGTTTCCCGTCTGAGGTATAATTCTGCTGGGTCTCTGGGACATGTGTTTTCACTTCTTGGACATGTCCTTACCCACAAGGTTCCCTCCAAAAGAGAAGCAGAACAGAAGTTGAGGTATCCAAGTTCTCAACTGCCTTCTTTGCAGGTTCTCTTGTGCTTCTCCAGAAGCTTTTGGTTTAAGGAAATACTTGATAAAAGCAATACATTTTACTACAGCTACTCTCAGTCACAGATTTTACATAACACATATTATACTGATAACTCTGAAGACTTTATTTTTACTTGCTTGGAAAAATAATTTGAAATAGTTTTATACTGTAGTTGTATATCAGTAATGCTGGTGATTAAAGTTGACAATTGAAATGGAATTTAATTAAATCAGACATGTTAGAATGTGATCATAAATCTCTCAACAGCATGGTCAAAACACAGCCACTATAGAGTGTTGTGTAAATAATCAAACACCGAAAATAGAAAAGTATAAGCTTATGCCAAAAATATATATCTGTGCTTGATTTACTACATAGTTTAGTGCTTGATTATCAATTTTATAAAAATGTCCCTTGATTCTGATACTCATTGTGGTGCCTTTGACAAAACATGTCTAAAGCAATAAATAAATAAATGCACTCAATCCCTTCAGAACACAAGCATGTGGCCTGAAGCTAAACAATATTTTACCTACAGCATACTGTAATTCATATATTCTGAAAACCTTTGAGGTATTGCCTCCTTTTCCAGGAGGCTCATATGAAAAGCAAAGCTTAATTCATATTTAATTATATTTATACTTCAGAGCCTAAAGTGTAATATAATGATGTAATATACCATATACTCATTTTCTGTCACTATTTTAATCTAAATATTTATCTATCCGCACATGCTAGGAGAGTAATGATTGCATCTTGTTTCAGAATGCTGCAGTCAAAGCAAGGCATACTGTTTTGCATTGTGACAGTTAAATGGTGAAAATGATAACTTATATATTTTACACATGTAAACGGATATACTGTATTGTGACATTATTGCTTGAGTAGAAAAGCTCCAATTTGCAGTGGGTAGCAGCTGGGAGCCAAGGAAGCCGCCAGCTGCTGTTACAGGCTGGTACATCTCTAAAAGGAGATACTAGGGACTTTATAATCTTTAAGTAAGCACTGGTAAGCCGTGCACAGATGATAGGCAATCGCCTGTTGGCAGAGTGTGTGCTATCAGAGAGAAGACAGCATCTTTGCCTTCAGGAGGACAGGAAAAACGAACGGACAGCAGGCTTACCGGAGTATCAGAAAGTGATAGTAAACAGCCCCTTATAAATCAGAGCGAAGAGGACTGATGGGAAAGAAAGAAAGAAAGAAAGAAAGAAAGAAAGAAAGAAAGAAAGAAAAGCATCTCTTGCAAAACAGTGGCTGTAGTGTGCAGTAATTATAAGTAATTTATATGATACAGTGATTTATGCTTTAATTAGTTATGCATATATATCTTTCTTTTACACCTAGATTTATCAGGTATTTACACACACACACATAAAGGCATTTACCGTAACTTTTCTGTCAATATAAAACATTATACAAGCCACAGAACTGGGTCTTCTGAAACATAAACATCCATGTAATCATAAAAGAATTACGGTTGCATACTTAGAAACTGCCAGAATATTATAAGAGAGGATAAAGCGGTATACATGAAGTTGTACCATGCTGTGAATAATATTTAAAAAATATAATAAAAGGGGACAGCTATAATACTCTGCAGCTACTGTCTGGTGTGACTCCTAAGTAACTTCTCAGTCCTGTTTTCTTAGGAGCTCATCAAGCCATTCAGATTTTAGACCTTTTTCCAAATCAAGTCATCTTGTGAATTGGTGATGCTAAATTGGCCCTAGTGTGTTTCTGGTGGGTGGGTGTGTATGCACCCTGTCTAATGTTTATTACTGTTTGTTACCCTATGCAAGCTGGGATAGGCTCCTGGACCCTCCAAAATTCTGGTTTGGATTACGCAGGTTGGAAAATGGAAATGACAAGTCACCTGGCCAAAACAGTAACCCACAAACAAGAAATTGGCCCATGTTTGCACTCTGACTGAAACTCTTGTTCTGATGATGATGATAATGATTTTTTTTCCTTGTGCATACAGCTGCTTGTGTGTTCAATCAAAGTTATTTTTAGGTACGTTCACATAAAATATACAAAGCACTTCCTGCAATAACCATGTCTGTCTGTCTGTCCACATGAAGCAACTGGACCCCTGGTTGACCAACTCTGATGAAATTTGGCACACTTGTTCTTCAACAAAATTTCTTTAGATGGTTCTTGTTTCACTGAGAAATCTTGAAAATAGAGCACTGTACAAATTTTGGAAATTTTCCTTTGAAAAACACTGATGACTCTGCAAACTTGTGTTCCTTAAAACAGAGAAACATTCTGTGCGACCTCAACTATAAATTAGTTTATTGTTTCAAATTTCCCTTGAGAGTGGTTATATCAACTTGTATATTTTGTATGAGGATGACATTGTTAAGTGAGTAAATGTAATTTGTCACTTTTTATGATTCTTGGCAGAGATTTTTTTGAAGTCCACAATATGATGAGGAAGCTCTGATTTTAGGCTTTAATGCCAATACGATATTGTGATTCATAATAATTTTAAATCAAATATAATTGGTTTTTAATCATTGTTAGAGTATTAGCAAATCCTGCTACTAGTGCTATGTCTTTTACACATCTAACTGCTGCTTGGATTCTCAGTATAAGTTTGTCTAAACTAAGTTGTACTAAACTCTCCCCTGCTGCTTTGTCTTTCTTGTATTGTGGAGGTGAGAACTGCACACAGTACTCCAGATGTGCTCTCACTAGTATATTACTGAGTCTAAGTGTAACATCTGATTTATAGTCAACAGTTTTGCAATATAAAATAAGATTTTATTTGCCTTTTCACTACGTTCTGCACATTGTTTAAATTATTGTGTCTATATAAGCCCCTAACTCCTCTGCAAAGGTGTCTTCCTTTAGAATTGTGTTGCCCAATTCCTTTTGTCCACATGTAGCACTTTGTACTTTTTAATTTTAAACAGCATTTTCAAAGTGTCTCCCACCTCTTGTTTAAGTTTACTTGAATTGTTTTCCTGCCTTCTCAGTGTCTGCCATTCATCCAGCTTTAGTATCATACATTTCCTATAGTAGAATTACATTTTGTAAAGTCACTTAATAAATTTTCACAGGCAGGCTTTGATTAGCATCTTTATATCTTATTTACTTGTATCAAGAATCAGCTCTTGTCCAAAGATATTTTGGTAAATATCATCATTTTAATGTGGCATAATTGTGCACTGGTGTGCACTGCTGCCTCACAGCTGTCTGTGTTTGCACTTTTCCATGTTTGTGTAGGACTTTTCTTCAGGTATTTCAGGTTTCTACCCTCATTTCCAATCATGCATGCAAGGTTCAAGGGTGACTATAGATTGATCCACCCTGTATATAAGTGAGTGTGCCTTATGATTTCAAACTGTACCCATGGTTGATTCTTTACGCTTCCCTTTACATTTGGTGACATGAAGTACCTGTATAGTAGCAAAGAGCGGCTTTAAAAGGAAATACATTTAAGACATATTCTGGAAAACCAATCAGGCAACAAGCAACTGTTTAGTATGGCGTATGTAAAAGAAAGAATCCTTTAATGAAAATAACTTTTGAATTACATGGATGTTAAATTGTCATTAGATATGAAAATCTGTATGTTGTTCATAATTTGGATGACAATGGCACATCTCTGAATCTTCTTTTAAGCTTGTTTAGGACATTTACATTTGCTGAAGTATAAACATTTAGCAAACAAATTCATATATTGGCAGTTTAGATATATTACAAATGTATCCATTTTGAGACCAGAGTAATTCAATCTAAAGTTGTGAAGGAGCTTACTATGGCAACAGTGGTTGCAAAGCAGGAATTAACCCAAACTCTCAATCACTCAAACTGGGCCAATTTAAAGTCACCAGTTACATTAGCCTACATGTTTTGGGGATGTGGGAGAAAAAATGATGAATGTAGAGAAACACTTATGCTGACAGATGAAGTACAGTACAGGCCAAAGGTTTGGACACACCTCCTCATTCAATGTGTTTTCTTTATTTTCATGACTGAAGGCATCAAAACTATGAATGAACACATGTGGAGTTATATACTTAACAAAAAAAAAGGTGAAATAACTGAAAACATGTTTTATATTCTAGTTTCTTCAAAATAGCCACCCTTTGCTCTGATTACTGCTTTGCACACTCTTGGCATTCTCTCGATGAGCTTCAACAGGTAGTCACCTGAAATGGTTTTCACTTCACAGGTGTGCCTTATCAGGGTTATTTAGTGGAATGTCTTGCTTTATCAATGGGGTTGGGACCAGCAGTTGTGTTGTGCAGAAGTCAGGTTAGTTGGACGATCATTTATTTTTCAACAGGACAATGACCCCAAACACACCTCCGGGCTGTGTAAGGGCTATTTGACCAAGAAGGAGAGTGATGGAGTGCTGTAAATGGTCATGAAAATAAATAAAACACATTGAATGAGGAGGTGTGTCCAAACTTTTGGCCTGTACTGTATATGATAACTCCATAAAGACTGTGACCACCTTAAGACTCAAACTACTGGATTTGTGGGACACAAGTGCCAAACATTGAGCCACTGAGTCATTTAAAGTATAATATGGCAAAATGTATTCAAAGGGTCTCATTATTTCATTATTAAAACAACACTCCCTTAATATTAAATCTACACAATTTAAAAATAGAACAATTGAATAATTGCAGGGCAAACTCAAACACACTACCACATCTCAAACTCTGCAAAAAATCTATTGTGCACATCTTTAAGATATGGGAGGAATTTAAGAATTTCCAAGGAAAAACCCAAGTAGGTAATAAAGAATGTGCAGACTGCACAAGACAGTGCCGGGACAGGGAACAAACCCAGTCTCCTGTAATTCAGAACCTGCAGCCACTGTGGTTTCTCAGGTACTTGTGGGCAGGGCCATCTTAACAGGATCATAGGCCCCCAGGCAAAGTAATGTGCTAAGGGCCCCCTGTTTTAATAGCAAAACAGAAACATACATAGACATCATAAACATCATGGACCCCTATGCTCATGGGGCTCCCGACCAGTGCCATTGTTACCATACATTAAGGCGGCCCTGGCCATGGGTTAGGACATTCATCTTATCACCTTTTTGTTAAATGATTCTGCAGAATAATTTCATATTATTCCAGTAAACACCACTTGTGAATAAACTGGCAAAGTTCTTTGTTCCCCTGTTTGTTTTTGAATAAAATGGTATAAAACAAGCAGTCATTTATCCATTTTCTAAACTCTTTCCATTACAGAATCAATGCTATTTGGAGAATATCTAATCTACAGCAAGTGTTAGGTGGGAGCTCCATATCAAATAAGACAAATTACTGCAGAAATCAGATTAGAAAATCAGAATAAACTGATCCAGACGTGGGTGAATTTAAATACTTGGTTCAACAGTCGAAAGCAGAGTGCGGCAGAGAGATGAAGAAGAGAATGCAAGCAGGGTGGGCTGGGTGAAGAAGAGTGACAGGAGTGATTTGTGAAAAGTGAAAGGGAAGGTCTATAAAATGGTTGTCAAACCAGTTATGTTGTATGGTCTGGAGACAATGGCACTAGTGAAAAGACAGGAGTCAATGCTGGAAGTGGCAAAGTTGAAGATGCTATCATTTTCACTTGGAATAACAATGGTAGACAGGATTAGCAATGAGGATATTAGAGAGGCAACACATGTATGACAGTTTGGTGACACAGTGAGAGAGGCTAGACTGAGATGGTTTGGGCACATGCAGAGAAGAGATGAGGGGTACATCGGGAAAAGAATATTGACTTTGGAACCACCAGGCAAGAAGAAAGGAGAATGGCCAAAGAGGAGGTTTATGGATGCAGTGAGGGAAGACATGAAGGCAATCAGTGTTGCAGAAAATTAAGTAAAAGACAGGAATAGATGAAGACTGATGATCTGCTAGGGCGACCCCTAAATGTGGGCGGCTGAAAGAAAAAGAAGCTGAGAAAAGGCCATTCAGCCCATCAAAGCCTTCAAGTCCCATCCACTTAATTCTTCCAAAATAACATCAAGTCCAGTATTGAAAGTTCCTAAAGTCTTACTGACTACCACACTACTTGGTAGCTTGTTCCAAGTGTCTATGGTTCTCTGTGTAGGGAAAAACTTCCTAATGTTTGTGCAAAATTTACCCTTAATAAGTTTGCAACTGTATCCCTGTGTTCTGTCTGAATTAATTTTACAATAAGAGTCTTGACCCACTGTACTAATTCCCTTCATAGTTTTAAAAACTTCAATCATATCTCCTCTTAATCTTCTTTGCTTATATTAAAAAAAAGCTCAGCTCTTTTAATCTTTCCACATTATTCACACCCTGTTGCCCTAGAATCAGCCTAGTCGCACTTCTCCGGAGTTTTTCTAGTGCTGCTATGTCCTTTTTGTAGCATGGAGACCAAAACTGCACACAGTACTACAGATGAGGCCTCACCAGTGCATTATAAAATTTGAACATAACGTCCTTGGACTTGCACTGTACTCTTCAGGGTGTAATATAACCTAACATTCTGTTAGCCTTCTTAATGGTTTCTGAACACTGTCTGGTAGTTGATAAGTTGATAGTGTTGAGTCCACTACGACTCCTAAGTCCTTCTCATAAGGTTTACCCTCCCATTGTGTATTCAAACCTATCATTAGAGAACTGCAGCACTGCTTGGGGCTCGTTTCATGTATAAAGAAATGATAGAACTTTGAGATGAGAAGCCTGTCCCTGACAGTCATATGCCTTTTTATATATCATACTGTTGTGAAAACGTTCTTAAAATGTATTATTATTTTTTCCAGTTAAACTAAAAAAGCTTTTTCTGACACAGAGTTACACTCTCACTCCGGCCATGTCACACTCGATTTCCTTGACTTTAACACAGTTGAATATTGCATGTTTATACCCCAGAGCTGCTCCAATGATTGATATTAATATGGGCTGAAGGTTGCATGCCGTGTACACCTCACTGGTCACAAGCACATATACTCCAGCTTTTGCGTTTTTTCCCACATTTCCAAAATACACACAAGTATATCTTTCCTGTGTTGCATCTGCATTTAGAATTTGAAATTCTGCAGATGGAACATTCAATTGTTCACAGTTTTGCAAGTGTTACGCTTTTTATGACATGCACAGAGTAGTTTTGAAAGGCTGCATTTAGTTAAATCTATTTGGATGGTGTGGTAAATGGTACTTTAAAATTGGCACATCCTCTTGTTAATAATATTATAGACAGATGATGGCTAATGCATTATTCTCCTGTCATTTAACTGCATCTAGATGAGTTTTAAATACATACTGTATGAGAGTGATGTGTATCACAATTACTGTTAAGAATACATTTTGCCATTCTATTGTAAGGAACCATTCATTTACATTTGATTGAAGCATTTCAGCAAATGATATCTTCTTAACCAATAATGGGTAGTGAACAGGTGTTAATAATTTTGAGGCAATCTTAATAACATAATGGCCATGTCTCCTCTGATGTGCCTATTCCTAAGCCTTTTTACAAGTGTCAGCCTTACTGAGTTTACAAGAAAGTGGAACTCCCTATTTTATCTTTTAAAATGTCTTTCAGACATAAAGACTGCTAGCCACAGAATGGTGTGGAAAAGCAGCACTATTGTTAAAAAGGCTAGATTTAAAAAGTCATTTCAGCATGAGCTGAATAATACCCTATAACTTGACTATTAAGTTAAAAGAGCAGTTATTATTATGGAAAAGTATCTGTAATTAACATTTACTACCACAGTATTATAAATTTATTGACCTGCTAAAAGATTTTTGTAGCTATGGAGAACAGCATAAATTTGTAGACCTTAATAAAATTATAAGAAAGCTTTGCAGCATCCTGCCAAAGCAATACATAATTTACTGCATGTTTTTTTTCCACTGAAGTATTTAAAAAAGCCTAACAATTAATTTTTTGTGATTTTGTCTTCAGATATACTCTGAAGTTACAGTTTTGTTTTCTTTAGTAATGGTTGCTTTGTGATATGAAAAAATGGTAAAAAATGTTATAAGCCAGATATACTGTCATAGCACAGGGGAGTGACTCTGCACTGTTGCTCAGACGCGTTACTATACATGTGTCTCAATGATAATTGACTACTAATATCGCTCCTGTTCTTGAAATACATCAACAGTTAAAACCAATAGTGGTGTTGAAATACAGCTTTGTGATGTTTGAGCTTTCATTCAAGAAGCAATATTTTACATTTTGAGCCATCTACAGTAAAAGTCAACTTACTTTCATCAAGATTATAGCTGTTTCCCAGTATGGTCTCATTTGCCAATGGAAAGCCACACAAAGCAAAAGGAATATTCTGAGTGTTGCTGTTTTTGTCTTGTTTCTTTTGTTTCCACAGGATTTTCTTTTCATCTGAACAATTTTTCTTGGTCACTTCTGATATTTCTTATGGCATAAAATTGGTTTCCGCACAGTAACCCCCATTGATAACATTGTACCTGTGGGAAATGAGGGCTTGACTTGCAATGGCTCTTTTTCTGACTGTTACCCAGAAAGCAATTAGGTCATAAGAGCAGGGGTCACCTGTACTGGACAAGTATGTGCCTCCTGGGTGATCTTTGTGAGGCCACATATACAGTAACAGGAATTACTAGCTACCATTGCAATAAAAGCTTCACAAATATGCTTAGAACCGTAATTTAGAAAAAAAACACATTTATTGGAGTTTAATAGCAAAAACACAACATTCTTTGTTTTAACAAGTAATTCTTTAAAGATAAAGCTGTTATGTGAACACTGGTTCTAAGTCTTCTACATTTACTTATGAATCACCAGATAAATTAATTTCTTCTCAAAGCAATATTAGACATATAAAAACGAAAGACCTGTGTGTGTGTGTGGAGCAGTCCATGTGCACACTCAACCACAGCCACTAGATGGCGCATGTATGCATCTCACATCTCACTACGAAAGACCTCTGTGCATCAAATGCTATCACACAACAATGAAGTCATGCTAGTGACACAGATGAAGGGACACAACTTACGAAATGCAGCAGTTCAACAACATGTAAGTGAAACACCACAGCAACGGAGGGCAAGGCTTGAAAGTTTCACTAAAACATTATCTATTTGTAGGTATTTTAAAAGATTAAAAGGACTCATATGACAGCGATACCACTAAAATATGGTATCACTAGTGTCTTCGTATGAAAGCCAGTGGGGCAGCAAGCACAGATGGGTCCACATCCCCTGCCCTGAGTAATTCTTAAGAGTCAGTCGATGCCTCTCCAAGTTCACAAATATGGTAAAACTGCTGGGGCAGGGGTGCCCAATACGTTGATCGCGATCGACCGGTAGATTGGAAAGGTAGTGAAGGTAGATCGAGTTGCATTAAAAAAAAAATGTTTAAATTTTAGTCTATCATATATCCTCCCTATGGCATTTGCCACTTGATTGACATACAGGGCGGCCAGTCTGAGATTTCTTTTCTTCTAACATACTGGTCATACGATCAAACGCGCGAGCTACTGCAAAACTCCGGCTGTGATTTAATTAGCCTTCCAATTTATATCGACTAAAGAAGGGATTTAAAAAAAAAATTGTTTGGGGAGGGTATGGGCTGGATGTGGAACTGGAAGAGGATTTTTTTCTCACAATGTCACAATCAAAGTGCATTTGTCTGATCTGTCAATCTATTATTGCTATTCCAAAGAAGGAAAATATGGAAAGGCACTTTCGAACTGTTCATAAAAACTACGAAACTGACTTCCTCCCGAAAAGCGATCTGAAAAATAGAAAGGAGAGGGATCTAAAATCGCAGTTAATCGGACAGCCGTCATTTTTCACTTGGCTGAATTCAAAAGCAAAGGCAGACACACCGAAGCATCGTCCTCCCAAGATGGAGAGATCATAAAAGATGCCTTCGTTGAGGCAGATGGCTAGGGAGAAATTCCTGCTGAGATTTCAAGACCCCTGGCCAGAGAAAAAGGAGTTTCTCCTTGTCATTAAACATGCAGAATACAAGCAACTTATTAACGATCAATGGCCGCTAGACTTGCCATTTTTTTTTTTATCTGACCAACATGTTGAATGAGCTTAATTTACAGCTGTAAGGAAAAGAGAACTCCATGGTCAATATGATTAGCTCAATTAATGCTCTCAAATGAAAAATGCAACATCTGTCCTCAAAGCTGCAGTGCCTTGATTTGGGGAACATCCAAAACCTCATGTCAGAGCTGGAGA
>JANRMT010062837.1:55487845-55522703 GCA_026402145.1 Polypterus bichir lapradei
GCAAGCCGAAAAAGTGTGTTCACCCCTGTGCTAGGGAGTCTTCGGGTTTATTTTTTGTCCTGAAGACCACACACAGCTAGTTGATAATATACATTGATTGATAGTTTTTACAAATGATCTACATTCAGATACTTTTCATAATTCCTTGGTTGAACAGTTGTGATTATATTTACATTTAAATATTAGCTTATGAGTTTACTAAAAGTTAAATTCTCCTGAACAAATACATTTACATGTGTGTTGTAACTACATGTACAAGACTTCCATTTTGGTGATTGCTACTTTTATATATTTTTTACCAGCCATTTGAACAGTTCCAATCAGTTCATTATTGTTTCTACATTTGTGTATTTATTAATATTTGATTCACAAAGATTGGAGTGTTGGGGAATAACAGACAATGACATGGCCACTTTGTCGGCCTCTAACACCAAAAGCCTCTGGAAGATCCTATATATCCCCCGGCTGAAAAGAATTTCTAACTATGATCTGGTAAAACAGTTGATGGAGATAGATTGAGGAGATCAGGGAGATACCTCCATCACAAAGTTAGTCCTGCATTCACCAGCACAAACAGTCCCTTCTCAAGTTCCATATATCTTGCTCTCTCTCACTTATTACAATTTAGGTTTATTTTTCTGCCACCTCTGAACTTTCAGCTCATATTTACTGTTCAGTTTAAAGTCACTGAAACATGAGAAACATGTAATTTGACAAAAGAGAGGAGACCAATCAGTTCATCAAGTCTGGTTGTTTAGCTAATAGCTAAGCTGTCCCAATATGTCACCCAGATTCTTCTTAAAGATTGTCAAGGTTTCTGTTTCAACTACATGTCTTGGTAGTTGGTTCCAAAGTCCCATAAAATTTTGTGTAAAGAAGTGCTTCATGGTTTATAGTCTTAAATGCACTAAAGGTAACCTCACTGAGCCAGACATAAAATATATATATCTGGAGACTACCATGAATGAATTTTGCTTAAAACTGAGTGGGGACAATTAAAAGGCTCACTGAATGTCACATTTGTAAACCAACCTAACGCCTCATGAAGGTGGTGGTTTGGAGTTGCAGATTGAAATGGTACTCTTGTTAACCTGGTCCAATTGAAAGCAAGCTTATGATTACTAAGAACTATCTACAATTGAAATGTCTCCTAAAACACACGTATTAAACATGTAAATGTGTGCTCTGAGTGCATAGAGCACACTGAAAATGTTAAAAATTAACATATCATAAAAATCTTTCTATAATATCAGTTATACATTGCTATTCAAAGACATCAATGGACTAGTGGAAAAAGTGCTGCATGTGGACTCCGTTATTCAGTTACGATGCTAGCGTAGGAGTCAATGAAAGGCTGAAAGAATTGGCAGCTACTGTATGTTCATGAAAATATGAATTGCAAAATATGCATTTGAAGTAAATGATGATTCACATCCCGTGAAAAGGACTGCTATAATGAGATCTGATAATGATGAGCCATGCAAAATGCAGATTTCAGTAATCAAAATACCCAAATCAGTAAATCTACTTAACAATACCAGTAGAAGCACAACAAGGTTGCACAGCATCCTTCTGACTGCACATCTAAATGAATAACTAAAATAAGTTAGCATTACTGTCTAAACATGGCATGGCAGAATGGAGCATTTTAAAATGTATTTGCAGTGTTTTAACACTAGCATATCCATAGCCAACAACAGTTATCTAAACACTTATTTGCTATTGTTATGCCATATATTGATGTAATGGCAAAAATGACAGAAACATATCATAGCAGACAGAAGCTCTTCTCAGATGAGTAGAGTAAGTAGCTGCTGTGGTCTACTTGTGTGTCTGTCTGTCTCTTCTGTTGCTGCACTCTTTACACATGAATCATTAAGCTTCAGTTACCTTGAGTTACTGTGATCCTGAATGAATAACAACAATCTCAGCTTAAAGTGGAAGGAACTGGGGATGGGTATTTTAGGAACAAACCATGGGGGTTTAGTCTTTGCAGCATGTATTTGTCCCTAGATGTGTATTCATGTTTGAGAACCACATCTGGCCCCACAAGACTAGGATACAGGTGACCTCTAGTTGCTCTTAGTGGCATTGTATCACCTACTGTAGATTTGTACAGGCCTTAAAGGTCCTGGAGCTGTCAGGCAGTCCTTGCTCTGTCTGCCTTAAAAGGGAACAATTTCTAACAACCTGAATGACAAGCATGAATCTCCAAACAGTTCTACTCATGCTCTTTCTTAAAAGCATTCTTGGGAGAATCTTTTGTTTTTTTTTTTTCCAGCGAACTGCTCACTCTCTTGCTTCAGTACTCATTCCAGTGCAGCAATCCTAAAGCCACTGCCTTCCTGCAGCCCTCGTCTACCTGTGTTGATCTGCAGAGATGCTGTCTTACGCTGTGACCAGTATGCTACTATCTCTCTTTCTCATTACATTACTATATAACTCTCCTATATACACTTTCAGACTTGGCTATACCTTTAGACATATCTAAATAAAATAATACTCTCTAAATACAAAAAGGACTCCAGTTATACATATTTAACTGTTGTATCTCCAACTACAACTATCTTTAATTAAACTAGGGGGCTCCACCCCCTGCTCACTACGCTTGCCAACCCCTGGGTTTGTTTTTATGGAAATACAACTTAAAGAAATTGTTTTTTCATGAGAATTGTTACATATGCATTGTGTTCACTTTTACTTTAAAACTTCAGTAAAAACAATATTTGGAATTAACTTGTCTGATATATTTTTTATGGTCTTCCACTGTTAAATTTTCGTCTGCTGTTATCGCTTTCTTTACCTCAGATTTGTTCATTTCTTGTGGAAGTCGTTAAATCTTCTGCTTCTAACATTTCTTTGATGATCGAAAGAGCCACTTGTTCATTCGACTTTTCTGATAACGGTCCTTTGAATGCTTCCCATAATTGTAAAGCATCAACTTCACCCGTCATAACTAAGTACATGAAGAAGTGTCTTCATTTGTCAGGCATCATTACAGAAGCGGCATCAGACATCATTCTGAACATAGAGTCGTCCGATTTACATAATGCAGCTGCTCGTGCTGCTTCTTGAAAATTACTGTATGTAGTTCCATCTATAGTTAGAACATCTTTATATGAAGTTGCTCCTTTCAATTCATGTAATCATGTAATAACAATGTTAAACAAAACCGTTCTATATCTTTTGGTGATACAATATTTAATTGAGCAACACTTTTGCAATTCATTTTTCTTGGATGCCACATGTTTGTTTCTGCCATGTGTAATGTTGAGTAATTTCCACATACGTATATGCTTTTGCATTTACATCTGCTTTATTAAGATTAAAATAAACCAGTAATTTTGTATTTCTATTTTTCGCTACCTCTAAAGCTTCTGCTTCTTCACCCTCTTTAAATTGAATCATATTCTGACCTGGTAATAACTCAACAGAATGACTTCGACTGTGCATTGGCAATTCCATTAAATGCCACCTGCTTTCCATTGCACTGACGTACCGAGTATCTAAATATGCTTGAACTTCGTCCTGAGTATCAGCAGTTAATAATTTATTTTGCAAAGTAACCAATAAATGCTTGTGAGGCAACCCCCATTTTTGAAATTTGATTGTGTAAATGTATGGTCTGATTTGACCGAACACCATTTCAAGTTCATTCAATAAAAATAAGGCTTTCTGATAAAAAATCTACTTATGAAAGTAAGAATATCCAGAGCCGATGTAGCCAGTGGCACTTTTCTCAAAAATCTGCGGATTTCTGGCCATTGCGGATTGCATGTCATTTTAATGAATAAATGTGGCTGACTGATAGTTTAGGATGTTGCCATTGCATCATGATATAACTGTTGCAATGCTCTTGGACTACCTTGATATGATGATGGTAATATTACTGCTTTACCTATTTTGAATTTGTCTGAACTACTGATATTTGAATTTTGAACGTGATCAATGAGACCTTGCATATGTTCCATTCTAAGTTTTGCTTGATTCGATTTAATAAAGAAGAGATGATTACCTTCAACTTTTAGATACGCATTAATAATGTAATATTGCGATAGACGTTGCAGATCTTTCGCCTTCGCTTACTCGTTGCTTACTTTCCTTATTAGCAGAATTTGCACATAGATTACTATTGTTCTTTTTTGCATTTTATTGGTCATTCTTTTCTCTCCAATGCTTTTGGGCCTCTTTTCAACATGCTTGTCTTTCTTCTTCACTTAGTTGTGGACGTGTCATCTTTAACTTATACATTTTTTTACAGCTGCTCTTTTTTCCTAGCTTAGTTGTTTTTGAAGTTCTATCCAACAACTGAGAGGTTAGATGACTGTGGTCTTGTTTGAAAATGTTTGTAAGTAGGGCGTGACTTGCCAAGGTCACTGTCTCATGGGACTTGCTTCCAAAGGATGTCAGTATGACGTGACTTGACCGTGTTACGGGAGTTGAAGTGTCTCTCTGAAGAGTCTCTCTGTCTCCAAAAGATCACATCTCATCCCAAGTTTTTTTTTTTTTATATTAGAGAGATTTGCCCTTGTTCAATGATCATTCTGTCCTATATATAAGAATTTCTGACTGCTCTGCCATGCAATGTTTTATGCCTTTATGATGCTTGTCAGTAATTGTCTCAGACTTTGCCCCGGACACATCCATTACAGAATAGCTAAAACCAGGAACATAGACCAGGACAATATCCAACATAAAGTTTAAAAAATTGCTAGGAGTTGGTTAATGAATTTGCTAAACACCATGAGACAAAGGCAAATGTTCTAACTAAAATCTGAGTCAGAAAATACTAGTAAGTGGAAGCAGACTGAATTGCTAGCAATGGAAACACCAGAAACAGCTACCATACCAATACCATACCAATGACCAGATTCAGAATATAGGAAGCAAAGCAAAAATAAAATGCATAAACATCTTTTTGTTGTGAGATGAAGTCATAGACAGGGAGAAATGGCTGTGAGGCCTCCTACATGTATTCATGAAAGTAGTAGGACATGTACTCCCCAGTGTGCCTGAGAAGACTCGCCCCAAATTCAACTACTACTCACTACTAACTGCTGACTTCCAGCCTAGCATGCCTCTAAGAAGAAGAGCTGTTAAAATAACTATAAAAGTCAAAAAATAAAATAAAAAGCCCCATATGGTGGAGGATGACCATAAATCCCTGGCATGTAAACAAAAGGACAAATAAGTAAACCTTACAAATAAAGGATTTATTCACAAAAATAGAAAAATACAGGTAAAAGTTAAAAAATGGACTGCCTAAAATGCAATCCAAATTCAAGCAAGTCCAAATTCACAAGCCATAAGCAAAGTTCAAGGGCCAAATCAAAATTAGTCTAAAAAACCAGAAAAACCAACAACAAGCAACACTATTAAATCTGGGGTGGGGTGAGGCGGGGTATTTTAATTGTAAATTTTTTATTGATTTGAACTCAATCTGTTTTGGTTGCAAGGTTAGTACAAGTAAAGGTATTGTTTTTTTGTTTTTGATTTGTTGGAAGAGCAATTGCTTGTCGGAGAGTGAAGGGAGAGATGAAAAGGCAGAATTAGCTATTGCTGACTGTCGTAAAAAAGAGTAGGGTGGAAGGCTGTGAGATTCTGTGTATTATGCTCTCATCTGCTGAGCAGTAGTGTGGGAAAGAGGAAGGAGAGCCACCAGTGTGAGTTGGAGTAAGGAAGTATCCAGTTGGGATGTCACCCTTAGAGCTGTGGCGATCTTGGTAGGGCAGCTCAGATCCGTGTAGGGGATTAGGGATGTGCAGGCTGCATCTGCAAGAAGCCAGATTCAGTGGCATCCAAAGATGAGCAAGGCACCTTGGGAACTGCAGGAACCTGATTTTAAAGTATCACTTGTCTACCTCACTTGCCATGGTTCACCCCAGTCATGGCTAATTAATGTCCCAAGTTCAAGGTGATGCTATCTACAGGCACCTGGACATCACACACAATGCTCTCCTAGTCTTGAGCCTTCTCTTTACTCTTACTCAAAGTGCTAGAGGGAGGACTCAGAAGTGATGTTGGTGGAGTGGCCCTGCCTCCTGAGGCTCCATCCACACAAAATAAGGAATATCAGAACATCTAAAGAGACAATGCATAACTATAAACAACAGAAATTACACAAAAAATTAAAATAATAATTTAAAAATAACAATAAAACATAAAATTCAATTGATACATAACACTGTCACTAACTAGGCTTAATTTTCATGTAATTAGTTGTGCAAGGTTAGTTTTCAAAGAGAATCCAACCCTCAGATAACCCAGTGCCACAATTTAAAATAGGAGGAGCATGATACCAAGTCACATGTAGGTAACAGGCAAAACAACTATAAATAACAATTACAAAATGTACAGGGTGGGCCATTTATATGGATACACCTTAATAAAATGGGAATGGTTGGTGATATTAACTTCCTGTTTGTGGCACATTAGTATATGTGAGGGGAAAAACTTTTCAAGATGGGCGGTGACCATGGTGGCCATTTTGAAGTCGGCCATTTTGGATTCAACTTTTGTTTTTTCAATAGGAAGAGGGTCATGTTACACATCAAACTTATTGGGAATTTCACAAGAAAAACAATGGTGTGCTTGGTTTTAACGTAACTTTATTCTTTCATGAGTTATTTACAAGTTTCTGACCACTTATAAAATGTGTTCAATGTGCTGCCCATTGTGTTTGTGTTAACAAACAAAACCACCACTATTGGTCTGACACTAACCCACATTGGATAGATCCCTCCAAGACTGTTGGAACGAAAAAATTGATGGTATGGTGTGGTATATGGGGTACAAAGATAGTGGGGCCATTCTTCATCAATGGAAACCTCAAGGCCACTGGATATGCGAAATTGCTACATGATGATGTGTTTCCCTCTTTATGCACTGAAGCTGGCACGTTCCCTGAGTTTTTCCAGCAAGATGGTGCACCACCACATTATGGGTGTCAGGTCCAAGCATTCCTAGATGAACAGTTTCCTGGAAAGTGGATTGGTCGTCGTGGGCCAGTTGAATGGCCCCCAAGGTCTCCCGATCTGACCCCCTTAGACTTTTATCTTTGGTATCATCTGAAGGCAATTGTCTATGCTGTGAAGATACGAGACGTGCAGCACCTGAAACTACAGATACTGGAAGCCTGTGCTAGCATTTCTCCTGCGGTATTGCTATCAGTGTGTGAAGAGTGGGAGAAGAGGGTTGCATTGACAATCCAACACAATGGGCAGCACATTGAACACATTTTATAAGTGGTCAGAAACTTGTAAATAACTCATGAAAGAATAAAGTTACGTTAAAACCAAGCACACCATTGTTTTTCTTGTGAAATTCCCAATAAGTTTGATGTGTCACATGACCCTCTTCCTATTGAAAAAACAAAAGTTGAATCCAAAATGGCCGACTTCAAAATGGCCACCATTGTCACCACCCATCTTGAAAAGTTTCCCCCCTCACATATACTAATGTGCCACAAACAGGAAGTTAATATCACCAACCATTCCCATTTTATTAAGGTGTATCCATATAAATGGCTCACCCTGTACATTGCCATGAAAATCAGAAACAAAATTATGAACACCATGCTAGAAACAAAACACAAAATGGTGTTGCCCAAGTGACTATTAAATCAGCAATCAAGAAGAAATAAAAATGCTAAAAAAATACATTAAACAATTTGACAGAATTTTCAAAAACACAGATTTGTCACAAATAAAGCATTAGTTGTTATTTACTGACATCATCTGACCCTGAAACTCAATTACTCTAAGCTGCAAGTTTACTAGGAACACTTCACACCTTCACACAAATTCTGCAAGTTCATTTGAGCACTGGAATTAGTAAAATAAGTGAACTTGGTGACACTGAACATGGCATAACAGTTATCACTAGACGTTTTAGTTCTAGAATCTGCCAGACAGCTGTTGCCATGAGCTTTTCATGCACAGCCATTTTAGGGGTCTACTGAGAATGGTGCAAAAAAAAAGAAACTACCAGAGATAGGTGAACCTATGGAAGAACACATCTCATGGATCAGAGGGTCAAAGGAGAATGTCAGGAATAATTCAAGCACACAGGCAGAACACAACCAGTGTGCGGAATGTCATCTCAGAATTAAATACTTACTGGACTTTGTCTAGACTAAGCTACAATAGATGAAAACCACATTAGGCACCAGTGCTGTAGGTAATAAATAAATGGTGATTCCTGTAGGCAATAAAGCATCAAAATTGGACCACAGAGAGGAGAAGCATGGTTGGATGAATTCATGTGCCCTTGGCAAAATGCTCAAGGAAGATCACAATTTGGCTCAAGCAATATAAATTTCTGAAACCATCCGGTCTGGTGTCAACAGTGCAGGTCTATGGTGGCAGTGTGAAGGTCAATGATGGGGAATAACGTGAAGTGGTTTCCTGGCACACATTAGGTCCTATAATATGTTTTGGAGATCATCTTAGTAGCAAAGTAAATATGGATATCATTGCTGACCAAGTTCATCCCTTCACTGCTACAGTCTATCCACATTCAGGTGGACATATTCAGCCTGATAATTTACCATGTCACAAAGTACGAATCCTCACCGAATGGCATTGGGAAAATAAAATGTTTCAATTTTTCTTTGCTACAGTGGCCTGCACAATTCTTAGAATTTCAACCTTATCTAGTAACTTTAATGCGAGGTGGATAGGGATGTTCATAGCAAGACTGAGCAGCCTTCTAATTTGCAGAAATCATGCAATGTAGTAGTACAGCATTCCTGAGCACTGTAATCAGTGTCTTACAGAATCCATGCCTTGATGAATTCATGCTGTTCTTATGGCCCAAGGAGGTGCAGTGCACTACTAGCCAGGTGTACATAATAAACTGGTGGCTATCTACATACCTGAATCCTATCTAGTTAGACTGTCATGAGTTCACATGTCGTTCGGCAATCATATGTAAGTAGTGTGCTATTCTGATGAGACGGGACTTCTCTTATTGTAAACTTTAAGTCAATTTAAATCTGAATTTTCATAATCAAAGCACTTTCTAAATATAGATAATTTGATCAAGCTACACTTATTATAAATTAAGGAGAAATAAAGAGAACCACAAAAGAACATTACAGTATGAAAATAAAAAGGCTGACTTATTTCAGAACTAGAAACATACTATATTTTACAAGCAGAATTAAAATTTAAACAGCACAGGTTCATTGTTCATACATTACATACTGATTTTAGCTTGTTACAGTTAGGAATGCACTTTGAGGGCCAAAAAATGTTCAAGATAAAAGAGATATATATGATTTACCAGCAGTGAGCAAACTTATTAAAACTTGAAGGGTATCAGTAGCTGAATGAAACTTTCAAAGACTGCCAACTCAGTAGAAAACATTGAATATTTAATCAATTTAAATGATAACAGTGAATAATAGTTTGTCTTAATTGGTCAATTAAAGATTAGATAAATGAATGGCTTCCATGTAGCCAAAAGTGAGAGTGATACATAAAACGTTGTTTTATGTTCTCACCATAGATATTTTAAGAAGCAGAAGAAACAGAGTATTAAACCCAGAGGAGTGCATTAAAATCACACCTAGAAAGCAATCCATTGCCTACTGAAAAAGAGGATTTATTATTGCATAAAGACATAAAAATTGCTCTACAACAAAATTAATAATGGAGAACTATTCAATAATACCTCAACCATCCATTACCTACTCTGCTTGTTCTGCTATGGTTTGAGACAGGTAGAAATTAGATTAGACAAGCAGATTAGATTAGGTTTTCTTAAAGATTTTTATTATCACATACACTGTGAGAGCATAGTGAAATTTTGTGCCACAGTTGTGATGATACATAAATAAATACAGTAAATAAATAAGAGTAGCAGAAGATAAATCCATGGTTAAATAAATAGACCACATAAATTAAACATACATACAATAAATAAGATAAGAGTTTAAGAAAGTTACATACAGTACAATTAGACATAAACCAGTCAGTGAGTACAGTACACAGTTCAGGTAAGATCGGGTTACTGTTAGTTCAGTGAATTCATGGTCTGGGGGAAGAAGCTGTCCCTAAAGTGGGTGGAGTGAAAACAGGAGATGATATGGATGACTCTCGTTAGAGATGATGGCTTCAGCTCTCCTCAGACATTAGATTGAATAGATGGTATAAAGCTGTGGAAGGTCACCCTTAATGATATTAGAAGCTGTGAAAACAGTCCTTTGGATGAGTTTACGATCCTAGCAAGTCAGGTTCCCAAACCACACTGTGATGCATCTGATCAGGATATTCAATAATGCAATGGTAAAAGTTCATTAATATTTTGGTTCCCACACCAAATTTCCTTAGCCTTCTTAGGAAAGAGAGCCTTTGCTGAGCCCTTTGGATGATACAAGTGGTTTTGACTTACCAAGAAAAGCAGTCAGTGATCTGGAAACCCAGGAACATGAAGCTGCTATCTATCTAGACAGTGGAACTGATGATGAAGTGTAAAGTGACTGCCTTCTCTCTTTCCAAAGTCAACAATTATCTTCTTTTCTTTGTCAACATTTAGGGAGAGGTTGTTGTTAAGGCATCATACAGTCAGATCTTCTACCTTCCTCCTGTAAGCAGTTTCATCATTGTCACTGATGAGGCCAATCACAGTGGTGTCGTTGGACTGATACGAACTTGATGATGCTGTTGCCCTCATGCTTTCCTACACAGTCATAGATGAATGCACTATATGGCAGGGCTGAGGCAGCAGCCTTCCGGAAAGCACATGTTGCTGAACAGTGTGGAGACTTTATTTTTGCCAGTCCTCACTGACTGGGGTCTGTTTGTAAGGAAGTCAAACATCTAGCCTCTGATGGAGCTGCTCAGACCAAGGTCTCTGCACTTTAGCTGGAGGCCACAGTGGTATTAAAGGCAGAACTATAGTCAATGAACATCATCCTGATGTAGTTGTTTTTCCTTTCCAGATGATCCACTAGAGCAGTGTGTAGGTTGAGGGTGATGGCATCATCCACAGATCTGTTAAGCTGATATACAAACAGTAGCAATCCAGGGTAGCAGGGATGTTGTGGTTAATGTGGATCGTGAAACTTATCATGGAGTATAACAAGTTGAAAGGATAGTCATTCAGACAGGAAACAGCAGATTTCTTTGGCACAAGCACAGTTGTGGTTTTATATATCTGCTGTTTATAGGCTGAAGGTGTAACAGGGACCGATATCCTTGTTGGTTTATCATAATCATTGTACAAACTTGCTTGAGTAGCCGAGCCATCAGCACTGGACAGGAATAGGCATCCCGCTCCTTCATGCTTAGCACTTGTCCAACCATTTCTGAACTTCTCATCCATTCATAAACACTCTGCATGGTAAACTACTGTCTCCACATTGCATAGAAAGACTTCTCTGGATTTCAGCCTTTGGTACTCCATCAGTTAATGAAAAGTGAATCACTGCTCTTTTTTGGTGTTTACTCCTAGAAAACAGCAAGATGAACTGACATACCAATGTTGAAACTTTACTACTGTGACAACGGACTAATTATATTCCCACATGTACACAGTGAAAGCTGTACAGTCAACCCAAACAAAATTATCATAAAAGTGCAGTTAAAAAAGTCATAATTTACTAGGACTCCTCAAAGGTTAGGTTGCCCAGCCAAACTGAATAACCAGGCAAGAAGGGCCTTGGCCAGGGAGGTGACTAAGAATCTGACGGTCACTCTTACAAAGCTTCAGAAATCCTGGGCTGAGATAGGAGAACCTGTCAAAGGTATGTTCATCAGGAGCACACCATAAATCAGGTGTTTATGGTAGAGTGGCTAACTCCCACTTAGAGTTTGTCAGATGGCATTTAAAGGACTCTGATAGTATGGGGAAAAAGATTTTCCAGTCTAATGAGACAAAAATTGGACTCTTTAGGCAGAACTCCAAGCACTATGTCTGGCACTGCTCATCACCTGCCTACAATGACCCATAGCATACAGCTAAGATAATATTAGAGTGGCTTCGGGTCAAGTCTCTGACTATCCTTGAGTTGCCCAGCCAAAGCCAAGACCTTAAACCCCCCACCAGAACATGTATGGAGACACCTGAAGATAGCAGTTTATCGACACTTCCCATTGAATCTAACTGAGCTTGAGATGACTGGACAGGAAGAATGGAATACACTGTCCAAATCCAGGTTTTCAAAGCTTGGTGAGCCTTAACCCAGAAAGCAGAAATTGCTGCTAAATGAACTTCTACAAAGTACTAAATTGCAGGTTCTTAACACTTATTTGAATGAAAGACTTTATATTTGGGTTTTAAAAAGTATGCAAACGTTCCTAAAAAGGAATTCATTTTGTTATTATGTGTTATTGAGTATAGCAGCGTTTCTCAACCTTTAAGTATTTGCGACCTTACCGTTTTTTTGAAAGGATCCCACTAATACCAATTTGTTCTTTTTTAATTAATGATATATCATAGATGCATATTTTATTATACCTACTTAACTTTTATCAACATTTATCTAACTCTATATTTATTTTTCTAGTATCAGAATGTAGTTTAAGTTAATTTGTTTTGGTTTCAATAGATGTATTTTTCATATTTTTGATTCTTGTTTTCTTTTTTTCACATTTTCACACCCTGCTTTTTGTTACTTCATGCCCTCCTAGGGGGGCCCGCCCCACAGTTTGAGAACCACTGGAGTATAGATTGATGGGCAAAAATTGAAAATGTATCCATTTAAAATTATATCAACAAAACAACAAACTGTACAGAATGTGAAGGGGTCTAAATAGTTTCTGAATTCACTGTAGTAAAGTGGAGGTTCAGCTGTGAGACAGGAGCCACAAAGCGGAACTAGCATTAACTAGGAATTGAACAGTTGATGTACTTATTCGGCTTATAGAGCTGCCAGAGCTAACCTCAAGAAGGGCATCGAGTCTGCTAAACTAATGTACAAACAACGGATTGAGGAGGACTTTGACAGTAACTCAAACTCACAGTGGATGTGGCAAGGCATCCGATTAATCGTGGATTACAAAAAGAAAAATGATGTACAATACACACTGGCCAATAACAATGCCAACCTAGTAGAAGAACTTAACAGTTTCTTTGCACGGTTTGAGAAGGACAATGACCAGCCTCCAGTCAGCTTCGAGCTGACTGAAGACTCACAGCCTTTGGTCATACACACACATGATGTGCGGCGGGCACTCGAAAACATTAATACAAGGAAGGCAGCAGGTCCTGATAATGTGCAAGGACGTGTGCTCCAGGCCTGTGCTGACCAATTAGCGGAGGTATTTCCACACATATTCAACCTCTCTCTCTCCTCAGGTGTAGTCCCCTTGTGCCTGAAATCCACAACCATTGTACCTGTTCCCAAAAAACTGAGGATAACCTGTCTTAATGACTATCGACTAGTCGCTCTCACCCCTGTCATCGCAAAGTGCTTTGAACGACTGGAAATCACCCACATCAGAGGCTCCATCCCAGCTGATCTAGACCAACACCAGTTTGCCTATCGGTCAAACAGACCAGCTGAGGACGCCATCTGTGTGGCTCTACATGCTGCCCTCTCGCACCTGGAAAAGCCCAACACCTATGTTAGGATGCTCTTCATTGACTACAGCTCTGTATTTAATACCATCATACCTAACCAGCTGATCCAAAAACTCTTTGCACTAGGACTTGCTCCGTCCATATGCAACTGGTTACTGGATTTTCTCACCAACCGCCCCCAGTCTGTCAGGATGGGCAAACACACATCCTCCACCCTTACCCTGAGCACTGCTGTGCCGCAAGGATGTATACTAAGTCCCCTTCTCTATGCACTCGTCACCCATGACTGCCAAACCATCCACCAATAAAACATTATTGTTAAATTTGTGGATGATATGACTGTCATTGGGATTGAAACAGACAACAATGAAGCTGCATATAGGGAAGAGGTTCAGAATCTGACAGCATGGTGCAACACCAACAATCTGGTCTTAAATACCAAAGAAGTTATTCTGGACTTTAGGACCACTAAAAAGACCAATCACAGTCTGATAACAATCAATGCAGATGCTGTGGAGAGAGTTTCCAGCTTTAAGTTTCTAGGAGTCACCATCTCAGAGGACCTGTCCTGGGCTGACAACAACTTGGATATAATAGGCAAAGCACAACAACGCCTCTATTTTCTCAGGAAGCTAAGGAGAGCTGACCTCCCCCAGAAGCTGCTGGTTAATTTCTATAGATGCACTATAGAGAGCATCTTAACTAACTGCATGATGGCCTGGTATAACAGCTGCACTGAGGCTGCTAAAGAAGCCCTGCAGCGGGTCCTAAAAACAACAGAGGCCATTATTGGGACTGAACTGCCATCATTCAAACTCTTGTATAAGACTCGCTGTGTGAGAAGGGCCAAAAACATTCTCAAGGACAAAACTCATCCTGGAAATTCTTTGTTTGAGCTCCTCCCTTCAGGCAGATGCTTTAGGTAAATCCGTGTACGCACAAACGGACTAAAAAATAGCTTTTTCCCATCTGCCATAAACTTTCTGAACTCTGAATCTTCTCAGTCTGAGATCATTTTTAATTGAACATGTACAATAAGCTATATTGGCAATGTGCAATATACTAATATTTTACAATATATAATATGTAATGTACTATTCATTAACTGGTGCATTAACAATTTATGCTGCTGTACTGTGAGCAATAATAACTTGCTCTGGTTACTTGATCACTTAACACTGTATACAACATATTTAGAATTATTTGACTTTTCTTTAAATGCACCTTGTGTCTGTCACAAAAAGTAATTTTGTTGTGTTACACAATAACAATAAAGTGCTTGAATTGAATTTAATTGAATTGAATCATCCCAAAGACACTAATGACAACAGTTGTCCACCAAATGGTATTTCTGAGAAACAAGTAAACATTTTGTGCTGTCCAGAAAAATTAATGGAAAAATGCCTTTACACAGAATTGTGCCATGATTTCTTGACATCACAAATACTAATCCAATAATAATTCTTCAAATTCACTGCACATTCCTGTGCAGCACAGTTAATCCAAAGTCAAACATTCAGTGCGGGTGTACAGCAGTCAAAGTGTTTACTTTACAAGAGTTCTAGCAGCAAGAAGTGCCAGATGTAGAAGTAGAATGTCTTGGAGTAAAGGAGAAGACACCCCCATTATTTTCTCCTTGTGTCCTCACTAACCACTGCAGCGTTTTGCAATCTGAAGGCACTGCAGTTCCCACACCAGGCAGTGATGCAGCTACTGATCTACATGGGCTCTCTATAGAGAGTGTGTAGAAGATGGTCGGGGGAGGTTTGCTCTTTTTAGTAATGGCAGAAAGTGAAGACAAGATGTTACCTTTTTGCTACGCTGGCAGAGTTGAGGGGTCTGGTATGGTCCGCCGTGGTGCACACTCTCAAAAGTGCACTCTTCCTCACAACCTCAACAGAGAAGGTGTTTATGTGGGTAGATAGCATGGGCTTTTCTGAAGTGTATAATTATCTCTTTTGTGTGAGTAGTAATGATTTTTCCTAAATGGTGTCATAATCTTCTTAGGAAACTTGTTCATTCTGTGTATGTGTTTTTATGCATATTCACCATTTTGTCAGGATTATTTGACTTTTTGTTGGCTTTATTTTATGTTTTTCTTTGTTTTGTTATTACCTATTTATTTCTGTTTGCATTGTGTAAGGTATGACACAGGATCCTGAAAGATGTTGGGGCACTAACTGGGTCACTCCGTTTAATTAGCAAAAAAGCTTTTAACTAAAACAGAGCACAATGGCGTATATAAACCAAAATAAATAGCCGCTGTCGTTATGATCATGTCGTTCAGAGCTTCGGAGCTCCATTTCTGTTGGACGTCAGTACAGAATGAGATGCCACCTTTTGTGAGTGCCCTAAATATGTAATCCACCGACATGAACGGGGTGGAGTCAGTTGTCCTGACTGTAACGTTTAAGTACTTAATTTAAATAGTGAGTATGGAAATGTATTTCTTTTCTTTATGGTTTTAGCCAATCATTCTGATATAACTGATAATAATAATGAATGTACAAATGAAAATATAAATATAAACAGCAAAAATCACAGACCTGACAAAATGATTTGTATTTAAAATGGAGCTGAAATGTCAGCTTTAAGATCAGGTCAGGTCAGGATGGGGAGCATGCACTGGTACAACGCATTTCCGCACCCACCATACAACAAAAGGGTGCGGGATCCTGGTTGACAACCTCCCAGGCAGACACACGGTCCAGTCCCACCTTCCGGAAATGATCATTTATCTGCCACAGCCACATGTTACATGGGTGTCCCCTTAGCCTGGTCCAGCCAGACCCTTGGCCTGGTCTTAGCAATGAGGACCCTGCGAGCCAGATCACCCTCAGGGAATTGCGCCACATGACCATAGTGCCGTAACTGACACTAACCTCACAATAGAGGCAATGTGTCTCATTTGGCGGACTCCATGAGCAAACGTTTGTTCGACACAAAGTGAAACCAGTGGCATCCAGCAACTTGACTGTTCAGCATGATGAGCTTTAAGGTATTGTTTTAAATGAAAATACCTTTGATAAGCACACTGCTTACTGGCTAATATAGCATTTACATTATGTCATTTGGATTTTAATATCAAGTAATTAAGTAATTTTTATTTTTCAATTACTAAAATATAATGTGAAATAATATACTGTATATGCACATCCATCCATCCATCCATTATCCAACCCACTATGTCCTAACTACAGGGTCACAGGGGTCTGCTGGAGCCAATCCCACCGCAGTATACATGCACATGGTAAAGTAAATTAATATTCTAATACTCATCATATATCATTTGTTTTTTAAAATCTATGTTTAAATTTCACCTTAGTGGTGAACTGTATATGAAAAAGGAAACAGTAACAACTCACATTCAGGTTGAAAGACTTCATCCATTTTTGCCCATCTTCCATCTGCCCAACCATTTATTCCACATCCATTTATTTTCACTCTAATTTAGTCAACTCAGAGATAAATTCAGAGATGGTCAGGGACTATCTCACCAGTATTAAGTGCAAGGCAGGAAACAACCTCACTGTTTTAATTATACGGTGTAAGTCTACCCCGTTTGACAAAGGTTTGGAATTTTGTTTTTATTTTATTTATATTTTTTTGCCCTTTCTGCCACATGAAGGTGCACCTTGACTAAAAAGTGGCAGGTCTCCATCCTATCTTAGTCTATCATCTGTACAATCTAAAAAAATTGTACAGAACCTAGGTAAGCAACTCAAAATGTAAAACTGGTAAAATAAATTAATAAAATGTACTTTCCACTTTCTGTCACATTCAATAAAATGACATGTTTCAGTAAAATCAAGGAGTTTACCTTTTCTTCAAGAAGAACAAGACATCTTCCAATAGCTGCATTCTCCTACAGGCCTACCTCAAAGCAATGTTTTCCCTGGTAGTCAAACACAAAAATCTACTTGTTGTGGCATAAATCTAAATGACTTCTCAGCTGAAGAGACTTCCTTAATAATCTTTCTTCCTTGTTGCACTCAAACCAAGCAGCATTGTTCCAAATCCTGATCGTCTACTCTCTTCTTTGCCTAGCAAAGTTTCTTCCATCAGACTCTGGTTCTTCCCAGTCAGCAAATTGCAGGCATGGTTTCCAACACTTTAGTGTCCCATGAGAATGTAGCCTGATTTCTAGACAGTCGGACTTCTTCTTCCTCTCTCTTTTAATAGACTTTGTTTGTTTTCTTCTCATGTATCACTTGTTCCTGGTAGTATTCTGTTGTGGGTCCAAACATACTTAATGTGTATTCACATTAAAGAACTTATTCATAATGAAGCAGGATATATTAATTACCTAGTCTCCTTAAAAATCAGTATACATACAATACATACCTAACAAATACAAAATTAACAATTAAAGTTCATTTAAATAAATAAGTGGCTGTGTGTTTTCTTGGAGAAAAATATTTTTAAAAAATAAGGATAGTCTGCAATACTCTTTAAATAAGTTAAACACCTCTTCAGTCTGGAAAAATACCAGAGAGTGAGATGTTCTTGATAAAGACATATATTTCTATTTCATCTTTAGGAATGACAGAATTGAAAAGGACTTTCCTCCAGAGGCTCTGCATTCCGCTTCCACTCAAAAGCAATGCAGTAAGAGCTACAGGGCAACTCTAAACTGGCCTGCTGGAAGTCACTCGGCATAGTAATCTGCTGGTGATCATTTTGTCTTGCTCTGCCAGTAATGATTATAGGCCCTGACTAACCCTGTAGTGGACAATCAGATTCAAAAATAATAATAATGTGAGAAAAAGGCATTTAATTCTGTTTTCAAAGTGAGGATAAAAAGCACAAAGTCTGATAAACTTCAATAACACATATTTTGCAAAGGTCAAATTTTTACATATTATATTTTCCAGTCTTGTGGACTCATCCATTCCAGTCTGGAAAAGTAAGACGTCTTTTTTTTGCAGCAGGTCAAGGCAGCAGAACCCTGTCCTCACATTGCATGAAGGGGGTGTGGCTTATGCTAATTATGATGCACATGCACAAACATCTGTTCTACTAACATTTCAGATTCATTAACATCCGCACATGGGTACAATCAAAGTTCATTCATACACAGCTTATGTGAATGTAAAGGGAATTAGTTGTAGCAGGTGCTTTAGAAGTAAAAATTTGCATATTTCTACAAACATTTGATAAATGAGTTGAATTAACTTTACATAAAAACTGTACTTCTTCCTCTCAAATGCACAGTAGGTGTTATTTACACAATTCAGTTCTTATGTGCTCACCAATAGCATGTAAAAAAGATATTTTCTCTGCATTTTCAAGAAGATCGAGGAAGATGGCTGAGGTCATCGTTTTTTCAAGTCAAAAAGTGCTTGTCAGGAAGGAGTCTGAGGAAGAGTAGATTGGCAGGTCCATCACCATGGAGGAGGCAGCTAATCTTTGAGGACCCCTTACAGTAGGAAATTCTGGCTAGAGATAGATTATGTTCATGGTTTGGTGTGTAATTTTATCTGAATGAATAGCAATGGAAGGAGGAGATAAATGAAAGAAGTAAAGAGAAGGAGCCAACTGAAAATATTTTGAGGAACATTCAAAAGGATATTCATTCCTGAAGGTAGTCACCATGAAGAGAACTGGAAAATAGATGGACACTCTAACGCAAAGACTATCTGTACTGCTGGCTAAGGTTTAGCCTGTTCAAGGTTGATCAATGCAGCCATGGTTGTCCTGTGAGTTGAATCAAATTTGTTTTGCATTGGGATGGCACTATTTAGATATCCTAATCTGTTCTTTTGTGGAATATATTTCAGCAGTGACCATTAGCATTTGACAGGACCTGATAAAGCATTTGACAGGACCTGATCAGTCTTAATATAACTTTACAGGAGTGTTGGCAATCATGGAATCTGTAGTGTATTGTGTTATACTGTATGTTGTTTTTCTGCGCTTAGTGTTTTCTGATAGCAAAACATTTTTTGCTTATTTAACTGTGTCTACTCAAATGGTGTATACATGGATTAGATGGGAAGGGGCTGAAGACCAGAAGAGTTTGATGTGACTAATCTTTCCAAACATGATCCTCTTTCCTAATGGGTGGTATAGTGTGAGCATTGTGTCAACCCAAGACAGATTGTTATAACTTTGCTGGCACACAAAAGAAGACTTTTGGAGGTACATAAAATGCATAGTACTAAGACACCTGGAAAGTTACTATGATGGAGATTGTCCAAAACAGCATGTGATACAGAGCCCAAACAGATTGTGATGCACAGCGGCAACCAAACAAAAATGAAGGAAGAGTCCACACTTTTGGTTAGGACATACTATAAGCTATTTTTAACAAGAATTAGAAAACTTTGACTTCCACTGAACAGTGGAAGAAGAACTTTGAAGTACCACTAAACTCTTGTGGATGTGTCCTCCTTTAAGGGATGTGGTGCCAAAAACATTGGGTCCATCTCTGTGTTTTTTGTTGCTGCAGTGATTAAAGATGTAGTGACTTCTGATCAGAAATGCCTCTTCAATGCTGTGGGAAAGATGGGTTAGTGCCTTTGGTCTGGTAGGCTAGGGTGGTGTCTCTATTTTTTTAAAAGGGGTTGGGGGACAAGAGGGATAAACTCCCCTTACTGTGAAAGCCTGTGGCAGTGTACTGGATTGGAAACTTCACCCAAGAGTTGAAGCCCATAGAACAGTGGATAAACTCTTTACTCTTGCATGGATATTTAAGCATTCATGGCAAAATGCCAGTTTTCTGCATGTTATTTGTGGATTTGAGGAAAGCTTATGACCATATACCCTACACTATTTTTTAGAAGGTATTTGTAAGAGATGAGGTTCTGGGCCCACTATTGCTTGCCATTTATTCCTTGTATCTGCAAAGTGAGAGTTACCTTCTCATATTTTGCATTAAGTTTGTAGTGCACCCTGTGACTTCTAGCAAGTGCGAAGTTTACTTAGCAAATTTACTTTAGCAAAGCAGCCACTACGTTTTTAAAAATAGAATCAAGCCAACCTAAGCCCTAGCGTATTTTCACCCTGCCACCAGAATATTAACAACACCCCAGGAAAATGCCCATACTGTATAGAGTAAACACACTTAACAGACAAATATATAAATATTCCTTATTTACTAGAATAACTATTTACAAACACAGTAAAGCAAAATAATGACAAAAGTACTAAATAAACACCATGAACCAATCCCCACACAACAATATTTACAGTCCTGGAAAAAATCCTTATTGTAGGTGATGGAAGTGGTTCTGGAAATGTAAACTATGATTAAAGGATGAAAAGAAGTGAGGAACACTCCATTTTAATAAACTGCTTCCCAAAACTTGAATAGTAAAATACTGACCTACCACCGGAATTCCAGAAGAAGAGTGTTTGGAGACACACCTCTTCTCAAAGAGCATTGGTGGACGGGATTGGGAGGATAAAGAACCCACTGGCAAACTTAAATCCGGTGGCTGAGCACCATCCTTCTCCTCTACGAATGCACAGTTAATGAAATGTTTAGGAGCTGCTGCTGATGAAGTCGCTTGGAAAATGGCACAATCAAAAAGTCCAGCCACATTCTTCTCTTTCGGTTTTATCAGTACAGTGTATACAAGCCACAAGCACCTCCACATCAGTGCAAATCTATTTAAAGGCACCGACCCCAATTTATAAACAGGAATCGGTGCAACCAGTGTTGTTATTCATATTTAGCAATCACTCAACAGGACATACTTACACACAAATAAAACCCCCTACGTGGCCCCGCTATAAGTTGAGACGATGATGAGTGCTGGATTTCTCCAAGGATGAGTCTTGCCTCCTTTCCAGTTCATGACTTTCATGAGCAAAATATCAAAATGCAGCTGAGGTTTAAAGTGAACCTAGGGGTTGCAAATAACAATGCAGTTTCTGAAACTGCAATTTCTTTATCACAAACAGTTTCCGTGAGATAAAGGATTTGGAAAAAACACCATTTTGAAAAAAAAGATAGATTTATTTGTCACATACATTTGCAGAATAAAAATACTCAAGTAATTGTATAACACATATACACATTAGAAGGATAATAATTGTTAAGTAATTATTAAATAATAAAAACAGTCAAATATAAATAATAAATTGGCTATTTTAACAATTTTAAGGAGTGCCTGGCAAGATGATCATTTGTTATTTTTATTGCCTTTCTCAGTCTTTCTGTTTTTGATTTGAAGTGATGCAGGAATCTGCCAGATTTTAACCATTTAAACTATTTGTACAAAGGGGGAGAGGAGTCCTTCATGATCCTGGCAGAGTGAGTCTATGTTAGCAGACATCTGCCGACCATTACACTGATGACTGTCATAAGAAAAAAAAATCAACCTAAGTGACTACTTTTTGTAAGTAATAATAATATTAAAAACAATTATAGGTTTAATTCATAATCTTTTTCCAAGTCTAAATAATTTTTAAAAATGTATTACATTTTTTTACTAATATAGTGGGTGTGATAGAGAAATTCTGTTGGCAGATTTGGATTCAAATTTATGAAAATCACCTAAAATGTTTGACGGTAGCTAATAAAAAAAAACTGCACTCCAGTGCTTTTGCTCAAACCACTGTTATGACAAATATCATTAGATTTTATGTGTGAAATCAAACATATATGTAAGGTATGTACCCGAAGATATCTAAGCCAGTTATTTACTTACCGTCTGCACAATGACAAAAAGCATTGCTCCTCATAACTAACATTTAACCATACGGCTTTACATTCCAATTTTACTGACCATTTATAGCCTTATGATTATACTGTAAGTAAAAAATGTGTTATTGCAAAATAAGGATGTATTACAATGTGCAATATACAGACCAATTTCACTTCTGAATAATGATGTTAAGATACTCTCCAAAGTCCTAGCTAGAAGGATGGAGAAAGTGCTGCCTTCAGTAATATCACAATATCAAACAGGATTTATTAAAGGCCGACATTTCACATTCAATCTTCGACGCCTGTTTAATGTAATATGCTCACCTGCAAAGTCAAACACCCCAGAGATATTATTATGGTTGGATGCAGAAAAAGCATTTGATATGATTGAATGGAACTACCTTTTCACCACATTGGAGAAATTTGGATTTGGCCCGAACATTTGTGCATGGATCAAACTACTGTATACCAATCCAGAAGCTTCAGTTTGTATTAACAACATTAATTCAGACTACTTTAAACTAGAACGTGGTACCAGACAAGCATGCCCCTTGTCACCACTACTTTTTGCAATTGCCATTGAGCCACTGGCAGTTCACTGTCAAAATGCTTATGAGATAAAGGGGATTATCAGAGAAGGTCTTGAACAGAAAATTTCTCTATATGTAGATGATATGGTATTGTATTGTGCCTGCAGTCCTAACAGCACTTACAGAATTTCAAAAGATTTCTGGTCTCAGAATTAATTTGACTAAAAGTGTGCTCTTTCCAGTCAATTCTCAAGCACACAATATTAGATTGGACACCTTCCCTTTTATCATCGCAGATCAGTTTAAATATCTAGGGGGTAAACATCACAAGTAAACATAAAGCTCTTTATCAACAAAATTTTGCTGTCTGTATGAAAAAAATAAGCAAGACTTACATAGATGGTCAACCCTTCATCTCACTTTAGCTGGAAGAATTAACATTGTTAAGATGAATATCCTCCCTAAGCTTCTCTTTTTATTTCAAAATATTCCAATATACATCAATAAATTGTTCTTTAAGAAATTAGATTCAACCATAACCACATTTATTTGGAATTCAAAACATCCACTTATCCAAAGAGCGACCCTACAAAGGCCAAATGCAGAAGGTCGCATGGCTCTACCTAACTTTCAATTTTACTACTGGGCAGCAAACATACAACATATAAAACCCTGGACATTGACACAAATAGATGAGCATTCACAGGCTTGGTCCACAATAGAAATAAAATCCTGCAGTTCCTCTTTATATTCCTTGCTTTGCACCCCAATAAATGTAAATTATTGCCAATATACTAATAACCCAATAGTGCTTCACTCACTCAGAATATGGAACCAATGTAGGAAGCATAGAGTGACACCTCTGCATGAAAATGACCTTTTTCAACCTTCGCAAACATATGCAGCTTTTAATATCTGGAAAACATTTGGGATTAAATCACTTAGAGATCTGTACATAGACAACATCTTTGCATCCTACGAACAATTACATTCTAAATGTAACTTTCCAGCAACACATTTCGTTCACTATCTTTAAATTTGAAACTTTGTTAAACAGAACCTGCCATATTTTCCTCACCTCCCACCTCCCTCTATGCTGGAAAAAATATTGATCAGTTTCAAGGATTTAGACAGCATCTCTGCAATAAATAAAACCATTTTACAGTCCCTCCCTTTCAAAGATCCAAGAGGACAATGGGAAAAGGATCTCTCCCTCAACATATCAGAAAAGGAGTGGAAGGTAGCAAAGCAGTGAATTCATTCAAGCTCCATATGTGCAAAGCATACAATTATTTAACTCAAAATTACATATCAAGCACATCTATCTCGCTTAAAATTGTCCAAAATGTTTCCAGGGCGAGATCCAACCTGCGAACGCTGCAATCAAGTTCCACCCTCACTGGGTCACATGTTTTGGGCCTGCACCAAATTAACATCATTCTGGACCAAAATCTTTAAATGCCTTTCAGACAGCCTTGTTGTCACAATCCCTTCTAGCACATTAACAGCTGTGTTTGGTGTTCTTCCAGAAGGACAAACAAACTGTGATTGCCTTTACTACACTATCGGCACGCAGACTTATTTTGCTCAACTGGAAGAATCCTAACTCTCCTCTTTTAAGTCAGTGGGTAACTGATGTTTTATACTATTTGAAATTGGAAAAAATCTAATTCTCACTTAGAGGATCTGTGTAGAACTTTTTCAAAACATGGCAGGATCTAATCAATAATAGTTTAGAATAAGCTTTTAAAGCACAGAGGAAATAGATTCTCTCCCTATTCCTTTTTTTGTCTTCTCCATTCATCTATATTCACTTATTAATTTATCTATTTACTTATTTCTACTAGGTTTAAGTTTTATTCTGCTGCCCATGCTCTCTTTTTCAGGGGTGGGGAGTGCTTTGTTTTCAATCTTATTCTTGTAAAATTGATCTATTTGTATGAAATGTTGTGTGATTTCAATAAAATCAATAAAATAAAAAAGTGTGTTATTGTAATTGAGTTTTCTAAACTAAAAAGTGGATTTTATATCCAAGATTTTTCTCTTGTTTATGTTACTACTATGTCTTTATTTGCTATGGAGTCTTAAAACAGTAAAGGACTGCTTCATTAGTTGAATCATATTCATTATCTTTGCAGACTCAAATGTGCTACAGGTAGGACTGCAGGAATAAATCCCATTTGTAACTCAATTTTGTATGCAAGTTACAATTTGCACTGAAAACTGTCAGTTAATGGGAAATCAGCAAAAAAATGCATAATGCTTTATTACTTTTTTACAGAAAATAATTAAAAACTTATTACTAAAACAACATGAAAACAATATTACTGTTGTTAAACCAAAGGAGTTTGATCCACAGGTATTTACAGTATTTCAACTTTATGTGTAAAGTGTTTTTTAAAATAGAGAACCTCATGGAGTTGGAAAAGGCATAATGATGGCACAAAAAAGCACCACTAACTTATGATTGTGAGACGTGTCTCAGCTGAGGAATCTCTCAGGGTGGCACCTCCCCTCCCAGCAGTTGTATTCCCTGAAACTGCATGGCTGAGACACATAATTAGGGTGTGGGAATTACAAGTGGTGAGTTCAACAACTCACAGTAAGTAAACAGCCAACTGTCAACTGATTTGATAACCTGTGACGGAGCTGTGCCTGCTGCTTGTTACATTCAGTGACACGTGTAAACGAAAGTGCAAAATGATTGAAAATGGTGTCAAAGTACAGGGTGAGGCAGAAAGGACGGACGTCTTTGAAATGGCTAGAACTCACCACTAGGTGGAGTGACAAATGTGCGGTAGGTGGCGTTAGGTTCGCAAAGGCATTTTGTTATTTTCTTTTTAGTTGAAGCCATGGAGTCATGGACAATAGAACACCGCGTTTTTGCGTACGACTGTTTTGTCAAGAACAACCAATCTATTACTGCAGTTCAGCGTGAGTTTCGTTGCCATTTCAATATCCACAGAAATAAAGCTGTTCCCGCTCGTAACACTATCCTACGTTGGGTTAAAGCACTTTGTACACGAGGTACACTAATGAACAAAAGACCGCCGGGGGCTACACGAACGGCACGTACCCCTGAAAATGTGGAAAGCCTACGACTAGCCCTGCTGCGCAGTCCAAGTCGATCTGCTCGGAAGCATTCTTCTGAACTTGGCCTCAGTAATCGTTCGGTAAGGCATATTTTGCATTTAGACCTGCATTTCCATCCCTACAAATTGTCAAATGCTATTTCAATATGAACTCAAATCTTTCAATAAATTTCTTTGTAAGAAAAAATTAACAATTTTGTAATTTTGTAAAAAAGTCCATCCTTTCTGCCTCACCCTGTACATAGTGCACTCTGTGTCAGTGTTAGTAACAGCAGCTACATAATCAGAGCAAAACCAGTTTGCTTTATTCATAAGTAAAAAAGCAGAAGTTGCTAGTTAAAAATGAAGTGAAATTTTGGATTTATGTGGAACTGCTGTAAGTTGGAAATGTCGTATTCTGGGACCCACCTGTAGTCGGTTAATGTTTTCTTGCTTTTCCATGTGTATTGTTTGATTACAAGGTTTGGATTGGGAAGTTTTGATTCTGGGGGAAAAAGAAAGGGAGACAAGAGGCAAGAAGAAAGGGACTTTTTTGGCTAATATACATCCATGCCTGAAAAGCTTACATCTTTAATCTTCTCCTTTCCTCATTTTACCACCTAAGCAAATGTTTGCTAGTGAAATGAAGAATTTGGGCTGCAAAAAAATATTTTGAGTTGGCATCCATTTATTTCATGTTTCATGTTGTACTAGGGTGTTGTACTGTGTCAGCCATTATGAATGTAGTGAGAAGTCAAGCAAAATGACTCCTTTTATTGGCTAACTAAAAAGATTACAATATGCAAGCTTTCAAGGCAACTCAGGTCCCTTCTTCAGGCGTGAAATACTGTATACTAGCATTTTGAGAAACAAGGCAACTTTTAAAACATGACTTTGTTTTAGAAAGATATTTTTCACTTTGCTTTCAGCATTTCCAAAAACAGGAACATCACAGGGATTATTTTGATTCTGTGTTGAACGGATGTGGGCCATAACAAAGAATATAGTGCTGGGGAGATATACAGTCCTATAGATATTAAATTATTTTTCATAATGTATTGCATCCCTGAGAGGCTAAATTAAATAGACTTCAGAGTGTCGCCTCGGTATGAGGTAGCTTGGGTTCATTATACAGCATATGGGACGACAGGTTTTTCCTTTTTCTTATTATTGCACCATATTTTTGACTTTTTTCTTTAATACTGGAAGTATTATGAAGTAAAGATCTTGCTGATGTGGCTCTTTTATATACAGTTTTATTTCTTTAGACAGCATAACCTATTTTTGATTGTACTGCTATTTAAATCAATTTAGCCAGTGATATCCTCCTTCGACCTGAAGTCTAAGCTTGTTTACCTTTTCTCAGGTGGGCGCCATAATGAAGCACGTTACACATTCAGACCCTTCTTTACTATGCATCAGATGTTTATAGTATATTATTTAAGTAAGCCGTGGCACTTGGAACACCTCAGAAAAGCGTGAACATTCTTAAACAAATCACAATAATTTATGACACCTTACAGAGCTAAACTGCCAAAATGCTAAACGTTAAATTAAAACATAAATTGTACATATGGAATAACTTGCAATATATAGAGTACACATTTAAATGTTACTTCAACAATATAAATATAAATTTAACACTGATGAGCTTGTTCTGCTATTATAAATCTAGTCGTAGAGACCTAACCATGGAGTCATAAGTGAAAGCCATCTGACACTAGCGACTGTAGTCAGACTGAGGGTGACAGCAACGCCACACACAGAAGTGACAATAGGGACTGTGCGTAGGATAACCACTGCTAGCCACGTCTGGGCCTCAGATCTCTTTTTAAGTGCACTCTAATTATACCTGTAAATATATCACAGTGGAAATTTATAGCTAATACAGTCATTAATATTATATGATGTGCTTTAAAAATATAGATGTTCTACAGTACAGGCTCACCAGTTTCTTTGCAATCTGGATTGTAATTATAGTCTTGTTATAAGGTTAGAATAAATGGAATGATACAGACTCGTAGATGAAAATGACAGATACACATAAGAAGGGAAGCAAGTTCACAGATTATTTGCACTTCAGATAAGGGGACCAATAAATAGATGATGCCTTGCTTATGGTGTGAAGAAATGAACTGCACTGCACGCCACATTACAGGGATTGGTATCTGAATGTCCTTAGATGTGCTTCATAAAGAATAGTACATCTGAAAGTTTCAGCTTTGTTCTAAATATGAAATCTATCCTAGAGATCTGATTAAAGTGGTTTAAATTGAGGCATGCTAATAAATTTATAATGCACTGCCACTCTGCACAACATCGTTGCCTCCCATGTTCCCTGGGGCGCAGTCGGCCTGTGTTTCTGCTGTGTCTGGTTTTGCACACTACACACTCAAATATTAATAAGCTCAACAATGAAACTTTAAAATCAGATTTTTATTTTCACCCACACCAGCACAAAGTAACAGACAAATAATGAGGAGCGCTGGGAAAAAAATATGAGTGTACAAGTCATAACTTAAACACTTAATATAAGCCTGGTAGAATACTAAAAATGGGAGCAGCCAATCAGAGCAGAGCAGCTGAGAACTAGATTGGTGAAAATGAATCAAGAGGCACATGCTAGCAAACAAACAAGCTAACAAACAGAAAAATCTCATTAGTGTGTTGAAGAAGTAATGGCAATCCAGCATAATTTATCAACTCAAGAGGCAGTTTGAAAACCAAATACTTAGCGTCTAATTGGACAGATTGTATACTGGTTAAATAAAAATAGATATGATTAAGGTTTAAATGTTTCTAACAAAGGACGTAAGAGCTCATTATTTGGGAGAATCATCATATCAACTTTATTACCACTGTCACAGTCCATCCTTTACCTTTACTTCTGCACTGATCTTGGCATGTGATCCATAGCACTGCTGTGAAGGATATAATTATTAGACCATTTAAGTCTTGAAGTGTAAGCTGACTAAGGCAGCATAAAAAAGTACACCGTCGCCAAGTAAGGCAGTGCAGTCTGTTCTTGTGCCGTTCTCTTCATTGTGTATAGTCTTTGCGCATTACGTATATTTACAGATATAGTAGAGTGACAATAACGTTCATTAACACACAGTAATCTACTTTATATGGAGACTATGTTTTAGAAAAGGAAACAATGCCTGCCAAAGTACATACATCCTTGACCAATTCCCAAGGCTTAATGAATAATAAATGCACTGAAAACTCAAAATTATTATTTTTTTAATGTAACATTAGAAGTAAAGAGTTTGCATATTTTTTAGAACTGTGTTGCCGAACCACTAAATTTGCATGGGTGAAAAACATAAGAACACAAAAAGTTTGGCAAACTTGAATACTTTTCTATGCACCATATATATATATATATACCTGTAGCGTCTATCAAAAGTATAAGCCCCCTTGTTAGTTTTTACATTTTATTGCTGAATCACAACTGATTTAATATGGCATTTTTGATGCCAATCAGCAGAAAATGACTCTTTAATGTCAAAGTGAAAGCAGATCTCTGCATGTTGGTCTAAATGAATTACAAAAACACAAAATAATTGACTCCCTTCACCACCCAGTGTGTCATTATTTACTAGACGCACCTTTGTCAGCCATGACAGCCTTGAGTTTGTGTGTATACAGTAGGTCTCTATCAGCTTTGCACATCTGGACACTGCGCTGTTTCCCTACTCCTTGCTATAAACCTGCTCAAGCTCTGTCACATTGCATTGGGATTGTGAGTGAACAGACTTTTTCAAGTCCAGCCACAAACTCATAGTTGGATTGAGATCTGGACTCTGGCTTGGCTGCTCCAGGATAATAATAATGTTTTTAAGCCAGTCATTGTCTAGAAAACAAATTTCCTCCTAAGGTGCAGGTATCAGACTGCATCAGGTTTTCCTATCCAACCCGAGAAGCCTTCCAGGGCTTGCTGCAGAGAAGCATCTCCACAGCATGATGCTGCCACCACCATGCTTTACAGTTGTGATGGCTTCATTTTTGATCATGTGCACGGTTTAGCTTATGCCGTACATGGCGTTTGGTCTGTTGGCCAAAATGATCAATTTTGGTCACATCACACCAATGAACCTTCTTCCAGCTGACTTCAGAGTCTCTAATATTCCTTCTGACAAACTCTAGTTGTGATGTCATGTGCGTTTTTTAACAATGGCTTTTCTTTGCCAATCTCCCATAAGTCTGCAACTGATGAAGCACCCAGTCAACGGTTATTATATGCACTGCCTTTCCAACGTCAGCCACTGCAGCTTGCAGCTCCGTCAGAGTTATGAGAGGTCTTTAGGTGGTCTCCCTCATTCATCTTCTTCCTGCATGATCATTCTGTTTTGTTGGACAGTCATCCCCAGGCTAATTTACAGCTGTGCCATAGTCTTTGCATTTCCTAATGTCTGATTTAAATGGACTCCAAGTGATAGTCAGTGACTTGGATAATTTCTTGTTTCCATCCCCTGTCTTGTGCTGTTCGATCCCTTTTTCACAGAGTTGCTTAGAGTGTTCTTTTGTGTTCATTGTGTAGGTAAGAACACAAAGCTAACTCACCTCCCTTCCAAATAACGTGCATTTATACAACAATCAACTGAAGCTCCAGAGAGGTGATCTCCATTTAACTACTTATTGGACTTCTTAAATTAATTGGCAGCACCAATGAGGATTCAGGCGTGTCATATTAAGAGGTGAATGTATGTAATCACTTATGTTGTGTTTTATATTTGTCTTTAAGTTAGACTACTTTGTGGATGTTTGTTTCCACTCTGGCATTAAAAAGTCTTTTTTTGTTGATCAATGCCAAATCAGCCAAATTACTGAAAATCTCCTGTGATTCAATGTTGTATAACACTAAAATGTGAAAACGTCCAAGAAGGTGAATACGTTTTTATGGGCCCTGTGTTTTATAAAACAAAATGTCTTATTTACATTAATTTTGCCAGTAAACACATCACTGGTAGCTGAGTGGTTAGCATTGCCACTTCACTGTTCCAGGCTCCTGGGTTTGATTCCCAGCCTGGCTAGCACCTGACATCTTCCTGCTTTTGTCAATGAATATTTCCTTTTGCATTCCAGGCCTGGCTTCACCCAATTGCAAACCTCACCATCTACGTCCCAAGGCAATGGGCCGATCATAGAATTTCTCTGATTTTTGCAGGAGGATCATACTAATCTATTACATTATACTGAAATATTTTTCTTATTTCGTCTTCTTTTTTTTAAGTAAGATCATTTAACTATCATTTCGTCACTTGTTCCCACAAACACACACACACACATTCTATAGACTAAACTGCATTGCTGCAATTAGGCTTTTTAGCCAAATTATATAATTACTACATTTTTGTTCAGATTATTTTAGATGGTCATCTATTTCCCATAGTCATTCTAGTTTTATTAAATCCTTCAGTCTTCATAAAGTTCCATTCAGTGAATTATTTGTTCAGGTATACTCTACTGAGGTTTGTGCGTCCCATCAAATTTTACTTTCACTTTGGCATAGTAAAGTTCTCATTTGTGTTTGATAAGTCAAGTCATCCTTAAATTTGATAAAACAATGAAATTTACTCAGATTTATTAGATTTTACTAAGCTATTACTCTAGTAATGTTAATCTATACTAATAAACGGCAAAGCCCTCACTCACTCACTCACTCACTGACTGACTGACTCATCACTAATTCTCCAACTTCCCGTGTAGGTAGAAGGCTTAAATTTGGCAGGCTTATTCCTTACAGCTTACTTACAAAAGTTGGGCAGGTTTCATTTCGAAATTCTACGCGTAATGGTCATAACTGGAAGCTGTTTTTCTCCATTTACTGTAATGGAGATGAGCGTGAAACCCGTCGGGGCGGAGTTTCGTGTGACATCATCACGCCTCCCACGTAATCACGCAGTAGGTAGAAAACCAGGAAGAGGCCCAAAAAGTGCTGAAGAAAACATGCATTATATAATTGAGAAGGCAGCGAAACAATAAGAAGCGAGCGAGTGACATATACAACCATATTCATGAGTTCTGCTACTTTGGAAACAAAGCACGATGTAAACCTAAACTTTAAATTAAGTTCATAGACAGGCTGCCGCTAGCGTTTGTAATTTAGTGCCTGCCCATATAAGGCCGTCCGTCAGCGGCAATCCAATAGAAACACTGCCACTAAATATTCACGGGTGAAGGACTGTGCTTATGGAGAGGAAGATGAGATGGTCAGGGTGGTGTTTGGCACAAACTCAGCGAAACTGCGAGAGAAAGTTTTAAGTGCCGGGACTTAGGTAACATTAGATACAGCCATGGACATAGCACGACATGGCACCAGCACAGCTGGGAAACTTCGATGCATGTACACCGAGCGGCTCACGTGAACTGACGCAGTGCACAGACAAAAAGCAACAGTTCCAAAGAGCGCTGAACAAAAACCGAATTACACAATTGAAAAGGCAGCAAAAAATATGAAGCGTCTGATCAGACAAGCATATTCATAAATGCAGCTACTGCAGAAACAAAGCACACGGTGGAAAAAGTCAATGTCCCGCTAAAGGAAGACAGTGTTAAAAAAAAAACCCATGCATGAAGTGTGTCAGGTCTCAGATAAAGAAGAAGACGAGCTGTTTATTGATGCAGTAAGAAACGAATCGATGAATGAAACCTGTCATCTTTACAACGATTGACAAACACGGAATGTAACTTGAACACAACACATCCTACAAATACGAACCTGATTGAAAGAAATAATGATAATCAAATCCTTGATGACAGCAACATTCTGTAAAACTCACAAAACAATTGCTGTATATTGACAGTCATGTTACGTTATTTTTAAAATGTTCCCTTTTCTTTTTCATAGCTTCTTTAACACACTACGTCTCCGCTGCGATACGCGGGTATATATATATGTATATATATACCCCGATCTACATACTCGAATAATGGATACTTTATTCGCAATCAATGATTGTTTTGGTAAAGCCATACTCAGTGTATTCATTAGATGAAGGGTAAAAAAGTAAGAGCGAGGGGAGGATGACTTATTGAGGCATGCAGGCTGTAGTGCGCGTCAACTCTATCTGAATTGCGTGATCACATTTGAAAAAATATATCTTTTCAAGTTCTATTTAGTCCATATGTGTCAAACTCAAGGGCCGCGGGCCACATCCGGCCCGGCGTGTAATTATATCCGGCCCGCGAGATCATTTTATATACTGTATTATTGTTATTAATGGCCCGGGTATATGAAGCGCTGGTAACACAATAAACTACAGATCCCATAATGCAGCGCTTCAGCTGCCTTGCCGAACACTTACCGTGTTAATCAAGTCTACCTTGCAAGTTATTGCGAAGCTAGCCCACACGATGCTGAAGAGAAAAGTTGATTCTGAAAATAGAGCCTTTAAAAACCGATGGGAGGCTGAGTATATGTTTACTGACATTGCCGGTAAACCCGTGTGTCTCATTTGTGGAGCTAATGTGGCTGTAATTACAGAATTTAATCTAAGACGGCACTATGAGACAAAACATCAGGGTAACCTGAAAGACGTGAATGCAATGCAGAAGATACAGAAAGCAGAAGAATTAAATAAGAATCTGACACTTCAGCGGACATTTTTACCCGTGCACAATCACAAAGTGATTTCAAGTGAAGCTGCTTTTATGGGAGACACAAATGCACCAGTGCAACTTGCCCCACTTTCCCTGTTGCCAAGTAATGTTGAACCAAGTCGTCACTACGGTGTTCCCAAATACGCACTTTGCTGATAAACTGAGCGCACTGAGTTTGCACGGCGCTTTGGTGACTTTGAAGAACAAAAAAAGTCCGTCTACATGCGGCTCGAACCTTGTGCATGTTTGGTAGCACATATCTGTGTGAGAAGCTCTTCTCAGTGATAAAGACTAACAAAACAGCACACAGGAGTCGCCTCACTGATGAGCACCTGCAGTCCATCCTGAGAATCTCCACAACACAGAACCTCACACCAAACATAAACGAACTTGTTGCCAAAAAAAGATGCCAGGCGTCCAGCTCTAAAATGACATATGAGCAAAGACAACTGAATGATTTGATTTGTTATTGCTGAAAGGAACACATTTTATTTATATTTCCAGGTTTTGTTATGCAGCATGTTCATATTTGAATTTGTATAATTTTGACAGGATATATTTTTATGGAGAGCAAAATCTTTTGGGATATTTAAAATCTAAATTTATTTTTTATATAAAATTACATAAGAGTAAAGAAATTTGAATGTTTGTTCTTTTAACGTTTACTTTATTTCTAACTTGTATAATTTAGACAGGATATATTTTTATGGAGAGCAAAATATTATAAGTTGTTTAAGGTTTGAGTTGATTTATTCAGGAATAATATTCCTGTCTGTTTTTACCATTCCTACCAAAGATATTTCTGTCGACTAAATAAAAATTCCTTCTATTTAAAATTTAAATAGAACTTGAACAAATACGATAGTTCATAACAACCACGCAGACTTGCACGTAAGAGCGGGAGTTATCCGTTTTAACAAGCAGCGTATTGCACTGATACGAAATAGCTGTGTGTGTATATATGTAGATATGTATGTATATGTATATATATGTTTATATATGTGTGTGTGTATGTATATATATATATGTATTTGTGTGTATATATGTGTGTGTATGTATGTATGTGTGTATGTATATGTATGTGTATATATGTAGATATATATATATGTATGTATATATGTGTGTGTATATATATATGTGTATATATGTGTGTGTGTATGTGTATATATATATATATGTATTTGTGTATGTATGTATGTTTGTATGTATATGTATGTGTATATATGTAGATATATATATATGTATGTATATATGTGTGTGTATATATATGTATATATGTATAGATATGTATATATATATATGTTTATGGTTGTGTGTGTAAAGATATATATATATCTATAATAATAAAAGGCAAAGCCCTCACTCACTCACTGACTGACTGACTGACTGACTGACTGACTGACTCATCACTAATTCTCCAACTTCCCATGTAGGTAGAAAGCTGAAATTTGGCAGGCTCATTCCTTACA
>JANRMT010062837.1:55527703-55605068 GCA_026402145.1 Polypterus bichir lapradei
TATTAAGTTTATTACATAGAAAATCACCCGAAAAATCCCAGGCCATCGAGAAGTGTGCGAACTGACGACATGAAGAATCGTCTTCGTGCCGAACTGGAATCATCCCCGCATAAATCAATGTCATCCAGACGATCTGGATCTGCATAATTAGATCTGGACCACCCTGTAGATAATGGCAGGGAGAGTGAAGAAAAAAGAGCAAGGAGAGTGCGACATCTGATCTGTAGTTCATGAGAGTTTTTTCCATAAGTGACTTATTTAGCAAAAGTTTACTAATAATAGATGTGTTTATGATGTTGTGAGCATACAACTGGATTATTTTGTAACAGTCGTCTGGAATATGTGTGCGTGTCACTGTGAGTTTGCACCTTTCCCCATTCCTGTTATTGGTGGAATGGCTTAATCTGCAAGGCCGGACAATGGTACATGGGGAGGGGAGAACCTGACTTGGCAGGCCCAACTGGCTGTACGGGGAGGAGCCAACAGTATGTAAATAGGTGCCAGGAAAAAGGAGAGAAGAAGCGCAGAGCCAAGAGAGAAGCAAATGCCATAAAAGGAAAAGGCAAAAGAGAAAGAGATAGACACCGCATGGAAAACGTCAGGTGAACCCGGGTTCATTTCAGGACAAGTTATTTTTCCTTTCTGGTGAAGGTATTCGGGAGAGGACCTGACAGGCCAGCTCAAGGAACTGTTGATCTGTACTTTTCCCGGAACAGGAGGTATGGTTCAGAGCATCATTCCCCATCGCAGACTGAGATAGTCATCCCTTACAGAGAATATCTAAAGGACTACAAATACATTATTCTTTTCTTTTTCTCAAATTTATGTATTAGTGGCATATGTGGTTAAATGTTTTGTGCCGTGATTTGTATTTAGTGGGAAGCACTGCAGCGCGATAATATGTATATACAGTATATGCATGTATATAGAGGCTTTTATTACAGTAAGTGTGTGTAATTTCTTCTAGTAATCATTTGTAACTTAATTCTGCATTCATTGGTGTGTTTCTGTACTTGGGGTGGTGTAGTAGGAAAGTAGTGTTGGTTGCTCGTGCCCCGGATTACTTATTTATTTTATTTTTTTGCTGCAGCTCTAGGACGGCAGCGTGTATTATAATCGTGCTGGCTTGAGGAGCGGTACAACTTTACATGTAGATTATGCGACACGAGTAATGTGAGATTTCTTTTTATGTACATTTTGAATATGTTTCCTGTTGCCCAACATTGGCCATCATTGACTAATTTTGTATCAAAAACTTTTTTTATATCCGTTCAGCATGATAACATTTTATGGACTCACTCTCTGTATATCTCAATAACCATTGGAGTGTATGGCAAGTCCCTTAGGATAAGAAAATCTGGTATAGCCCACTCAAACTACTGCCACAGGTTGGAAAGTGTGTGTGTGAGTGGATTATTCAATCAGCTATTCAATATTTACATTACAGCACCTTAAAAGGTAGATATCATTAGTATCACTGTGGATAGAACTGCTGTATCATAGCCCCAGCAACTTCATACTCTTCCTGTGGGTTTTCTCTAGTTGCTCTGTTTACCATACACATCTCAAAGATGTACATATTAAGTTAATTGGACAGTTAAGTGGGTGCTTTACTATGTACTATGGTAGATGGATGTCCTGATGAGGGAATACTTCCTACCTTGTATTTGATCTTCCAGAAAAGTTTATAAATCCCAATGAAAATGTAATGGAAAGACTGGGTTCAGAAAACAGAAATGGGCTAAGCCAGTGGTTCTCAACCTGTGGGGTGGGCCCCCCTAGGGGGGGCGCGAAGTAACAAAAAGGGGGGCGTGAAGATGTGAAAAAAAGAAAACAAGAATCAAAAATATGAAAAAAAAATCTGTTGAAACCAAAACAAATTAACGTAAACTACATTCTGATACTAGAACAATAAATATAGAGTTAGATAAATGTCGATAAAAGTTAAGTAGGTATAATAAAATATGCATCTACATTTCAAAAAAATGTTATGAAAACTCGGGTCGCAAATACTTAAAGGTTGAGAAACGCTGGGCTAAGCCTTACAAAACCCAGTAATAAATAGGACCTATAGAAGCACTAAACACAGACACAATGACTACTGGGACATACACTATCCCTTGTTCAAGATCATTTGGAAAGAGCAACAGATGCCATCAGGCTGCCGGGAACATTACTTTGTCAAGATTCCTAAGATAGGCAACCTCAATAACTGTGTGAATTATAGAGAGTACACATCTGTCCACCCCGGGAAAGTTTTCAATGACTAATCTTGAACAGAATTCAGAAAAAGGCAGACTTTCAGCTTCGCAGTGAGCAAATAAGCTTCTGCAGTAACAGATCATGCACAGACTAAATTGCCACTCTAGTCAATGGAATGGAATTCCCCACTCTACTGTATGTAAACTTTGTTGACTATGAAAAGGCATTTGACAGTGTCAGCCATGTTGAAACTCTTTGGAAGCTTCTCCTGCATTACGCTTTCCCCACCAAGCTTGTCCATATCATCAGGAAATCATATGAGGGACTGTCCTGTAGGGTTGTCCACAGGGAATGGCTCTCTGAATCATTTGAAGTAAAACATTTTCAGATCTGTCACTACTAATTACATGGAGGTAAGTAACATATGAAATAAAACCCATAATTTTTGTGTGGAATATTTCTTAAGCTCCTTGACACCATGTCTTTGGGTTACGTTAACACCCCCACCATCAATCCCAGCTCTACCAAAGACTCCTGTGGCCCACCCCATGTCATAGATTTGGAGTTGGGCCTGCTTCATTCTAAAGCTGTTTAAATTAGGTCAATTTTCAATCTGGACTGTGTGTTTCTGAAATAATTCTGGGATAGACTCCAACACTAAAACGTTGTAATAGACAAAGCGCACTCAGAAGGTTGATGGATGGGTGATCATACCAATCTAAACGGCCCCATGACAACAAGGCTGTGATCATTTCTTAGATTGTTAAAATCATAAGGCAAAGCTTTTTCCTGCACTTCTCTCCAGACACAGGGCTCTTTTTTACTTCGATGTTGCATATTTACTGTAAATTGATCTCAAATTAAAAATTGTTGTGCTCAGAAAATTATTTCTTTTCCCAATTGATGTACAAAACTTTCAAACCTAACAAATACCTAAAACATAAGTGGTCATTTTTAATAAAGCTGGCTATTATTTTAATATTATTCCATCTCCAGTGCCTTGCAGCTAGTGTCTTGAAATCTAATTTATATATAATTACTTGTTTTTATATAATTAACACCATTTTTAATGTAAATCTTCCAAGCTAGTTGAAACTGATTGTGCTATTCTGTGCATTTTTCACCTTTATCTTAAATCTAATCATTTCTATGTACAAAAGTAAAATAATCTCAGTTGTTTTACTTGTCTTCCAAAAGATTCCAACAAAATAAGCAATAAAATAAATATGAACAAATGCATTCAAAAAGAACCAACACTGGGAATAATAGTACAGAATTATAAATTAAACTTGACCAGACACTCTTGTCTCTTGATTTTTTTTATTGTCATAAAGAATCTTTTGAATTATATTTCACTGAGATGCTGCCATTTTCCTGTACCAGCTTTCGCTCCACATTTCTTTATATTTCTGTGCTTCACAGTTACATTAGTGGCTGCCTTATATGACAAAAAAAGGCTCAAAAACCTCGATAGAAAATGTACTGAGTTTTAGTAAACACATAATCAATGCCTTTCATAATGTTTGGGACAAACACACATTTTTCCTTGATTTTGCCAATGCTCCACGGCTTTAAATTACAAATCACACAATTCAGATGTGATTAAAGTGCATATGGAAGACTTTCATTTAAGGCTATTCTGTATACACTTAAGTCACACCATGTAAAGATGACAATAGTTTTTATAGACGGTCCACCCCATTTCACGGCACCATAATGTTTGGGACATAACAATGGAAGGTACAGGGTGTCCCAAAAGTCACTATACACTTCCTTTTTTCTATTACGACCTCCCTTACAGAGGAAAATTACCTGGAGATGCTGCAGGAGTTTGCTGTGCCACAACTTCAGGCGAGGTGTGACCCTGCTAATGTCTTTTTTCAACAAGACGGAGCCCCTCCCCACTTTGCCAGGTTATTCAGAGATTTCCTGAACATCAAGTTTCCTGACCGATGGATCGGTTGAAGGGGTCCCCTCGAATGGGCTCCACACTCCCCTGACCTTACACCTCGTGACTTTTTTTTGCGGGGCTATATCAAAAGCAAAGTGTATGCCACTAAGCCCCATGATCTGTCACAGCTTGAGGAAAGAATCCACGTGGCCTGCAGCGTGGTCGAGGAAGAGATGCTGCAAAACGTCGGAGAGGCTTGCATCTGAAGGTGGCTGAAAGTTGTCGAAAATGGAGGTGCTCATGTGGAGGTATACAACTAGTCTTCAAGGCGTTGGATCGTGATGGCAAGCCTAGCAAGTAAAACTGCAACAACTCCTTTGTTGGTGCTAGAAATGCTGTGTAATTTTTAGGAATTTCTTAAAAGTGTATAGTGACTTTTGGGACAGCCTGTACATTAATGAAGTCATATTTAGTACTTTGTTGCATATCCCTTGCATGCCATGACTGCTTGAAGTCTGCGATTCATAGACATCACCAGGTGCCAAGCCTCTAAAGCGGCCATCTTCAGCTTCTGCTTGTTTTGAGGTATTGTCCCATTAAGTTTTCTGTTCAGCATACAGAAGTCATGGTCAGTTGGATTTCAATCAGATGACCAGCTTGGCTCTTCAAGAATTTTCCATTATTGAGTTCTGAAAAACTCCTGTATTACCATAGCAGTATATCTGAGATCATTATCTTGTTGTAGGATGAAGCACTGTCCAATGAGTTTGGAGACATTTACTGGAACTTGAGCAGATACAATGGTTCTAAACACGTCAGAATTCATTTCATTCTTAATTTAATGAAGACAAATGTGCCAGTACCTGTGACAGCCATACATACCCAAGCCATAGCATCTCCACCACTATTTGTAACAGATGAGGTGGTATGCTTTGGATCTTGGGCAGTTCCTTTCTGTCTCCACACTTTGCTCTTGCTATTACTCTGATACAGGTTAATCTTTGTCTAATCTCTCCACCAGACCTTTTTCCAAAACTCTGCAGTCTGTTTTAAGTACTTTTTAACAAATTGTCATCTGGCCATCCTGTTTTCTCAGCTAACTAGTGGTTTGCATCCTGCAGTTTGGCCTCTGTATTTCTATTCATGAAGTCTTCTGTGGATAGTCGTCTCTGACACGTCCACATCTGCCTCCTGAAGACTGTTTGTCATCCATTGGACAGATGTTTGGGTCTTTTTTATTACCATAGTGAACTTTCTTCTGTCATCACCAGTAGAAATCTTCTTTGGCCTAGCTGTCCATTTGCCATTTCTGACTTCATCAGTGCGTTTTCTTCTTAATGATATTTCAGACAGCTAATTTAGGTAACCCTAACATTTTATGTCTTTTAATGGTTTTATTCTTGTTTTTCTGCCTTATTAAGGCCGTTTTTGACTTATTAACACAGCACTTGCCCCCGTGTTAAACAATTGCAACTACAGACTCCAAAGGGTAGAAGCAAGCCAAGGTATCTCATGCCTGCACTAATGCAACAATAAAACCCACCTGAGTAATCACAAACACCAGTGAAGCCAATTGTCCCAAACATTACGGTGCCCTGAAATAGGGGGGCCATGAAAAAAAGGTGTGATTTCTACATGGTGTGGCCGAAATGGTGGCAAACCTCTTTAGATTAAAGTCTGTAATGTACTCTTTAATGATATCCATCCATCCATTATGCAACCCGCTATATCCTAACTACAGGGTCACAGGGGTCTGGTGGAGCCAATCCCAGCCAACACAGGGCTCAAGGCAGGAAACAAACCCCGGGCAGGGCGCCAGCCCACCGCAGGGCACGCACACACACACACACACCCCCACACCAAGCACACACTAGGGACAATTTAGAAATGCCAATGCATCTAACCTGCATGTCTTTGGACTGTGGGAGGAAATCGGGGAACCCAGAGGAAACCCACGCAGACACGGGGAGAACATGCAAACTCCACGCAGGGAGGACCCAGAAAGCGAACTCGGGTCTCCTAACTGCGAGGCAGCAACGCTACCCACTGTGCCACCGTTTAATGATATCTGAATTGCTTAATTTGTAATTTTAAACTGTGCAGCAGAGGAGTAAATTAGCCTTTAAACCACAACATGGGTGGAGCTTTTACCACCTGTGATGTACTGTGACCTACCTGTGCTCCAGATAAAGAAAATGTGGAGAAAAAAACTGTGCAGATCCTAAGGCATCATCCAAACATATAATAACAATAATAACAACATCCAAATAAAGTTGATTTGGGAATCCAGTTGCCAGGTTTAGCAGTTTAGCCAAACTCCTCAGCGAAATTTAACAAATTTCCGTCCAACATGCTGTGTTTGCCGATTACATTGTTTGTTGAATGTTCTTCTGGAAATTTGCCATGCGGCAGGCTTAGGCAAACAATTTTTTTTCAAGGCCAAAGGATAATTTGCCAGGCCAAAGTTATATCACAGAGCTGTAGCAGTCAATGTTGGATGGGACAGCCCCCCCTAAGTATATAACGCTGATTGTAATAGTGGGCTAAAAATGAGCCAAAAACCTGAGAATACATTTAAACACACAAGCAGAAGGAAACTGGAAATGTGTTGGATTATTTGTGTCTTAAAGGTAATGACTTATTGTATGGAGTAGCATGTGACCTGTGTGTAATACGTGAGCCTACTCTTTTAATTGGTTTACCCAGAGTGCTCTGCAATTGATGCAAACAAGAGTGTGTGAAGAATCCACATGCATGTCGTGCATTTGGTAGCAGCAGCAGTGAACGAACACAAGCGTCAGAGGAAGAAAAAGCAAGCTTTAGTTTAGCTGAATTCCACTCTCTGCCACTGTCTGCAAGATATTTTACTGTTCTGATATTTAATTCTATTTACTGAATGTAGGAAGGCACATTGGTGCAGTGGTTAGCCTGCTGCCTGACAGCTCAGGTCATTTTTATAGCCATGATATTTGGGCCAGTATAGCTGGCAGACATAGCTTGCTCTTGTTACCAGGGACACTTAAAAGACCTTTACACTTTTATAATCCTCTCAAAACTGGTGCAGTTTCTCCTTCCCTACTGACTTCATTGCATTTCAGTAAGTTTGGCAAATATTTCTGCAATTTTTACCAAACTTGAGTGGAAGCAAATTCAGGATAAATTCTGCACCTATCATCTTACATTCCATATACCTGACAAGAAATCAACGATGACTGTAAGCTCCAATTAAATGTGTCCTTGGTACCCTTTCTCATTTTAGGCACAGCTGACCCCTTTCCACCAAATGCTACCTAAGTGGAAACTCGTGAGCATAAATAAGTCTTTATGAAGTTGTTGTTTGACAATAAGCCCTGCAATCACCCAATTAAAAAGAAAACATGTTTTACTCTGCTGTTTCAAAATGGGAAGTTAGTAAGTTACCTGCATGTGATATGCAAGTTAAAAAAAGAGAAAGAGAAACTGATCCATTGGTCAGTCGGAAGGGTCTCTCTGTCAACCACAAAGTGCTCATTTGCCTCAGATAATTAATAGAATTACATGGAGCCTTATAAGTTGTTACTTTGGCATTACTTTAAAAGTTGGAGTGGTGTTAGTAAGGTACAGTGTTCAGATTACTTTAGCAAAATAATGTAATAATTATTGCAAAATAAAGCAAAAGTTATTGTGAAGTAACACAGTTCTTTTGCAAAATAACATTTTCTTTTGTGTACGGTGGGAATAAACTTCCATATAAAAGAACTGTTCCAGTTCTGGTAGAAAAATACGGTGTGTATGAGGGTGTGTGCTCTTTGATGGATATGATTGATTTTTTTCATCATGAATAAGACAATGAAGAATTTCTCTTTACAAAATTTGCCAGCCATTTTTATTTATGTGAATCAGTGACTGCTGCCAGACTTTTGCTTGAGATCAATTATCTACCAGAAATCTTTGCAAATTTTATCTGCAGTGGAAACCTCTAGACTGAGAAATCCTATAATAATAAAATAGGCAAATTATTGAATTATCTTCTTCTTTTTCTTTCGGCTGCTCCTGTCAGGGGTCGCCACAGCGGATCATCTTCTTCCATATCTTTCTGTCCTCTGTATCTTGTTCTGTTACGCCCATCACCTGCATGTCCTCTCTCACCACATCCATAAACCTTCGCTTAGGCCTTCCTCTTTTCCTCTTCCCTGGCAGCTCTGTCCTTAACATCCTTTTCCCAATATACCCAACATCTCTCCTCTGCACATTTCCAAACCAACACAATCTCACCTTAATGACTTTGTCTCCCAACCTTCCAACCTGAGCTGACCCTCTAATGTATTCATTTCTAATCCTATCCAACCTCGTGGTATTACCCTCAATTTACTCAAGTTCGTTACCATGTTAGTCAACTCTCACACCTTAAGATTAACACAAACATACAGACCATAACCACTTAAATGCTGTATGAATGACACATGCACACCTCATCACTCCCTAGCCCTTCAAGAGACTTACTTATCTTTGGCATAAACAACATACAAGTCTTAGATATACTGTAACTCAGACCTAAATATTACCTGGGTTTCCAAGAATATATTTAAACATCAGAGGCTCAACATTCTTGCTCATAGCCATTTATCAATCAATGATGTCTTACTTTACTGCACTATTCCTTCTTGGATGGAGCTCCCCTCCTTAGCCTGATAAACCCCACAGTTAGAAGCGTATGGCAAACTTCCAACTGCTCTGGGTGCTCTTGATATTTACTTTATTATTTCAGTCACTCTAGATATAAAGACAATGTATAGAAGTTTAAAAGCAAAATGGTATTTAATAAAGAATAATAATAGCAGTAGAAAAAATTATAAAAGAAGATATAGATATCAAAGTCTAGATATATATATACACTGTATATATATATATAGTCTTAAAAAGCTTACTGAAAGAACTGAGATGTCAAAGATGAACATTCTAGGCAGCTTCATGATTTAGCAATAGGTTGTATGAAGATGAAACAGTTCTTCATTTCTTGGTCTCTTTTTCTGATTTCTCCTTTTTGTCACTGCGTTTTTTTCTTCTCTTCTCTCTTTTCTTCTCCCTTCCTTTTTCTTTGGTCCCTCAGAAAAGCCATATCTATATTAAAATATTGCTTCTTTGCGACATGTGATTTGGGGCCTTTTCATGACATGGGCTTTGTGATTTGGGCTATTACACATCTTTGACTGGCTGGCTGTTAAAGTTCTTTTTCCAAATGATAAGATAATCAACACAGCCTGAGATAAACCATCGAAACAGATGTTTTAAAGTGATTGATTACTGAACTGTCAATTAAGTTCTTTTTGCTTGTCTGAGCAAAATATATGGAAAATATAGTCATCTGTTATTTCAAAAATTGCAGATCTGACACACCATGATACAGCGTTTGCAGCCATTTGTTTATGGGTTTCCTTATTAATGACCCAGAGGCGTACAGCTGGTAACATCATCGAAGTGACGGGATAAAAGATCATCTTTTAGGTCACATCTCTATCCAAGATTTTTGACATGTATTTTGGTAAGTTTTCTTTGACCTTTAATAACTAAACTTTGGCTCTTCCTTTTGACTTACTCATCTCAAGGTTTTGGTTCTCATATTTCCCAGTTATGATCTGCTGCCACCAGGTCCGGTTCTGCCAGTCGTGCAAAGGGCCACCCTCAACAAAACGCAGGCTCGGTGCAGGGCTCGTCTTTTCCCGTCGAATGTCTGTACCTTGCTTGAAAGAAAAACGGGCAAGTCACAACACGTAAATTGTGGCAGCTCAAGTACGCAGCACATCAATCAAAAGTTTTTGTAGTGTTAATAGGAATTCTACTGATGAATTAATTAAACTTGTCACTGATTTGTTAAATGCGTACGTCAAGTTTTGTTCTACCTACGAAGAAATTTTCTTTAATTTTTTTTTTGACATTAAGGAAATTGCGAAAATTTTTAATTTTAAATACACTGGTTTAGAAAATGAGTGAAAGTATTATAGGGTGAGGGGGCGGCTGAAATTAAATGGCATGATGGCGGCTTTGTCACTAGAACCGGGCCTGGCTGCCACCCAGCATTGTCTACTCTCCTGATCCTTTTGCTTTTCTCATGCTAATTTTCTTCCATCTTAGCACAACATTCAGCTCTTTGATAAGGCCTCACCTACCTTTTCTTTGCTTTTGTTCTTTTGCTTCCCTTTATTCATTTGTGTTATGTGTTGGTTGGATTCGTTTTTTTATTTATTTAATAGTTTTGTTTTTGGGCAAGAAAAAAAGGAGAGAAACTCAACTTCTTGGCTGTTAGATTGCTGTTTTGAATGTTGTTTTTTTTGTCACTTAAAATTGCACTCCTGATGACACCATCACTATGTGATGCCATGAGTTCCTTAACATAAGCACGGAAAAAGAAAATATCAAATAGTTTAAGCAAAATGCCTAGAAAAAGTCCAAAATAAGAAACAAATACATTTGAGCGTTTCTACATTCTTACCAAATACATTACATTTTTCATGCCAAGAGAAATGCATATATACAATTTGTGAAGAAATAACTTTGACTTGAAAAATGCAGAACTTGTCCTTTAAATACTATTTTTGCAAATACATTGAAAAATAAACTAATTTTAAACTTTTAATAGAGTTTACAAAATTTTGAAAAAATGGATCAACCTTTTTCTAATTGACACAATATTTTTGTATTTTGGTTGGAGAGATCTAGATTCAAAGACCATATAATATTAAAATTTTATCTCAAGTTAAAGAAAATTTAAGAAAGTTTTTAAGATTACATACCTGTACATATAACAGTAATATTTCTTATTTGCACTGTGATAATTTATAGAGGGAGAAATCTGAAGTTAACAAAGTTTTTCTGAGTCGTGTTCAATTTTGTAATACTCTTTTGAAAAGGTTCCTGGAGGTCACTGCATGCAGCACTAAAGAAAGACTGTTGTGGTTTAGCTTTTAAATGTCAGATCCTGATGATTTCTGGAAGTTTTTATTAAATCCTCATGGATCTGCCAGCTTCACAGCAGCTTGAGCCATGAACTTGATTTTTTTTTGTAACACAGATTTTCCTTACATAATAAGCAAACACATTCCCAAATCTGGTGGTTCGCAATCAAAAATACCTGAAAAATGAAACAAGTTTAAATACAAAACGATACTTCTGTTGGTATTTCAAATGTAAGCTCCGTCACAGTTTGCATCATTTTCTTTTGAGTCCTGGCTGGGAGCACAAGGAAGACCACAAGTGAGAAAGTCCATATACCTCAAGACATGTTCTTCTCTTTCCACAGAAGTCAGACTAGGATGGAAACACCTACTGAGGTCACTGGAAATTCACAGTGGAAAGAAATGCCCAGTGAGGTGAAGAAAAGCTACAAAACCTGACCCGTTTTAGTCACTTGAACCCACAATAAAAGATAAAAAATAGGGCACCTCTGTACACTCTCTGCAATGCTAAGAGAAAGAACTCCACCTACATCTAAGAATTACTAAGAAAGCGGCCCTAACCATGCAATTAAGTGCATGATCTATGAACTATAATTATGGTGAATCCATGTTTTTGAATTCTTCATGTATTTTATTATTATTTTTGGAATTATTGCATGTGTATTTCTTGTTTATTTTTTTGTTATAATAGGGACATCACCACAGAATATTTACTGTATGACAGTTCTTCTCTGCAGTCGCTTACACCTGCAGTGTTTAGCGATCATCACAGTCATGTTATTTGTAGCAATTACATTTATTGCCAGCCAAATTAAAGATAAAACAAACAAATGTCAATTATTAGTGCAAGTTAGGAGCAAATATCCAAGTCAGAATTAGATCTTTGCTACACATCTTCAGACAGCAGCTTTGGTTTTGTGTTTTAATGATTGGTTCGGACTGTTCTTTTGATTTTTTGACATTGGCTAGTGTACTTGACCACAATTGTGATTAACCTTGTAATCTTTTTTCCATTTTCTTGTCAATGTTTCCAGCACTCTATCATATGTACCTATCATCACAAAAGTAATTCTATTTGGTCCAAGGGAGACCCTTGTGAAATGAGACCTATCTGAAGAACTTATAGAAGCTCACTCTATTAATCTATACCAGGACACTTTACCCTTAGTACACCTTGAGCTTGAAAACCGTCTTCATTGAACCCTTTCAAAACACCATAGAACCACGAAACTCCCCCAAGAATGGAAATTTCACAGTTTTGTTTGGAGTGGGTGTAACAGGTCTATAAAATAAAAAGTTTAGTTGTTTGGAGCTTCACCAAATCCTGATAGCATTCATTGTGCTGTATGTTTTCCTGTTGTGACCCTGTTATAGTTCCCTATTCTGTTTGTTGCGTTATGTTACGTCATCAGTGTGAGCCTCTCCCAGTATTCATTGTGTCACTGTGAGAGGAGGTAAGCACACTGTTATTGTCTGTATGGTAAAATTAATAAATTAATATAAATTGTTTGATGTAATTTTTTTTTGTATATGAAAGTAATTGTAATATGATTTTTGTTGTATACAGTTGTTGTTTTGAAATGTTTTGAATGCTTTTCTATTAATATCGGTTATGTGTTAATGTGAACGTTCAACAGCCTTTCCACGTGGTTTTCTTTTGTTAATGGGAGGAGCTTGAATTGTCACTTTTTATGTTCTCTGTTTAATATTTCAGACCATTAATAAAAAAAAAAGAAAACATCAAGAACTAAAGGGTGTTTGCATTATTCTTTCATAGCGGTTGGTGTGGCACGTTGCATATATATCACAATGCAGAAGATTTGAGGGTTAACCGAATCCAAAGGCCAGGACACAACAGTACGGCGCATGCGGTGGAGAGAGGTTACATGGGTACTCCAAATAAACAACAGGGAAGGCAAACATTTTCCATTGTATTTTTAGAATCCTAATTGACGTGATTTAAAAAAAGGTTAGTTATCAAGACAGTTATATTCGTTCAGATAGCCACACTATGCTTTAAGCTTTTCAAGCTCTATAATGCACTGATGAGGCCTCATCTGGAGTACTGTGTGCAGGTTTGGTCTCCAGGCTACGAAAAGGACATAGCAGCACTAGAAAAGGTCCAGAGAAGAGCGACTAGGCTGATTCCAGGGTTACAGGGGTTGAATTATGAGGAAAGATTAAAAGAGCTGAGCCTATACTGTTTAAGCAAAAGAGATTAAGATGTGACCTGATTGAAGTCCTTAAAATTGTGATGGGAATTAGTCCGGTGGATCGAGACTGTTATTTTAAAATTAGTTCATCAAGAACATGTGGACACAGTTGGAAACTTGTTAAGGGTAAATTTCTCACAAACATTACGAAGTTTTTCTTTACACAGAGAACCACAGACACTTCGAATAAGCTACCAAGTAGTGTGGCAGACGGTAAGACGTTGGGGACTTTCAAAACTCAACTTGATGTTTTTTTAGAATAATTAAGTGGATAGGACTGGAGAACTTTGGTGGGCTGAATGGCCTGTTCTCATCTAGATTGTTCTAATGTTCTAATACTATGCGCTTATATTAATGAACTAATCTCTCATTTTTGAGCCATGTTAATACGGTTCAAGATCATTGGGTAATTCAAGGTGAAACATCACTCTCACATCACTTTTACATAAACACAAAGATACTAAATCATGGAAAGAGATGTGAAAACGTGTATCCTTTGAACTCTATCCTGATATAACCTTCACCTGAAACATTGCTTCTACAACATAAACATTTGAAGTATGTTAAAAGGAATGTGGAAAGCTTTATTAACACTTCTTCACAATTTGCTGTAGAAGTTACACTTTCAAGTTAAATAGGTAAAATATACAAGTAGTTAGCTCTTCCAGTCTTATTATTATACCAGTATTTTCAAAACAGCCTTTTGCGTAGGTCCTTACTGCTAAACCCAGAACTGAACATTTCTATTCAAAATGGATATTAAGTCTAAATATGAATTATCACTGATGTTGTAAGGCATTTATGTTAATGTCAATGTCAATGTATATATAGAGCACATTTAAAACAACATTAGTAATGATGTAGCCAAAGTTTTTACATTAAAATATACAATGAACATAAATAAAATAAATAGAAGTAAATAGAATTAAAGTACAATAAAATTAAATATAGCCAGTAGTGAGTTAAACAAAAGAGAAGATGACTAAGAAGATGACTAAGAGTACAGCAACCACCAGTATCATTGAAGGTCACTGAAAGCTAGAGAACAGAAATGCGTCTTCAGCCTAGTTTTAAACAGTTCAATTGAAGGTGACTCCTTAATGTGACGAGGTAAAGAATTCCACAGACGAGGTGCAGCAGCTGCAAAAGCCCTGTCCCCCTTAGTTTTACACTTAGTGCGAGGGACCATAAAAGACAACTGACTGGTAGATCTAAGCTCTCTAGATGGCTGGTGTATAACACACAATTCAGATAAATAGGCAGGAACACACCCGTGTAATGATTTAAAAACTAACAACAAAATTTTAAAGTCAATAGTTACCTCACTTTTCATATGTTTATGGAGCATCCCTTACCTGGACATTAATGGAACACACTCACTGATTACTTATGAGTTCACAACAATCCCTGATTCTCTAACAGCTCTGCTTGGAGTAACACATAATGGTATATTGCTGAACAATCTAAAATATAATTTTAACATGCTATTTTATCTTGCTCAATTAGGCAAATTCTAACACATCTACCCTAACATAATGGAAAAACGGTTATAGTATACCTAAAATTAGAAAACAAAATAGATTTTTTCTTATAAGGAACAGTTAATTTTTTTTTTTGGAATGTTGCAGGAAATAATAAATCTTGTCTTCAGCTAATTAAATGTGCTGCCTCATTTTTTTATCTTTGGGATATCACCGTATTTCTAAGTTAGTTTGTATTACATTTTTTTAGTTTTCCGCTTTTTCTTTTTTGTTACTTTTCTTCTTTTCACTTTTTTATTAAACATTATTTTTCAAAAATGAAAGTATTACAATGGTATGCTACTCAGTCAAACAAGTAACAATAACTTAACAAGTGCAGCCATTTACTTTGAGATGAATACAAAGTAGAAAAAAGAAAAGCAAAGCTGAATTGAACCTGCACCCAAGAGAGTGAGAAAAAGAAAAGAGACAAGAGCCAAAAAAGTAAAAAAAACAATCAAACTTTTTATTTTTAAATTTGATAAAATGATTAATGACAAAAGACAGTATTGTACGCATTGTAATACAATCTTAAAGTCAATAAATTCATTTTAAAAACTGCTTAATGCAGTTCTTATTTTCCAAAAAATAATGTTTTAATATTAAATTAAAGTTAGCTTTAACTTTCATTTGTACTATTTCTGTACTTATTAAAACTTAGTTTTCTTCCTCCTAGAAATATTGCAAAATTTAAAGGGCCAAAATTGACCCATTTTTGTGTTTGACAAAATACCTGAAATTTAACCTGTTCAGGATGAAACCTTGTGACTTTTCCAACATGTCCCCAAATTAGTGAAAAGTAAAAAAAAAAAAAAAAAGTATCTCATAATTTATACAGTTTATAAAAAAATGTTTATCTTGTCAGTTTTAACCGACCTTTGACTAAAATGGATTGTCAGTTACATTCAGGGAGGTTTGGTTGTTTGCCAGAAAATGTATCTTTTCAGTTCAGAAATGTAAAGGCTTTTAGTAGCAAAGCAATTTGCACAAAAGTTTCCAAATGTCCACATTTTGAAGGTTGCCATGCCCTTTGACTTACTTTTCACCTACCATGGACTTCTATGGATTTTCATTAGAACTTCAGAACAATCTAATCAAGAACAGGCCAAAAAAGCTCACCAGTCCTATCCACTTAATTCTTCCAGAATAGCATCTTCTCGACTTTTGAAAGTCCTTGACATCCTACTGTCTACCACACTACTTAGTAACTTAATCCATGTGTCTGTTGTTCTCTGTGTAGGGAAAATCTTCCTCACACCTACTCAGATCACTCCATTCTGCAGTCACCTGGAGCACTGGAGGAAATGTGGAGGACTTGGAAATCTTTATTGGTAACTGGATCAACTGTGCCCAGTGGAGGGTGAGTGACCAGCTGGCCTAGGTCATTCTGACTTTCATGAAAATGATTACCGTCAGACCTGCTATTTGATTTGCTCGTTTCTGTTTTCTGACCTTGGCCCTCCGAAGGTTTATTTTTCTCCTAGGGCCATTATAGGAGTTTTTTGTTTTCATCTCCTTCGTGTCGGGTGGTCAAACATTCACATTCAGGAATTAAAAACGTTATGTCCTAAATCAACTGAAACTGCTATGGACTGTTTTCTTAGCTTTTGAATCTTTTCATTAACTTTCATAATATCAAACTGTTACTACTAAATGAGTTGTCTAGGTAAAATGTAGAGACATACTATATACTGTATATTTATTTTTATATACTGTATGTTAATTACATCTCGTTGTTCAATTGTCAACCTTGATTTATAGATGTATAAATATTTTAAATATAAAACATTTTTCTGATAATAGTGAAGGTTTGTTTTGCACTTTAGTGGTTAATTTGTGCTTAACAGTACCTGGTTGATTTTGTATTTAGTATACTTACATTTATTTAAAAAATGCTTTAGTTGCCTCACATTTTTATGCAATCTTTTTCTTCAGCCCACTGAATTAAAGCTGAAAGTCCGCACTTCAACTGCATCTGAGTTGTTTCATTTAAAATTCATCGTGGTAACATACAGAACCAAAATTTGAAAAAAGTTGCCTGTGTCCAAATATTTATGGACCTAACTGTAAATGAACCTAACATACAGTAGTCAGCTAAATGAGTACACCCTCTTTGAAAATTAAGATTTTTATTAATTTCTTAGGGAGCGCTAGAACATTTAGCAGACTTTTGACAAAACTGAGTTTTATTATACATTTAATTTTATTTACAACACAAAAGCTTGGTCACCAACATCATTAGGATAAGAAAATAATATTTTTTTTAAACAAGGAGATGCAAAAATGAATACACCCTACAGCAAATTTAACTAAATCTAACAATTTGTTTGGCCTCCATGATTTTTAAGAACAGAACCAACTTTTCTAGACATGGGATGAATAAGTTGGCGACATACTGTCATGTCTCTCTTTTTTCCATTCTTGGAGAATGAGCTCTTTCAGATCCTGGATGCCGGATGGAGAATGATACTTGACTTGTCTTTTCAGAACTCCCCACAGGCGTTCTGCTGCATTAAGGCCAGAAGAGATGCTTGGCTACAGAATCCTTTTCACCCGGTTCTTCCTCAGGAATGCAGCAGAGGCCTTGGGTGTATGATTTGGGTCATTATTATGTTGAAAGACTGCCCAGCAACCCAGGGCATGGAGAAGGTATAGCATCTTCTCCCTGCAGTATTCTGCATCTGTGAATTCTTGATGCCATCAATGAAGTGCAATTCCCCGACACATGCAACCCTCATAAAACCCTACAGAAGAACACTGCAACCACCATGCTTTATTGTGGGTACCATGCATTTTTATTGTATTCCTCACCCTTGCAATGCCATACAGTTTGGATGCCATCAATTTCATAAAAATGTACCTTTGTAGCATCACTAAAAAGTATAGAGTTACAATAGTCTTCACCTTTGTCAACATGGGCTCTGGCAAATGCTAAACAGGTTATTTTTTGCATGAGCGTTAGCATTGGCTTGCATCGTGAATGATGCCCTTGCATGCCACTCCTCTGCAGGGTATGTCGTATTGTTCTACGGGAAACAGTCACCCCAGTTTGGCTTTCTATTGCTTTAGCTAACTGTGATGAACTTGCTTGGTGATTTCTCTCAACACGCTGACGTCGAGTTGTTAGTTTCCATGGACGGCCTGAACGTCTCAGAGAGCTTGCCACAAATCCATCCTTGCTGAATTTCTGAATCACTTTTGGTACTGTATTCCAACTGATTAGCAATTCTTTACTAATCTTGTAGTCTTGACCTTTTGGTGTAAAGGGAGCTAGTCTATTAGGTTAGTCTTGCCATGACGAACTCAGGTGCTCACATGGTGAAGCTCCACCACTTGGTGTAAATACAGTAAAAGACATCCATTTTTAGAGATATTTATAACAATAACTCAAGACTACTGTTTATTATTTAAAATTCTCCCTGACAGTTAGTTAATTAGAAAGCTTACAGTATTTCATACCTAATGCTACTTGTTGAAAAAGTACTTGACTGTTTGGATTTAATTAATGCTTATGCCACTTTTAGCAGCACTAAAGACCAACACTTCATCCATTTGTTGATCGTTCTATCATAGGAGGGAGCTTTGGCCCTCTTGTACCTGTAGAACTGCTTAAAGTCTGTGACAGTTTGAGTTTTTGAACATGAACTTATTATTTCTGGTGGTGCCACAGCATCTCGATGGACTTTAGCTCACTACTTTGATTAGGCCAAATGTTTTTTCCCTTGAGGATTTCTAATGTTTGTTAAAGATGGCTCCAGCATGACTGTCTTTTTGTAACAAGATTAGCTTGGTGGCTTGGCACCAGTTAACAGGTGACTTTGAAGTTAAATACAAATTAACAGTGTTCTTAAGATGCGAGCCCACCAATAGAGCAAGTAAAGGTGAGAAAATCAGACTTGGTGTCTCCGTCTCCACGTTGGGGTCTGTGTCTCCATGTCGGACGGAGGGATGATCAAACAGTTCCACCCTTTTGTTTATTTAGTTTTTCACATCTATCCCATATTTTGTAATGTCTGTTAATGTCTACTTATTACCTTCTGTGCGCAATTCAGAACGGTACTTATTCCAATTTACTTTAAAAATAACAGTCAAGTATTCAGTGAATTAAGAGGCACTTTAATCCAATAACCATATTGCTGGGTAGAACTACAATGAGAGTAGACAGAGGAAAAGAAATAATGATTATGGATTTTATTGCAGCAAACAGTATTTTTGAAAGACTCAATAAAGTGAAAATGACAAAAAAACAGCTGAAAATGATTCTGTGTCACATGACAATATCTGAAATGCCTGTCATATGCAATTGTATAGTGTCTATTAACCAATTTCCTGCTACTAATGGAATGGCTATAATTATTATTAATTTTTTTAAACTGTGTGCTTTTAAATGAAAAACAGAAAGATTACTGTAATTAACCGAAGACCACATTTTGCACAATGACATGACAAAAGGGGCATTCAAAAAGAATTCCTTACAATAGAAATCGAGCTGTAAATACTTAGCGGTAAAACAAGGGATTTTCAATCCACTGCATGAAATGTAATGCACTTTGTATTTGAAAAGGCATGGAGACTCAAAATGCGTATTTAATTGATCAAAAAAAGCTGTTGTTCTTTTTTGAATATAAGACGGCTTTTATGTAATTGAAGGCCAGTTTGGCTGATGGAAGCTGGCTTTGTTTCCTCTATAGATCCAATAGTTTAGGTGGCGAAGTTTAGTGCAGTACAGGGAATTAAAAATATAGGAGTTTTGCACTTTATTTGAGAAAGGAAATGAATGCATGAAAGTCTAAACTAAAAGAGGGAATATCATGCTTCATAAAAATACTAAAAATTGTAAGTATGACATGAAACATCTTATTAGATATGGTACTATAATGTACGAGTTACCAAAAGAAATGTTCACCAAATCCTTTGATTTTCATCAAGTTGTTTTACCCTTTATAAAGTTATAACTGCAGCTTCTCCTGGCCACATCAAACAGTAAGCACAAGCCCACCCTAAGTAGGATGCCAGCACAGGGTGTATTGCTATCCACAACAAGGACAAACAACAACATACAGGGCAGATCAGGGAGGCCACTAAACCGTCTGCTCAAGCCCCAGTCCACCCTTCTTCCTATTTTCCAATCGCATGCCCTCAATTAAAGGATCCTGGGGTACTGAAGCTTATCTTTGCAGTTTGGATGCAAGGTGGGAACCCACCCTCTGTAGCACACTACTGTGTTACATGGCATACTGACACACACACACACACTTTGGAAATCATCTTGAGGACCAGGTGACTACTCATGTAGCATCGGTGGTCTGGTCTCTTCAGTTCAGTGTGTTGGCTCCTAAGATTTTTTTTTTCATTATTAAAGAGACAAAAGGAGAAGCGTACTGATTTATCAGCCTTGTGCTCACAGCGTTCCTTCTCTGTCTCTCTTTGGTATCCTCTGTCTCGGCTTGCCTTGCCCGACACTTTCTTTGTTTATCTCTTTCACACAAAGCCGATTTGTGCAATTCTGTCATTTGACGGCACCTTGCTGGCCTCCTGTCCACTTTTTGGCTACTGCAGGTAGATGTTCCTCCATTACCTGGTGTGAAAACAGCAGGCACATTTACGCAAATATCTTTTGTCTTTGAATATGACTCAAGTTGCGCACCAATAGTATTTAGCGATGTAATGATGTTGGTCGTTGAAATTCTCCATGGAGTTATCACATTGTGGATTTAAAATTTGTGTCTCAAGACTATCCTGTCTTCACTTCTGCCACTGAGGAACTAAAGCCAAACTGACTGATTAGACTAGAACCAAAGCAAAAGTGAAGATTCAGACCAAAGCCAAACTGACCAATTGAATTGCTCATAGGGACAGGACACACAGATCTTAGTGTTTTATTATACAGTACTTTACATAGTATGTGCAGCATAATAAATCACTTTCATGCAGTTTTGTAGATTATCTCTCTATTAGTAGAGAACAAAAATTCTGATTTTCTTTTTCTCTAAAACAGAAACCAGGTGGCTATAATTCAGTATATTAAAATATATTTACAACTGAGAGCATGAGGTTAAGTTCACTCAGTTCATTTAATTAAGTAGCAATGATGGCAGATGGCTGAAGCAAAAAAAAATTTTGCCCAATTCAGGGATCGCAGGAACCCAAAGCCTGTCCTCGTTACTCCGGGTGTACGGTGGGCTTCCTTCCTATACAAATACTTTTTAACTAATAGATTGTATAGAATATGTACAGAGTTAAATACAACTCTGAGACCTCCCAAAAATATTTTTAATGCAAGTTATCTGAACAAACAGTTTTTATTTGCTCAAAAACACACTTTATCTCTCTATTATTAAAAAAAAAAAACTTGGGACGAGACTGCGACGATCTTTCAGAGACACAGAGACTATTTCACTTTCCGCGAGATGGTCACGTCATACTTACAACCTTTGGAAGCAAGTTCCATGATACACATGCAGAGCAGGTCACAGATAATGGAAGTAGGAAAATTCAAAAGTCTCAAGAAAATGACAGTAAAGCTCACATTAGTGCAAACAAATGGAAAATATTACTTGGAGAAATAATGGAAAAGTGAAAAGAAATCGAATACTGTTTGAGGATGTCTGGGGGAGAAGAGAGACAAGGCAGTGACTATAAAACGTTTAAAGTGCCGCACGAAATGCAGATCATGCGGCACGGGATAAATAAATAAACTGTGTCCTCTGATTTTCTTTTTCGTAGTACTGCTCCTCAATAAATAATCATATTCAAAGTTCAAATCACAAATAAGTACATGTCACATCAAGCAAGCCAATTTCTAGTGTTTTATGAAAGCATGACTGTACAAGACTGATAGATTCTGCTAATATTGAATATCCGTCGTCTCGTCCCGCTGAAAGCAAGTGCGGACATGCAATGGTTTTTCACGCCTGCACTTGCTTTGATACGTTCGATAAGACAATGCACAGACATGTTTGTGCTACATGTATTTTAATGCATTCTTATGTGTGACTCTTTTAATGACACATTTTACCTTTTCATTCGCAAGTTTGGTATGTAATGTGTTTTCATCAAAAAAGTGTTTTTTTGAATTATTTTACTTCTTAATTAGGTACCTATTGGAATCATAGATATTTTGAATTAACAAGCAAATAGCAGTAGTAAGAGGATCTATTTTTGCTGTCGTCGACCCCAAAATTTTTTTATTGAAACTATCAACCCCTAGAAAGTTCAAATCGACCACAGGGGGTCGATATCGACCACTTTGGGAACTCTTGGTTTAGAGTATTAGTATTTATCCAAATTACAGTTAGTGATGTCAGACGTTGTGACTAGCAGAACCAAGAGACACATCTCTGCAACGCAAAGCAGCCGTAAACAAAACAGAAATTGTATTGTGGGACATTAATAATATACAATTAAAAAAGTAATCTTAATCTTAAAATTAATAATACCACAAAGAATAATCAAAATGAAAATAAATGAATACATCCATTTATTACACAGACTTCAGAAAGGTTATTAATTCAAGTTGGCCCATTCACAGCAAATATAAAGAATTTTTTCTGCAAGGGCTACTTTGAGCTTGTAACTGGGAAGAAAGCAACACATCACTGGGGTGCGGGTCGGAGGCCAGAAAAATAGGGAAAGCGACAGAGAAAAAGAGGGTGATGAGAGGGAGAAAGAGGGAATGTGGAAGTCAGGAGCTAACCCTGCTGTTCAGATAACCTCAGATTGGCATTACCTGGGGTAATGAAACAAAAAAGGCATAATAAAGAGCTGGGACCCCGACTAGTTACAAAAATAACAAATAGTTCTTTTGAGAAAGAATCAATTTAACGTCTTTTCAGACACAACTGATTCATGACAGCCCATGCCCGTGGTTTCTGTATGATACCTGTCCAGGAAGGTGGACAACAGAAGTGATGTTAGCGGTGAAATGGCCATCAATCTTCCTTTGTGTGGAGGGAGGAATGGAGAAGACTTTAGACAACAACAGCAACTCCTGGTTACTGGCAATCACTGACCTGCAGCAGAGCCCTTAAGCTGTCTCCCATGCGCATGCGTGTGACATTGAACGTACAGTTTATTCAATGATTGCACACTTCCCTGTGAGCATACTTTCTGTTCAACTTGGATCTAAGTAAATTACTTAAAAAAGAGAAAACTTGTGAACTCTCTGGCACTTTTTAACTGAGCTTGGAATTCTGCCCATGAGGTACACTGTTACTTTGTGTCTACATTATTAATAAAGCAGTGCATCCGCTTCTTCACAGACAGCTTGTCAGTTTATGTTTTTAAACAAAAAAATATGAAAATATGAAAGGCTTCTCCATGTTAATAATTTAAATAATGTAGCAAAGAATATAGCAAAAAAAATTTGCATAAAATATCTACAAACAGCATTCTCTTTTAAAATGATACAAATTTACCCTAATCCTCAAGTCTTCTTCCGTTCTTTAAAAGGTTATTACATAAAATGGCATTTATAGAACTCTTGTGGTGCACCCAGTGCAGTGTGATCACTGAGCTGCTGTTACAAAAGCTAAACTCTAGTGAAAACAGAAACAGTTCTGACAACAGATATGGGTCCCAATCAGGGAAGAAGGAGAGAAAGACTCCATAAAGCAGAGCAAGATTAACAGCGACAGAGAGGGAAAAGACTCTCCCCAGCAAGAGGACTGTGAGTAGAATCAAAAAACCAGACCACCCTGGCCCACTAGTGGCCTAAAATCCAAAATGTGCCAGAAATAAACTGGAGAGACTGTGAAAATGTGTCGGTTAGTTTGAAAAAGCTGAAAACTGAGCAACGAGCTGCACGCGAGAGTTATTATGTCAGATAAAAGTCCTATCTTGGGATGTGCTACACAAGGAACTGACCTTTTGAATAGTTGTTTTCTTATTTTTAATTCTCTGCCAAATGCTGCACAGGAATCTGATCTTTTGAGTTGTTACATTTTGAAATATCTGACTGAATATCTACTCATAATAATGTGTCTGAATAATATTAAGTATGAAGTATATTACTTCTGCAAAGAAAAGTATATTTTTATGTGCTATGGAAATGAAAAGAAACTGTTCATTTCAAAAGAAGTAGAAGGGAAAGTCCGGGGTGGGACCCAAGTTAATTAGGACGTATTAAGATCCGAAGACAGGTGTGCATTTATTACATTTACTTATTTATTTGGCTGACTCCTTTATCCAAGGAGGCTTACAATATTTATGGTACAACTGGCTACATTTCTATTGGTTTTCCAATCGAAGCACAGGCAGGTCAAGTGACTTGATCAGGGTCACACAGTCTCAGTAGTGAGATTTGAACCCATATCCTCATGGTTGTGAGACATGCCCGGACATCACCAGACTGAGACCACATCTTTATCCAAAAGCACACGTTTATTTCTAACAAATAACACAGTCCCGCACAGCACACTGTGCTCCCAGCACCAATCACCCCTACTCCAGGCTTCTCTCTCAAATGTCCTTGGACCACCTTACCTCTTTCCACGGGAGCTTCATTTTGCTTCAACTCCCGACTCTCGCTCCCCGATTGTAGGGAGGCAGCCTCTTTAATTTCCATCTGGACGTGCTCCAGGTGCTCCGTCGGACCACACTTCCTGGTGTGGCGGAAGTGTCAGGAGAGCACCTGGAAGTACTCCAGGTACCCCTGCAAGGATCATCCTCCATCTTCCCGGGTGTGGCAGAAGTACATGTTTCCCGGGCTTTCTGAGGCTCGGGGTGCCCCCTGGTGGTGGCCACAGGCCTGAGTGGGCTTCAGCCTCCTTGCTCCTCTCCCATGGTCCTCTCCAGATCCAGGGTGGTTGCCCCCTCATGGCCCGGAGGACATACACGCCACCTCCCGGTCCTTCCTGGCATCCCGGCTGGGTCTGTCCCCCAGCCTCCTGTGATGGGGTTTAAGGTCCAAAGCCTTAACCATTATGCCACACAAGCAGAATCAGATTTGTAAAATAAGGATCAAAAGGAAGGTTGAAATCTGTGTCATCATTGCCAAACTTGTTGTAAGAATATTAGTTTTTATTATTACATATATTTTGCATTTAACATTTTATCTTTGGATTCAAGTTTTGTGCTTTAATAAATAAGCTAAACTCTTTAAATAATAATTGTGTCTACATTCTGAAGAATTGTTCTGGTCTCAGAGGTTCAGGTGTGGGGGGGTGGGTATCACCTTAGGGTTTCATTGAAGGGCTGAGCAGGGTTAGGGATGTTAAGCACAGGTCTGTGAAGTGATGGCCTGCATCAGGTAACCAAACCAAAGTCTCAACACCAGGTGCTAAGACCAGAGGTCTGGTACTGCCAGGTAATCCTTAAGTGCTCTGAGGTCACCACTGTCTCCATATTTATCACCCCCTAAGCTTAGGAAAGAGAGACACGGATAACCAGGGTGTCCCTGCAGGCCTGGATCAAGTCAGTAGCCACCCACAAAGTATCTGCTGGAAGCTCAAGCCAGATCCGTCTTAACAGCATTATAGCAAAGCAGTGCACTGGGGCTCCTACCTACACAACCACTCAGCAAGTCACAACATACATAGATTAGCATGGAGCCCCTATGCTTGTGCGGCCCCCGGGCAACTGCCCAGCATGCCCATGCGTTAAGGCGGCCCTGGCTCAAGCACACGTTTAACTGACTCTGAGGAATCAGGGTGGCTTATGGCTCTTTTTATATGTTTATATTACAGATTTCTTTCAGGCCATGTTAACAAAATGTTGGAAGTGTGAAAACTTTTATGCCGAATGAACTTTTCACCTTTGCATCTGAAGTGCTTCACAGCAAGGTGTGTCGAAGATTATTTAAACTTCAAAGCTTCATGACCACCATTATTCCACGTCTGCTATCAAGTGCCTTGCTGATTAAACCTGACATATCTTAAAAGCCTTTCTCAACCAACAACATCATATGTGTGTAAAAAATTTAAAAACATAGGTGCAAAAATGTAGAAAAATATGAATTCCTACGCAAAGAACTTTTTAGGTTCTCCTGTCAAAATACACAGCACCGTTGTCCATTCACACAGGCAGGAAAGCCAAGCAGGAACAACGCATTGTCATCTTTGGCAGCCATTCAGTGCCACAGGCAGATGCGTCACTGAAAAAGCAGGTCCAGAGAGGTTATTAAACGGCAGACCCGTAGTCTAGGCAGTATAGAATTTATTGAATTATGAGATTAAGAGAACACAGAAGGTTGCTGAGAGTAAAACAAATAAGAATTCGCAGAATTAATTGGCGTGGAGTGGATTGCCATTAGGTTGCCTTGTTGGTGACTTTATTGCAGGAGGTGATTGTAGTACTTGGGCATTAACCTTTGCTCCGCCATCTGTGCTTGGCTTGAATCTTGAAAAATTCTCATTGTTTATACATAAAGCAGTTAAAATTGTATCAAGCTAGCCTCATAATCGCTGTTTGTAATAGGTATTAGATATTGAATTCTAGGTAGAATTTTATTACTTATTTAATTACAGCAAAAAATGATAGCAAAGGATTTATCAGATTTGAAGCTATTACTCCGAGATAACCACTGCCAAATTAATAAAAAATATTTCAAATGATACAAGGAAACTGTGTTTATAGTTGTCAGTAAAGTAATGCTGAGTGGCTAACATCTGTCATGTAGTGCCCGCTGTGTCGCATCCCCAACTGGGATGAGAGCCAAACTTGCCTGGGATGGCAATCTATAAGGTACACACTAAGACGCCAAGCTACTAGGTATTATGTGAGCTTGTTACACAGACTGTAAATAGAAAACAGCATTTAACAGAAAGGATTAACTAAACTAATTATAATATTTGCTCTTCAACAAATTCATTCTCATTCTGCCATTTCTCATCTTTGAGCACCAGCCTCTTTCCCTACTGATGTTAAGACCAAACTTAGCCTATATCATAATCGCTCATGTGCATCTGTTCATCATCCTGTTTCACTGTTGGTTTAACTCATTTAAAGCTACAGAAGGAGCAAAAGCTGCACCCCGAACATCACTGCTAAACTCTGCTCTGCCTTAAAAGTCTTTAAGTTCTTTTCATTATCCTGCCTTTTTAAAAGCAAAGTGATACAGTATTCAGCATCTCTACCTCAAAGGTTTAGAGTCCGGGGTTCAAATCCCTGCACATTCGTCTTATACCCATGCTTCCTCTCTTCATATTAATCTGATTGGCACTGGGTCTGGTGGGAGAGAGTGTGTGGTGGTGTCTCCTATGATGGGCTGGAATTTTCTAGATTCATATGTCCAAAGCCAGTGTTTGAATCAGTGGTGTGGCATTGTCCTTGGGATACATACATTCAAGTAAAGTATACCAGAAAAAAAAAAAAAGATCAATTAAAAATACAATTAAAAGTAATGGTTAACTTAATGGAAAACTCAGTTTACAATTTTATGATTAACTAGTCACGGTACCTGACGTAGACAGATAATAGACTCATTTTAAAAATATTTGTTCTCGCTTGCCCTACATCCACTTTCAGTGCTTTTCCTTCGTATTTATATGTGTCTGAATGGCGCTCCCTCTCTCGAGTGCGTTCACGTAAAGCCTCTGTCATTATTTTCGAAGCACCTTTCTTGTCTCCTGTCCGGTTTTATACTTAACATCTTTGAAGCCAACACTCATCAAGACCTACTGTAAGTAACACTTTATTTTAAATATCAAACAAAGTTGAATACAATTGTTCTCTCGTTCGCTAGCTAAGTGGAGTTAAGGAACACGCCTGAAGCTGGTGAGTGAGTGAGGAAGGCTTCTCCCCTCGTTCCGCTGTGTATTTTTCGGATTTGCGCAAATAAATCAGTACCACAAGTGAACTATGATACATAGTGAAATGAAAGAAGTCGCAAAACCAACTGGAATGTTTAAGCAGGTTATAGAAAAAAACCCGCTCTAAGTCCGTTAAGTAGTTCTCTCGTGAAAAGCGGACAGACATACAGACAGACAGACAGACAGACATTGGATTTTTGTGTATTATATATTAGTAAATCTTCAAAATAATGTGCAGGTAAAGTCTCAACAGCATTCTCAGCATTTCTGGAGCTTAGTAGAGCCAGATAACTAAGAATCTTCACTTAGCAGCTCTGAAAATGTCTGCTTTGTTTGGGTCTTCATACCTCTGTGAGTCTGACATGAATGCCATGAAATCAAAGTTCAGAACAAGACTGACATTTAAATGACTCCATAAGAGTGACCCTAAGTGGCTACACTCCACCATACGCCTCAGTGCCAGTCATCTGACTAACTAAAAAACACATCACACGTGCAACTGGACATGTGAATACTCTTGTGAAGTGAAACAGTGACATGACATAGGTGGAGTGGTGGCTCTGAGGCTAGGGATCTGCACTGGCAATTGGAAGGTTGCCGGTTCGAATCCCATAAACGCCAAAGGGGACTCTGCTCTGTTGGGCCCTTAAGCAAGGCCCTTAACCTACAATTGCAGAGCGCTTTGAGTAGTGAGAAAAGTGCTATATAAATGCAAAGAAGTATTATTATATGACAAATGAATAAGTAATATCTGTGTATTTGTAATTGCATTGTTTTGTGTTTACAGCTTTCATGTTTTAATTCAATAGTGTGAGATACACTAGAAAATGCATACAGACATACAAAATGTACTTGCAGGTGAACTAAATATTTTTTGTGATGTTTTAATGCAAAATGTGAGTTGTGGACACCAACATTTTGTGAATGTTCAGGCAAAACAAGCTTATTCAGTTTGTTTGGGTTCAAATAAGCTATGAGAATAAACGTTAGAAAACATGAACAGCTCTTGGCCATTTTCATTTTGTAAAAGTAGCTCTCGGGGGGGAAAAAATGTTGGAGACCCCTGCTGTAAACGATTTGACATATATTCGAATATTCGTTATGGTATACAGTCAAAAAGCCATATGTCTCTAGACCTTTCCATTTGCAGACAAGCAAACTCATCTTTCTATCTGTTAAGTCCGAGTGGCAGGAATGTTCCATTAATATGTAATCTTATAGGGGATAAACAGAATCATCCATTATCTATATAGCTATTGTCAGACATGAGGGAGCATCTTCAGTGCTCTGCCAAGGTAAGAACAACGCAGAGGCCGAGAGAACAGTGGTACCGTTGTTGACTCCTTCCTTTTTATGAACAAAATGCAAGAATTAAGAATTAAAGGAGTTAAGGGAACTCATAGTTGCCTTGGTGACTCACACAGCGGACAAACAACCCTCGACTGATGTGTTACCCACATTTCAGCACTGGGGTTCTTAACAGGTCTCACTTTATATATATAATTAATAGCCAAACAATAAAAAATAGTCAGTTTTCTGTTTTATAACAGTTTGTTCAACCCTGGGGTGTGTTCTTGCTCCTACTCTGTTCAATGCTTGTATGTACTGGGTGTTGGGCAAGGTCATGGGGTCCAGCAGCTGTGGGGCATTTGTTGGTGAAGAAAGATTCACGGATCTTGACTTTACTGATGAGGCTGTGATCTTCGCGGAGTCAATGGAGGCTCTGATCGGGGCTCTCGTCAGACTGAGTGAGGAGTCTTAGTGTCTGGGCTTTCAAGTGTCCTGGATAAAAACCAAGATCCAGGCCTTTAATGACCTCTTGGGCACAGCCATCAGCAGTGTGTCTGTTTGTGGAGAGAGTGTGTTGACCTTGTCGAGAGGTTTACTTACCTTGGCAGTGACATTCATGTCTATGGTGACTCTTCCTATGAAATCAGTAAATGGATTGGGAGAGCATGGGGGGGTCATGAGTTCGCTGGAAAAGGGTGTGCGGCACTCCTGATATCTATGCAAAAGGACGAAGGTCCAAGTCTTTAGAGTCCTGGTGCTTCCTCTCTTGCTATATGGTTGCGAGACATGGACGCTCCCCAGTGACCTGAGACGAAGACTGGACTCCTTTGGTACTGTGTCTCTCTGGAAAATCCTTGGGTACCATTGGTTTGACTATGTTGAATGAGCGGGTGCTCATAGAGTCCTGAATGAGGCACATTACCTGCATTGTGAGGGAGCGTCGGTTACGGCACTACAGCCATGTGACGTGTTTCCCCGAGGGTGATCTGGCTTGTAAGATCCTCATTGTTGGGGACCTGAGTGGCTGGACCAGGCCAAGGGGTCACCCATGTAACACCTGGCTGCAGTTGATAGAGGGTCATTTCCGGAGGGTGGGACTGGACCGCGTGTCTGCCTGGGGGGTTGCCAAAAGGGATCCTGAGTTGTTTTGTCGTGTAGTGGGTGTGGCAACGCACTATACCAGTGCATGCTTCCTAAATTGACTTGACTTGACTTGTTCAACACATTTGGCTCCATCAGGTAAACTGCTAGACATTGACCAATTATGATCACATAAAACTGAATGTATGATCAAATTACCACAGATTGTTCTATGGATTACTTTGTACATGAAACTGACAGTGTGAACTATTAACAGCTCTCTGCCTGTGTAATTTTGAAGAAGAAGCTGGGCGTTTGTATGTCAGTCATTAGGATGTTGGAGTGTGTGCCCTGAATCTTTTCATTCATCCAATGTGTCACTTAAGTCTGTATCGGTCTTGACATTTCAGATCAAGTCTGAAATGTTTTACCTATTTAACTTATAAAGTGTGGAGATATTTGTCACCTTTCCTGTCATCATGTTGTAGTTCAGAAGTAATGTAATTATTGTGCCTTTTGTAGTAACTTCCTTTTGATGTTGAATAAATTGCTCCCAGAGAACAAGCCACACAATGATGTTAAACGATCTGTTCAACCTGCTGCAAATTCTCCAAAGTAAGTTTTCGTCTTCCAAGTTCCATTTTATAATAGTAACACCTGAGTGGAACAACAATACGCCTCTGTTCAGCTAACAAAGCCTTCAAATTGTTTGCTATGATTAAAGCAGTAGGAACTGATTTATCTGCAACAGGGATGTGCAGAGTCAGTCCTGGAGGGCTGTAGTGGCTGCAGGTTTTTGTTACAATCCAATTGCTTAAGTAGCACGCAGTCCTTGCCAACAGCAGCTCTTGCTTAATGTTATGGCTGGTTAGTGTCTTCATTCTGCCATGTCAGCTTATTCTTATATTGTAAGAATGATTTTTATCCAGATGATAAAATCCAGATGATTTGCAGCCTGAAGCTGATTAGAAATTCTCAGTCCTTCACTTTTATTTCTCTTCCATTTCCTTATTTTATTAAGTCAGACAGGTCACAATGAACACACACAGATGGATATGGAAACAAGTTAGATGGAGATGTGCTGGTTCCTTTCGTCATTTGCCTCTTGCGGCTAATAAGGCGCCATTAAAAACAACTAAGTGTGAGTAATCATAACAAGCAATACAACCAAAATAAAGCAGAAACATTTTGCTTGAGGAACAGCGATAATGAATTTCTCGTTAAGAAAACCTGCAGCCACTCCAGCCCTCCAGGACTGACTTTGCAGGCCCCTGATCTACAACATCTGGAGTGCTAGAACTCCTTTCTCATGTCTGTTTTGGTCATTTCTTCAATTTCTGACTCTGTTTAAATTACCTGAAGGCTTGGGAATCTTCTAACGGATTGCCTTTCAACTTCAGTTTTATTGGCTTTCTGAAATTATACAAAAGACCGTCTGTTTGTGCAATGAGTTCCAAGTATCATTACTGAAAAGGTTTTTGGTGAGGATGAATAACATAAACAAGATCATGACAACAAAGACAATCATTTCTCTAGCAAAATATATCCAAGTCAAAACTAAAAAAATGTTGCCAATTCAACTGAAAGACAAGCATTTTGGGACCGACAGCCCTGGCACAAGTCCTGTTAGCTCTAAAGGCAACTCGGAGTGGGACTTTAATTTTGTTGTGGAGAAAAGGGACACTCTGTGCGGTTAGTTAAGCACTAAGTTTGAAGGATGCTGTTATGTTTTAGAACAAGAGTTCCCAAAGTGGTCAATATCGACCCCCTGGGGTTGATTTGAACTTTCTAGGGGTCGATAGTTTCAATAAAAAAATTTGGGGGTCGACGACAGCAAAAATAGACCCCCCTACTACTGCTATTTGTTTGTTACTTCAACATATCTATGATTCCAACAGGTACCTAAGTAAGAAGTAAAATAATTAAAAAGAAACCTTTTTGATAAAAACACATTACATACCAAACTTGCGAACGAAAAGGTAAAACGTGTCATTAAAAGAGTCAAATGTAAGATTGCATGAAAATACATGTAGCACAAACATGTCTGTGCATTGTCTTATCGAACGTATGAAAGCAAGTGCGGACATGGAAAACCGTTGCATGTCCGCACTTGTTCGCAGTGGGATGAGACGATGGATATTCGATATTAGCAGAATCGGTCAGTCTTGTACGGTCATGCTTTCATAAAACACTAGAAATCGGTTCGTTTGATGTGACATGTATTTATTTTTGATTTGAACTTTGAATATAATTATTTATTGAGGAGCAGTACTATGAAAAAGAAAATTAGAGGACACAGTTTGTTTAATCGAGTTTGAACAAAAATCTTCTGTTTCAAGTAAGTACATACTTTATTGATTTTTTTTATCACATTTCACTGTCGAAATTGTTTGTTAATAAAAGTTTTTATTTCTTCAGATAATAATATGGCTGAACCAAAAAAGAAATGCAGACAGTACAGCTTGGACTATTTGTACTTATTATGAATTTACATATTTATTTCATAAATGTCAAAAATGTAAAAACACTCTGCTCGTATTTTTTTACTTTAATTTTCGTTACTGCAGGTTTTGATATTAAATGTTGCACAAAATAATGCCATATTCAATAGTCCTTTTATCTTTTTCAATCATTAATTACAAGTGATTAAAATGAAAAGTTTGATATCTAGTGAAATATTTAATATCGAGTACTGTACATATGTATTAATTTGAGTAAGTAAAGTAAATGACTAGAGGATGACGGTTTTAAAAGTTTCTGGTAAAGGGGTCTGCGGCCGAAAAAAGTTTGGGAACTCTTATTTTAGAAGATCACGGGATTGTGTAACATTCACAGCTGAAAGCTTGAGGCATCATTGGAATTATCTGCTGCTGTCTGCCAACTTGAATCTCCAAAAAATACAAAATAAAAACTGTATGTGATGACTGTTCAGTACAGTCTAAGCAATGTAGGTTTGCAAGATAAAGAAGCAGAAAAGTGACAGCAAACCATCTCTGTGCTCCAAGAAGAATGTAATTGGGTTGCTCGATATGGAAAAAAATTACGTTTTTAATTGGGTTTTGGCAAAAGGTGAATGGGGAGTAGGGGGACGTGTTTAATGTGTATTGGAGTGTCCATTCACTCATCATTAAGGCATTTGTGATTTACTACCCCAAAAAATCTCTTTTTACAATTCTTTCCCTCTGCTATCTTAAGACCATTGTACGGCTAACTCAGTTGTCATCTTGTGGAGTGGTGCCTTGACCTTCTACAGTATCACAAATACTAGGCAGCCCTTATACAACAGACACAGCTCAAAGAGTGACAAGCAGCAAAGAGCAGGATTACAGATTAGAAGATAGCAACACAAATGCATGTGGCAGATAGAAATAGAAAATGAAAATGTTGGATGTTGCACTGTACAGGAATTTTGCATACACTTAGGGAACATAAAATATGTGCTTACTTCTCTTTAAACTAACACATTTTTATTTACATCAACACACCTTTTAAACTCAAAGTCTTATTAAAATCGCTAAGAAGATGGTTACATTTGGTGACTAGTTTTGCAGGCAGGTAATCCACATTTAAAAACCATTTGATAATATTTTGAGGATTATGCATCCTCAAGACTTTCAATACTTCTACATCTTCATGTTACAATCTGTCTAGCCAATTTAATTTTCCAATTGTAGATTTTCTATGTGTTTATCTCAAAATCCTTAATGCATTTTTTACCAATATCACTACACATTCCAATGCAATATCTAGTCTAAAAAAGTAATACTTTTAGTTTAATTTTTCCCTCACTCAGCTTCTGGCTTCTGGAATCAAGGTTCTCCATCACTGTCCTATCAAACAATTTTGTGAGCACTTCATTCATAATTTACAGGAACCTGTTTAATTTAGTGCTGAATCTGAAATTGAATTCGTTCAGTCTGGAAGGAAACCAAGAAATCTACTAGGATTCTCATTAATGTCTTCACCAAACTAAAGAATTTCCCTGACCTCCATAAATGAAATGTCTTAAGTTCAAGATGAAAACTGAAATTGCTGAAGTGGGAGTGGAACTTAATAATCTGCTTTTCATACAGGCCCACATGCACTGCATTGGAGCCAAATATTATCAGCAGAGTTCCACCCTAATCAAATATGGACCCAGTAGCACAGAAAAGGCTCATTTTTCTTCTGTGTCTCAACTATTAACTTCAATGATGTCACACTTTGGACCATAAAAATTCTATTCAAATTTCTGTAAATGTTTTAATAGTCTACTTTGTAAGGGGTCCTAGCTGTTTTTATTTAATTGTGCAGTAATACATTGGTTAGCACTTGGGATATGTTCCTATAGGGTCAATGGAGACGAGACGTGATGTTCTCAAAGAGACACTTTCATGTCCCGCGAGACGAGTCTTTGTGCCACGAGATTTAACCATGCCCAGGGCCGGAAATAAAACAAAGAGTAGATGACAAAGTAGAACATCATAAAGAATTCAAAAACATTGGTGTGGTACACATGCAGAGCAGGTTAGAGATAACAGAAGTGCGAAAATTCGAAAGTCTCAAAAAAAGGATAATAAAGATCACATTAGCACATCACGCAAACGGAAATTATTACTCGGTGAAACAACAGAACAGCGAAAAGAGTTCAAATATATTGTTCGGATTTAAACTTTAAGTCAGAGACTTGTAGATTGTCTAACTCGTGTTGCCATCAGGGAGAAAAAAAAGTAGTGTTTCTTCCAAAAGAAGAGGCATATCCACGAGAATTAAAAGATTTGTTGTTTGGTGAAAGTAAAATCCTGCGAGAGAAATCATTTCTCATTTGTGTGAATGCGATTGTCAACCACATTTCTTGTAGAGAGAAAGAAACGATATTCACTCACGGGCAGTTATACATTGCGTTGGCACGATGTAATTCCAAACACGGAATCAAAATTCAATGTGATATTGATGAAAATGTAAAAGTAAAAAGAGATCAAATATATGGTGTGACGGATGGCCGGCATTTCAGTCCGGTTTGGACATTCCTCAAATGAAGACAGCGGCCTTTTTAGGACAATACATCCCCCGGGACGCTAGATGGCAGCTCCCCTGAATGGAAATGGTTCCCCGGACTCCCGCAGGGCAGCATCGGATGTGGAGTCTGGTTCTTCAGCCCTGTTGGGTGCCGTGGGTGCCACCAGGAGGAGCTCCCCAAGAACCAGGGGGATATTAACCTGGAAGTACTTAGGATTCAGGAGGACGGAAACTAGCAGTACTTTTGGGAAAACTGAAAAAGACGTTTGACCCAGAGATGGAATACTTCCAGGTCAGAGACTTTAAAAAGACTTGAGAAACCCCAGCAGAGCGAGCCGGAGTTGGGTGGTAGAGGACGGAGCTACTGGGAGTGGAGGATTGTGTTTATTGATTATTGATTGGAGAATTGTTAATTGTGGAGTGTGCGGTGCTTTGGGCACTATTATTGAAGATAATAATAAAAGAATCTTCTTTGTGCTTTTACAAGTGTGTCTGGGACGTCTGTCTGGTGTGTTCAACGGGAAAACAGCGACCCCTAGCATTCACAATGGGCATAGGTGATATGACATAAGTGCATGCAGCACATCAGCAGCAGCAAGCCAGCAGCTGATAGAGCAAAGAGGAGGTAAAAAAAATATATATACAGTATATATATATATATATATTTGTTTCCCATTGTATAACTGTTTAAGAGGGGGTTTCGGAGGAGCGACTGCGTCTTCGTGTGGTGCGTTCAGCTCCCCTCTTCACAGAATGAGCGACAGAGATGGGGGGGTTGGCAAGCGAGGCGAGCAGGGGGCAAAGCTCTCTAGTAACATTAAATTTTATTAGATTTGTAAAAACACAAATTCAAAAGCTGTTATACTGGGAGAAAAATGAAAAGTCATTAAGTTTTTGGAAAAGGACCAGGCGATACTCATAAAACCTAATAACATTAAAGGGGTCAAAACTAAAAAGACTATAATTGCCTTGTCACAACCAAAACGCAAAACCAATAAACACATTTGAAAGAATTATTGCCAGAAGTCAGAAACCAAAGAGACCCTTTAGAAATCACTTTGGTGTTTATAACCATCCAAATCCTTGGACACCATACAGCACATACCAGCAGCTTATAAAGCATCACAAAGTGACGTCATGTGACGCAGCTTCTCAAAGTCAACCTTCCAGCAAAATAACAAGTCAAATTCCTTGATGTTTAAAACCTTAAAAAACCTTAATTGCATGAAAGAAAAATAAAAAAAAATGTTATACTCAGATTCAGTACAAGTCTGTGTTCATCATTTGTCAAATTACCCAGATGAACTACTGTAAATTTTAAAAAACACATCACAACACAGTTAATCAACATTAAAAGTATTGTTTTTTGTGAAAACTTCATAGGCCTCAAAGTGAATTACAGAAGAACCCCCGTATCCACAGGTGATATGCTTCAAGACCTGCTGCCTGAAACTGCGGATAGTAATGAACTCTATATATTAGTTGTCTTTTGTTTATATAATACCTATGATAAAGTTTAATTGATAAATTACACACAGTAACACATTACAAAAATTATATTTTGATAAAATACATTGTACATTATTATACTTGTGCTCTCTCTATCTCTCGATTTAACGGGCTTCTGACCTTTCCCTCAAGAGACGGTGGAACAACGAAAAATATCTTGAACACACACACACACACACAGTTTAAACACAATTTAACATTCCTTTTTTATATTTCTTTCTATTATAAAAAAAAAAAATCTTGGAAGGCTTGGAAGAAGACGAGACATGATTTTTTCGGAGACTTTAACATCCCGCGAGACAAAGCAGTGAGACGAAAGGACAGCTGCTGTATAGGCTTTTAAATGTTTGAAGCGCTGCGCAACATGCAGGTTACACAGCACAGCAGCAGCAGCTGATCAAGCAAAGAGGAGGTAAAAAAAATGTATTTGTCTCCCATTGAATCACCGTTTAAGAGGGGGTTTCGGAGGAGCGACCGTATCTCCTTAGCATGCGTTCAGCCCTCCTCTTCACAAGATGAGTGGCAGAGACGCAAAGTGGCTGGTGCGTAGCCTGCCCCTTTCAAGGTTAGGGTAGGTGAGCGAAGTGAGTAGGGGGCAAAGCCCCCTAGTACTTCTTAAAAAATATCTTAGCCTATTGTGCATACTAACCAGCTTCTCTATTGCTTTTACTGATGGGCAATAGTTCACAGCTTCTCTTTGGGTTTGAAGAATTGCCAAAATAACTACATGTACTTTGATGTTTTGGAGCCATTATTAAGAAAATTAAGGGTTATTTTTTACAAGAATACTGTGATAACATGGCATTGAATGTGGACAGTGAGAACGCTAGAGGCCAAAGGCTGGTTTATAATGTAATCAGCACGTCAGACCATGCGCACGGAACTATCATGCACTGGATTTTTGCCATGCACTGTAGAATGAATAAGGTGATTAGTTCTTCTAGAATTCTACATTTAATTATTTTGGACCAATGGCAAATTGTGGATAACTGAAGCCGTGGAATTAATGGAAGCAGACCCTGTGGGAACCGAACTTGCAGATACAGGGGTTCTACTGCAATACATTGCAACCTTTGGATCACCAATATAATGTGGAAAATGTACCATTAAAAGAACTGGTCTTATTTCAATTCTAAAATGTACAGGGTGCGTTTTGTTCTACTCGGAGCCCACAGATCATATAAGGGGAAAATAAAAGGGGCTGGTTTTGGTATGCAGCCCTTGGACCTGAGCAGGAAGTTGACAGTCATGCCAGAAACTTGGTGGGGGGCATAAGTTGCACATGTCAGACTAAAGAAAAGGCTAAGGAGAGACAAAGAGGTAGGAAAAAATAGAGGCATGAATGAAAAGTGAAAATGAGAAGAGCAGGATGGATGTGTCCGTCACGTTTATTATTTTGGAGTTGACTCGGTGACCCAGTGAGCAGAGGTAGCAGGAGGTTGTGAGAAAATTATGGGCTGAAAAATCAAGCATATTTACAACCTTTCTTCCCGCACCTGCTGTAGTTCAAACCCTCAGCTTCTGTTCTGAAAGTACAACATGAATCTAAGCCTGGTTATTCGAACTGCTGTCATAATACACTCAGAAATCACCCTAACATTCATACTGCATATACGGTCTGAGCAGTCTGACATTTTTTGAATTTAGTCTGAAAACAAAAGCAGCCGGTTCAGTAGGTGTTGTCCTAACCATTATCTAAGCTCTTATTTAAAAAAAAAAATTCTAGAATCTTTTAGTAAACTAGGGGGCTCAGCCCCCTGCTCGTTTCACTCGCCAACCCCCTGTGCTTGGTTAAGCGGATATACAATTTTAAAAGCTGTTTTTTTTTTTGGAATTGTTTCAATTTCATTATTTGCACTTTTACAAGCTTCATTAAAAACAATATTTGGAATTACCTTTTCTTCAGGATCGCATTGAATTTTGATTCCATTTCTGGAGATACATCGTGACAACGCAAGGTATAACTGCCTGTGAGTGACTATCGTTTCTTTTTCTCTAATAAATAAGCCAACTTTTTCTAATGATTGTCCCTGTGATTTGTTAATTGTCATAGCAAAAGCTATTCTAATAGGAAACTGTTAATGTTTTAATACGAATGGCATATCAAGATCTCCTTAGGTGTCTAATGTTATTCGCGGAATATATACTACATTACCTTTCTTTTCGCCTGTTTAAATATGCATCGCTCCTCCGTAATCATAAATATACACCTGACTGAATTGTGTTTTCTTTGAAATTAAACTTGTCATTGCTTTAACTGTTGCAGGACCACAGATTCTCATAGCATATGGTCCATAATTTCTGTTTTTTAGCGCTAATGCGATCTTGTTTCGATACTTTCGAATTTTTCTGCTTTTATATTCTGTAACTTGCTCTGTATGTATATTGCGCCCACGTGTTTTTGTGTCTTTTGAATTCCTTGTTTTCATTATCTCTAACCTGCTCTGCATGTGTTTCACTGCCTCGTTTTTGAACCTCTTTATGACGTTTTACTTTGTTTTCTACTCTTTGCCTTTTATTCCTGACCTCACTTTGTCCTTCTATTTTTTCAACTACACCTGGTCCTGATGATTAATTTCCTTTTGTCAGTGCTAATGCGACCTTTACTATCTTTTTTTTGATATTGTAGCAACCTCTGCGTTCGGCTTGAAAAGAGAAGAAGTAAGAAAAACAGACTGATGTAATAAAGTGTCACAAAAGTTTTACGTGAACAATCGCCAACTTCGTAACCCCAAACACAACTTTCTAGCACCCTCTTCAATCCCTCATCCCCCGGGTCTCACCCCCCCCTACCGCATCAATCAATACCCCGCTATCAGTCTTCCGTGCTGTACTCCGCCCTCCCTCAATCGGACCTAACAGTCACTTAAAACACAAAAGGCTTCAACCTGGTTGGGACGCTACAATACTTTTGAATTTTACTACTTTCATATTCTTTACCTTTCTCTGCATGTGTATCGCGCCATCGTTTGTTTAATCCTTTCGAATTCCACTGCTTTTATAATCTCTTATCTGTCTTTTTTTTCTCCAACGCTTTTGTGTCTCTTTTCTCCGCGCTGCTCTTTCTTCTTTGCTTAGTCGTTGACGTTTCATCTAGATCGTATTGTCTTTATACGCTTTATATGTGCTGAGAGCACAGGATCTGTGTGTGCTACGTGCCTTTACATGACTGAGTGTTTTGCTGGCCGTGCTCTTATTTGATATTGGTTGTAAGTAGGGCGTGTCTTGCAAGAATCTCATGTTCCACGTTCCCGTGAGACGGTCCTGGGACAATCTCTTGGCACCAAGTCTTATGTTCACAGTCCCCGCGAGACACTCCGTGGCCAGTCTCTTTCGTCTTGCGGGTCTTTTAAGTGTCTTCCGAGAACTTCCAAGAAGATCACGCCTTGTCGTCCTGCTTTTCCTTTCCAAGATTTTTTTTATATAATAGAGAGATATCACATGCAAAATACTTCATAATACCTCAAAATGTATGCTTAGATAAAAAAGACAGCATGATATCTTTTAGTTAACATGAAAGAATGCTAAGAACATTCAACCCAGCCAACTTTTTTAATTGAACATAGTAGTTATGTTTTTTTCAAATGAAAAGAGTGACTGCCTGGAATAGTTTTGCTGAACTCTTGAGCTATGCAATCATCAGGGATACAGTTTATTATGCTTGAGATGAAAAAAAGACAAATCAAAAAGGAGATTAGCAGGAGTGGAAGACGACAGAGAACACATGGCCATAAACAGGCCAGGGTCAAACGGGGGAGACCGCATCATCGTGTGATGCGGCCATGGCTTCTAATACCAAATGGAGGCACCAAGCAATGTCAGACACTTCTCAGCTGTACTGAAGACTTTCTAAAGTATTTCTAGTGTTAGGCAGCAGAAAAAAATCAAGTTTGAGGTTTTCTGAATTTTGACTTTTGCTTTCTGTTTGTCTTTAATTTTGGTTTTGCCCCTAAAAGTGCGATATTTAACAGGATTTTTTTTGTCTTTTCTGGTTTTAACCAGTGATTATTTTTTCATTATGACTTCTCTTGCCCCTTTCATGCCTTCATCTTAAAGTACTTTTTCTTTCACAAAATAATTTTTGGAGTTCTCTCTCATTCTGCCCATATGAGAAGTAGGGCTTCTTCCCCCAGATTGGGTTCAGTAACTGACATGGACTTAAACATCAAGGAATTGGTCTTGGAGTTAGTAAAACACTGACTCCAAAAAGAGTGAAGAGAGCCATGCGCTTAGTTTTTAAGGAAAGCTTTACCTTCCAGTTACAGCTCCATGTCTGCTCCTAAGTGCAAACGAGTTCACAATGCAGTTTTAAGCTTAAGACGAATGTCTTTATAGGCATCGCTTTGGTCTGCAGAATCTCTGCAAATACTGTTTGTCTGGTAATCTCTGATTAAGACCTCTTGGTACGTGATGAAACTCAGAAAGCAAGCTGAGAAAGTGAATGTTTGTTAATAGGATAGCTGCAGAAAAGCTCAGCCATTCCAGAATGTAAAAAAGAGGTGCAGTCAACTTTTTGCAACTCTGTTAAATCTGTTTTTCTTTCTATTTTATTTCAGAAACAAAACATAACAAAGCATAACTCAGTTAAATGAAAAGAATGTAGCAAGTAATATACTATTTTCATTTTATGAAAATTAGCAATCAGCTCTACCAAAAAAGTCATACAGTTAGAGAGCTCAATTTGAAATGATTCTTTACGTAAAATAAAAACACAAATAACATAAAAAATATTGAACACACGTCCTGCATCTTTACTTTAGAATTACAATAACAATTCTTTCCAAATTCTGCAGAAAATCTGAACAGATCCTTGTAGAGAGAACTGGATTTTTTCCAATTTAAGATAATGCAGAGTTAGAGATGGTGGATTGTAAATTCTTCCAGTTAAGCAAGTAGTGTGGTATGAGATATAACTACTGATTTTTATCCCTCCTGATATCAGTCCAAATATTGCTATTAATGTGTTAGGCGTTACTTTAAATCCAAGGCTGTCTAGGAGAGATGCACACATTTTTGCCCAAAATGCTTTGGGTGTAGGACATTCCCAGGACATGGGGCCCAATGACGCCTGTGTGTTAGCTATTGTCCTGGCTACATTTTAGACAATATTAGATGAGATATACTTTAATTTAATTGAATGATGCCTTCTTTGGTACATATTAAACTAGAATGTATTTTATGAATGCCTAAATTCCATCCCTTTTTGAAATTTAACGTAGAGTTCCCATTCCCATCATTCTTGTGTATCATTAGGGAGTGAATTCCTTAATTTTTTTGGATAGCCTGGAGATGTTGTCTAAATCCGGATCTAGACTTATGATTATCACTTTGGAAATGGACATAGGTGAAAGATGAGGAATGTTGGATCAGTTGCTTTTACCAAAGTTTCTATTTTGTATAAAAACAAAATAGTGTGCTGCTGGTGTTGTAGTTTGGGCCATTTTGTTAATTTTGCTTTGCTTTACATAGATTTTTTTTTTTTTTGCGGTTCCATTATAGTTTTTCAGAAGCTTTAGATTTCAGAGAATGTTAATTCGTAGGTGGTTTGCATTAATGTTGTGACTATAAGTGAAGAGATGTAGTAAATTGTCCAAGAATACAAATTCAAAAATTTAACAGCTTCACTCTGTGCTCTTGGTTGTTAACTTCTTTAGATTCTAATACAATCAGAACAAAGTAATTTCAGGATTATGGCAGATTTAGATTCATAAAAATATTCACTGCCCATTATGGCTCTTTATTAGAAAGGCAACATCCATATGAAAAAGCAGCAATGGAGGTTTTTTTTTGGGAACATTTTAACCAAATGTCAATGGCATCTTCACTTTTCTCAGTGGTATGTCAGCAGGGTAGACTGTGAAGCAATCATCAGCAATCTGCTCTCTCTGTGGCACTGTGAGCTTGTCATAAATATGATTTGAAGTCCCCGCTTGAGACAAAAATTGAATTTTGTTAATGGATACGTTTGGGTGTTTTAGTATATATGCAATTGCCACATGAAACTGTGTTTCAAAGTTGAATGTTTTCTATAAATATAAAAAAAAAAATCTTACACTGATGCTTTAGAATGGAGGATATGGGGCATGGGGCTCCACCAGAAAAGTAAAGCTTAAAAAACGTACTCAGTACTCAGTTGTTGAGTAGTGATCCACGTCTTGTGTTTACACACACTTTGTAAAATAGTTTATATGTGCCATTTCTGAACAAAAAAACACCAATATTATGAGATTCAGCCCTTTTAAAAGAAGACCAGCTCTGCACCCCATCTTAGTGTTGGTCTTCTTGCGCAATGACCTTTCACTCTGGGGTGTGGTTTCCTCTCAAAAGACTAAATCACAGTAAACTTTTTGCACCAGGTGGTTGGTTTTGTTTTAGTTTACTTCCATATTTATGTGAGAAAACACAAAAGCAAATAGAAAAAGTATCCTTACCTTGAGAAAAATAGTACCAGGAATATGTGATAAAACGATCATTTCTAGATCCCTTTTGTTGAAACATAAAAGGCATGTATTCTTATATCAAAACTTTTAGCACTTCATCGTAGGTTTTTAGGCGTTAACCTTTAATGCTGAGGCAGACACCAGTGCAGCAGAACCAGGAGTTAAAATAAATGGCAGAGGGTTTGATTAAGGAATGGGCGGACGAAGAACGATGACTTGGTGTTTGGTGTCACATAATTAAATGAACCTGGTTCAATGAACCTTTCTGCTTGATTGATTTCATGTGAATTTCTGGTTGGGTGTTTAGGAGATTACTGTTGATGTGCTAGTTGGGCTACAATAAGTCATTAAAGATGAGCTATTTTCTTTCGTGAAAATTAAATTCAAACTAAATACGTTAGGCGTGTATGGCATAGCTCCAAAAAGTTAACCACAGAAAAGTAATTTCCGTTGTAATTTTTTTATTGAAAGAGGTGACGAGTCAACATTATTGTACAACTTAGTGAATTTAGGTCTTCTACGAATTGTCCCACTGGGAGCTCCTACTTTGTATAGCAGTATCATGAATGTTTCCACTAGGAAACTCTCATTTTTTATCTGTCCAATAGCACATGAAGATAGCTTTTAAAGCTGCAGTACAAAATGGCCTGCAGAGGACGCTATTTGTGTTCTCCATTTTAAGTAAAGAGATGCAGCCCTGAGCCACAACTGCTGCTGTGGCAAGTCTGCCAGACAGATATTTACTGAGGAGCACGACCAGTCATGGACGACAGACTGGCTTGTGGAAAAAGCTGTCAGAAGGCTAGCTGCTAATTTTTTAATAATCCTAAACGAGCAAGGAAATAACCAACTGTGCATTTCACTTTTTTAGAGGCACAGATGTTACTTATTTTGTAGTTACATTCCTAACTGAATTTGATTAGTCTCGATCTGCTAGTAAACCGTGTTCTAATTCCTTTCTTTGCCTTGCACTCTCACTTATTATAAAGCTGTAAAGTGAAGCAGAAGCGCTCTAAAGTTTCTCAGTATTTACAAATTTAGTTAACATGAAAATGTTGCATTTTTTGTATTTCAGTTATTGCACTTGTTAAATACTCATTTGTCATAGCAAAATGGAGAATTTCAAATATGTTTTTGGATATGTTCCTTGAAATGTGTTCAGCACTTGAAACACATTCGTTGTTTTCATTCTTATATGATACAGAAGTTCTGCACAATTTCATTTTCTTGTTTTTTTCTGTTAATATAGTTTTTACAATGGCCCTTGGTCCTAAGGTTCAGTCTTCTTTCTTGCTTTAACTCCTGAAGTCTTCCAATGCTTTGATAAATCTGATCCATCAGGATTCTGTCAGGTAACCTTCTTCTTCTTTCGGCTGTTCCCGTTAGGCGTTGCCACAGCATATCATCTTCTTCCATATCTTTCTGTCCTCTGCATCTTGTTCTGTTACACTTATCACCTGCATGTCCTCTCTCACCACCTCCATAATCCTTCTCTTAGGCCTTCCTCTTTTCCTCTTCCCTGGCAGCTCTATCCTTAGCATCCTTCTCAAAATATACTCAGCATCTCTCCTCTGCACATGTCCAGGCTAACGCAATCTTGCCTCTCTGACTTTGTCTCCCAACCGTCCTGCCTGAACTGACCCTCTAATGTACTCATTTCTAATCCTATCCATCCTTGTCACACCCAATGCAAATCTTAGCATCTTTAACTGCCACCTCCAGCTCTGTCTCCTGCTTTCTGGTCAGTGCCACCTTCTCCAACCCATATAACATAGCTGGTCTCACTACCATCCTGTAGACCTTCCCTTTCACTTTTGCTGATACCCATCTGTCACAAATCACTCCTGACACTCTTCTCCACCCATTCCACCCTGCCTGCACTCTCTTTTTCTCCTCTCTTCCACAATCCCCATTACTCTGTACTGTTGATCCCAAGCATTTAAACTCATCCACCTTCACCAACTCTACTCCCTGTATCCTCACCATTCCACTGACCTCCTTCTCATTTACACACATGTATTCTGTCCTGTTCCTACTGACCTTCATTCCTCTCCTCTCTAGAGCATATCTCCACCTCTCCAGGGTCTCCTCAACCTGCTCCCTACTATCACTACATTAGGATTCTGTCAGGTAAACAGCAGATCGTTTACTAGAGGACATGCAGGGGAAGTGCATCTGCATATTTGTAAACAAATGCTTTGTGGTATCAGAAAAAGATCTTACTTTATGGTAAACCCCTTGGTCTATAAAGCAATCCTCCCATCAATTTCACTTCTTAGTTAAATGCTTTAGCAGAAAGAGAAAGAACACAAGCAAGATCCCCCCGCCAAACCTTCCTTATCTGCTCCATTGTACTCCTCCTGACTTACAGCTCACACCCAGTCATTGAATCATCTAAACTGCTTTACTTTTGCACTAACAATTAGCAGAGCTCCAAAAGATAATATGAACCATGAAAAAATCTTTTAGATAAAGAAAACCGGCAAAGTTGTACATTTCTGATAAAAAGAGAAAAGGGTGGCATGATGGCGCAATGGTAGCTCTAAGAAAATCTGGGTTCTCATCCCAGGTCCTCCCTGTGTGGAGTTTGGATCTTCTCTCCGTGTCTGTGTAGGTTTCCTCCCTTAGTTAGGCGGATGCTAAACTGGCCCTGTTGTGTTTTCACCCTGCGATGAACCACCACACTATTCAGGGTTTGGCCCTGCCTTGCACCCTATGCATGCTGGGATAGACTCCAGCTCCTTCAGGATCCTACACAGGATGAAGCGGGTTAGAAAACAGATGATGGATGGATGGAAGAAAGAAAAAGAAAACAAAACAAAGTTCAATTTAAAAGCTGTTGTTTTGTAGCTTTATTTGTTTGTTTTTTTGCGTCACTGACTGTTGCATTTTTGTCCTTTTCCTTATTACTGTACTCAGTGCATTAAATTGTTTTTCTTCTTTCGTAAACATGTTTCAGATAACAACACTTCCAATAATCTCTTACCAGAGTTACAAACAACCTTCATTCCACTTTTCCATTAAGTTCTACTTTTTCTAACCTCCAAAATTTAAAACTAAATAAAAAGGACAACAAGCAGTACAAAGTTAAAAGTGCCTTTTCCCACTTGGATTGTTCAAAGATGGTGCGTCCTTCACACATAAAAACACTCTTTTTGGCTTCATGTTTTAGCAGTCTTTACTGATGAATATGCTGATTTTACTGGACAAAATATTCAAGAGTGTTTCCCAAGTTCATTTTTGAAGTTTGCCTCCATATGGTGGATGACACTGAATAACTTCTCACAAACACTGAGTTTGTTCTTACACCACAGTCTACTGAGTGTGCCGGCTTACCCTCATTCACAAAGATAAAGTGAATTCAAAAACCAAGCAACAATTATGACATACAATGACACCTAAAGGTAGACAAACAATAATACCTAAGTCAATCTTTTCTAAATCATAAATAATGTGAATGTAAATTAAGACACACAGTGCATTCACAAAATGTTCAGACTCCATTGCTTTTTACACATTTTATTGTGTTGCAGCCTTGTGCTAAAATCATGTAAATTCATTTATTCCTCATCAATGCAGCACTCAATACCCCAGAATGACAAAATGACAACAGGATTTTAGAGATTTTTGCAAATGTATTAAAAATGAAAAACTGAAATCTTTATCACATTGACAAAAGTACTCAGACCCTTTTCTCTCTGTCTGTAGTTGAAGCCTTTACAGCCTGAGGTCTTCTTGGGTTTGATGTGACAAGCTTTGCACCTCCGGATTTGGTGATTTTCTGCCATTCTTCTTTGCAGATCCTCTCGAGGATTATGATGTTTGATGGAGACTATTGGTGGACAGCTACTGTATTTTCAGGTCTGTCCACAGATGTTTAAGTCCGGGTTCTGGCTGGGCCACTCAAGTACTTTCCCTGACGTGAGTCTGAGTCATTCCTGTGTTGTCTTTGCTTTGTGCAAAATCCTACTTGAAGGTGAACCCTTGGTCTGGTTTCAGTTCCAGAGCTCTCTGGAGCAGACTTTCTTTAAGGATACCTCTGCACTTTGCTCTGCTCAGCTTTCCCTCAACACTGTCTAGTCTGCCAGTTCCTACTGATGAAGAACAACTCCACAGCATGATGTTTCCATCAATCGCTTCACCATTGTAATGGTATTGCACAGGTGATGAGTGGTGCATAGCTTCCTCCAGACATGGTGCTAATCTTGGATTCATCAGACCAAAGAGTCATGTTTCTTTCAGTCCGAGAGACCTTTTGGTGCATTTTTTGTGTCTTTGACTGAGGAGTGGTTTCTCTCTGGCCACTCTGTCATAAAGCCCAGATTGGCCGAGTGTTGCAGTGATGGCCGTCCTTCTGGAAATTTCTCCCATCTCCACACAGATTCTCTAGTGCTCAGCCAGAGTGACCATGGGATTCTTGGTCACATTTCTTACCATGGTCCTTCTTACTCGATTACTCTGTTTGCCAGGGCGGCTAGCTCTAAGAGTCGTGGTTGTTCCAAACTTCTTACATTATGAATGCCACTGTGCCCTTGGGAATTTTATGTGGCCTTCTTCAGATCTGTGTCCGTGTCCAGTCCTGTCTGTAAGCTCAATGGCCAATTCCTTTAACGTTATGGGATGGCTTTTGCTGTGATACACGTTGTCAGCTGTGGGACCTTATGCAGACAGGTGTGTCCCTTTTCTAATCATGGCCAATCAGTTTACTTGACAACCGTAGGACTCCAAATGAAGTCCAGAAACATCTCAACGGTGATCAACAGAATGGGATGCACACGATCTACACATCAAGTGCCATAACAAAGTGTTTGAATACTTGTGTCAATGTGATATTTCATTTTTTATAGTTAATAAATTGACAAAGCGTCTCTAAATTTCTATCTTCGCTTTGTTCTTCTGGGATATTAAGTGTTGCTTGGTGGGGGGAAAATTAATTTAAATAATTTTAGTACAAGGCTGCAACATGACAAATTGTGAAAAAAATGATGGGATCTAAATGCGTTCTGAATCCTCTGCATTTCCATTTGACAAGAAGGAACTAAGAAATAAAACGTCTAATATACAGCACTCTTGGAGTAAATTAACATTTGGAGATTTCCTTTCTAGTCAGGAAAACCCCAGTCCTGTTGTCTGAGGCCAAACACACAACACCGACCTCTAGACTTATACCATCCAGGCTGTTTGAACCTGTGTGTGAAATCAAATGTTACTTTGGACTTTTTTCCACAAGACTTTATCCACAGCTATCTCATTGTAATTTGTTAAGCATTGTCATTAAATTAAAGAAGTAGGATGTTCTCCAACGTTGGCCTAAGTTTTAAAGAGCATTTCACCTCTGGCCTCACTAATCTAAATTTACTGTTTAGTTATTGGGAGCTTGGCTACGGTTTTTGACCCTAACATTGTTCCACCATGTCCAGTGATCCATTAGCCTAATCAAGCCCAACATTTAGTGTGTGGAGGGGGACTCATCTGCAACTGGGATTACAGGCAGTTGTAGAGAATGAAGGGCAGAGTTGATCAGTAGGACATCATGATGAAGAGTACACTGGCCATTGTTTGTTGTGTACTTAAACCATTGCACATTGGAAATCTTACGCTTCTTGTTTATAGAAGGAAACACAGGAGTTAGCATGCCTGGTAGAATTTATACAATGGTTGGATAGTGGGGGATGCTGGGTAATGGAGCATGAGTCACTCAGTGTGACAAAAGGTTGCAAGTTGGCCTGTATGCTATGACTGTTCCTCTGCTCGCCAATGGAGTGAACAACAACCTCTGGAACCTTTAACATCGCAGTTGGGCTGGAAGCTGCATGGACAACTTTTTGGAGTTCTCAAGGCCAATTCTAAACCTACCCGGAAGAAATCTTCAGCATATTCCCAGAAGTAGTTCCTGGCTCAGGTTCAAAAGCCACATCCCACCAGTCTGCAGATGAATTTAGGAGCTAAGAGGTAAGACTCTTCTTCTGAGCGATGCCACAGGGGAACCATTTTTGGCTCCCAAAAAAGCCATCCATGTAAAGCATGCAGTAAGAACCTTTTATTTATTTGGATCTGTAACAAGATCCACATAGTAAATAATTGTGAGTAGATGGTAAAAGAGTTGTGAAGTACAAATGGATCCTGTTTAAAAAGGACTCTTGCTTTATACGAACAGGTTTTCTTAATCTGTTAGTGTCCTGCTAGGAGGTCTACCACACATTAAATATTTCAGTTTTTTTAAACATATTAGGAAGTTTTCCAAAGCACAAGGAACCAACTTCATATGTAAACAACCTTCCCCACAACAAAATGGTGCGTTGTCAAGCAATGGTTCTACAAAGACCCACACGACCCAGTAAAGAACCACATAGTGCCTTTAAAGGGCTGTTATTTTAAAGAGTGAAGCTCATAGCTGGTGTGGGAAACACTGGGGAGTCTATGGGTCTGGAACTTCAAACATCCCACATGGTATTCAGGGAGGAGCACATTTGTTGAGAAGCACATTGTAGCAATAGGTCCTAGTTACTGAACTTGTTTTACTCTTTCTCTTTGTGGTATTTGTAACAAAACTATTTTCTGAATTGCATTTTGTATCTACTTGGTCATCCTCAGGGTAGACAAAGGAGTCAAGATAGTCCTTTGACTCATTGTCCGTATTGGGATTTTAGCTTGTCTATGGCCAGATTGAGAAATGTAGACCTGTGTTTTGCCCAATTGTTTTGTGTGAATTTGTGCCTGCCTGCCTGCCTGACTGACTGACTCACTCACTCACTCACTCACTCACTGACTGACTCATCACTAATTCTCCAACTTCCCGTGTGGGTAGAAGGCTGAAATTTGGCAGGCTCATTCCTTACAGCTTACTTACAAAAGTTAGGCAGGTTTCATTTCGAAATTCTACACGTAACGGTCATAACTGGAACCTACTTACGTACATATATATGGCCATAGCCTGCAGCTCGGTCGCCGTGTGAGGCGGAGTTGCGTCCCTCATCGTCACGCCTCCCATGTAATTGAGTGCCTGCCCATATAAGGCCGTCCATCAGCAGCAATCCAATAGACATGCTGCCGCTAAATATTCGCGGGTGAAGGACTGTGCTTATGCAAACAAAAATGAGATGGTCAGGGATAGACTAGTGTTTGGCACAAACTCAGCGAAATTGCGAGAGAAACTTTTAAGTGCCGAGTCTTAGCTAACATTAAATAAAGCCGTGGACATTGCAAGATCGCACGAGATAGCACAAGCACAGCTGAGAACCTTCGATGCATGTACTTCGAGCGGCTCACGTGAACTGACTGTGAACGCAGTACGCAGGGAACAAGCAAGAGGTCCAAAGAGCGCTGAACAAAAAATGCATTACACAATTGAGAAGGCAGCAAAAGAATATGAAGCGAGTGACGCATACAAGCATATTCATAAGTGCAGCTACTGCAAAAACAAAGCACGGTATAAACCTTAAGTTTAAATTAAGTTCATAGACACACTGCCGCTGGCGTTTGTCATGCCTATGCCAAATACGATATTCGCGAGATACAAGTTTAATGAGAAGACGCAGGGTATAAATGAGACTTTTGATCACTTTGTAACAGAGTTAAAACTGCTGTAACGGAGTTAAAATTGCTGGTGAAGGACTGTGCTTATGCAAACGAAGATGAGATGGTCAGGGATAGAATAGTGTTTGGCACAAACTCAGCAAAAGTGTGAGAGAAACTTTTAAGTGCCGGGTCTGAGCTAACATTAAATAAAACCGTGGACATCGCAAGATCGCACGAGATAGCACAAGCACAGCTGAGAACCTTCGATGCATGTACTCCGAGCGGCTCACGTGAACTGACTTTGCAGGACTGGGAAAGGTAAACCCAAGCATGCAGTATGTGATGTCTCAGATAAAGAGGAATACGAGCTGTTTATTGATGCAGTAAGAAAGGAATAACCCTCTGAATCTGAACAAGCCTTTGTAGACATATCAATAGGAAAGCAAGGTGTAAAGCTTAAGTTTAAATTAAGTTCATAGACACGCTGCCACTAAATATTCGCACGCAAATCCACAACTTAATACCGGGAATGCCTGTTAAACATTTAGATTCACGAGTACCTATTTGGGTAGTGATCACTTCCATGAATGAAACCTGTTATCTTTACAACGGTTGACAACGAAGATGAGATGGTCAGGGATAGACTAGACAAACACGGAATGTAACTTGAACACAACACATCCTCCAAATACGAACCTGATTGAAAGAAACAATGATAATCAAATCCTTGATGACAGCAACACTCATAACAGTCACAAAACAATAACATTGACAATCATGTTACATTATTTTTAAAATGTTTCCTTTTCTTTTTCATAACTTCTTTAACACACTACTTCTCCGCTGCGAAGCGCGGGTATTTTGCTAGTGTAAATATATATTGTAGTCAGTGCTTTTTGTAATGGTATTGCATGTGAACACACTGGCCCAGTGTCTGAGGTGTCGCTATGGTCTGTGGTTACTTTTTGTGACCATTGACGCATTTCTTGGTTGCTCAGGTCAGAGTTACAAAGAGGTATGGCAGTGGATGCATTGCTGTTGTGATCAGGGTTACAGTAATGGGGTTTTGAGGTACCGAAGTACGAAAGTGTAAACATAATAATATGTGTACAGCACAACGTTTGACATGTTACCTTTGTAGAGTTTATGGTATGACTAAGCAAAAACAACAAATACTTTCATATGATTGTACTGAGGGATGCTAAAAGCTGTATAAAGATCTAGTTTTATATATGCAAACATGTAAAGCAAAATCAAATAAACAAGACAGCTTTTCTTTCTCTTCACTGTGCTTGGTCCTGCTCTCTGCTTACAGCATACTCGAACTGAGGAGAAAATAATTTAATAATAACTTAAAAGAAAGTATCTTTTCCCCAATTATCAACTGATTGTAAATGAATAACATTAACAAAAAGTCAAGGTGTGGAGAAGGATTGTTTTATTGCTTGCTAACTGAATACTCTTCTTTAAAAGAACTGATTTTCAGGGGAGCTGGCATCTCCTGCTGGATACATTTTTCTTTATTTGCTTCTGTTGGGTTACCCCCCCTGTTTCGAATTGATTTTAATGTACGCTCCTGTTTGCTAAGCCCGTCATTCTCTGCCCATGTGCTAAGCTGATGGTGGGAGGCTGTACTGAGTCAGGAAGATGCAGTTGGTGGATTGTTTGTATGCCTGACAGCCCTCAATTTTTTTTTCTAAGAGTAAAATCTTAGTTAATTTAAAGTCTTGTTTAATTTTTCCTGAGATATAAAATTAGAGCAAAGGAGTGCACACAATCTAATTTGTATATGAGACACAGACGAATGAAGGACGGCATCAGGGCATTATGAGTACCTTTTAACGCCATATCAACTGGCAAATCCTCCAGTCATCTGTCAGTATTTTGTAAATGATATTTGTTGTCATGTATTGGTTTGAATATATATTTTGTTTTTTGTTAAAAATATATATTTTTGTTTTTTATATCTAGAGTTACATAAAGAAGCTTGGTCTCATCGAAGAAAAAAACTCTTGTACTTTAAGAAACAGAAATACAAGTTCATTCAATTCTCAGTTTTATTTCTCAGGCATCAAACTTACCATAATGGCTTAAGTATGGACTAAACTAAAATTCAAGCGATCCAGGACTGCGTCCATTAAATGAGTCCAGTGATATGTAGGTTTGTGAACTTTTACAGTGTATTAAGATTTCAGCACTTGTTTCGCTCATAGTAAATCACTAGCTGAAATACTCTGCCTTTTCCGGGAGGAAAATAAAGTTTTTTTTTAATTATTTGAGAAAAATATAATTAAAAAAAACCCACAACTTTAAAAATAAAAATAAATTAACAAACAATGAAGACTCGCTAATGTGCTTGTCTTGCGATCTTGTATGTATGTTATCATCCAGTTGATGCTTGGAACTGGCCAACTCTATTTTATTTCAAAAGCAACAGTGGTGCGGGTGGCGCTCAAACATAAAGAATGCTGCCAGTCACCTCCAGTTCGCCCTCTGGTGGTCGTTCCAAGTGTCAACTGGATGATAAGATGCATACAAGACCTCAAGATTACCCACCACCCTACCCGGAAGGGGGTGGGTTAGGGCTGATTTCACCCTACAGTATTTTTAGTCGACCATTGAGAAACATGTGTACCAAGTTTCATGAAAATCGCTCCAGCCGTTCAGAAGTGATGCTGGAACTTTCATACATACACACACATACTTTGACTTTTATATATATAGATAACCAAGAAGTCCGTCAATAAATTTGCCTGGCCTTCTGAGGTAGAAGGAGCTTTTGACAAACTAAAGATGTTCTTTACAACAGCGTTGGTACTTCGTAATCCAGAGAGCTCTCTGCCTTTTCAAGTATATGTGGTGGTTGGACTATAAAAGAGGATGTCACCAAAACTGGATGCCATCATAAAAAATCCCCTCCATCCACTCCAGGAGGCGCTCTGTTGCAGAAGTTTTGGCCGCAGGCTCATTCCACCACGGTGTGCTATGAAGCACTTTTGGGATCTTTACTGCCAGCTTTTGACAGGCAATTCAGTGCTTCCTCCTGGGACACCTTTATTTATTTATTTTGAAATACCATTTTAAATATCTGATCAATATACATTTACTTATTTATTTATTTGTTTTTGTTTACATATCAATTGATTACTTCCCTTACTTTCATTTTTGATCCTGAGGCAGGCCAGAGGAGCTGGGATTAGGACCATTGGAGTGAGGCCTTTTCCAAGTAGTCAAGGGAGGCCTAGCCTAGACAGTGAAGCGTTTTGGAGGCCTCGCACCTCTTTTGCCATGTGGAAGGCTCCACGTCATAACAATGTGCAGCCAGAAACAAGACCGTCAAGACTGAGGCTCCCTCATCCCATGCATTGATCAGTGCCAGAACCAATTATTCCTGCAGAACGATTCCAGGCAGCAAATAATATTAATGATCATACAGATACTTTGGAACAGGTAAGGAAAGCTCAGCAATGCCAAGTGCATCTTTAAAGGGTCCAAGAGGATTGATTTATATCTCAAAATTAGTTGGAAGAGAGGTTTTGTATTGGAGTCATAATTCGTCAATAACTAGCAATCCTGGAAATGTAAGAAATAGAAAGTTCAAGAAAAAGCATGACAGTAGATGTAAAGGATTATTGGAAGGCCTTGGGAAACAAACAGAAGGATCAAATTTGCTAATAGCAGTACTCCTGAATTCCTTCAACCAATAAGTCCATCTACCTGTCCTTTATTACCAATTTACCTCCATCACTGGAAATCCATTACAAAGGTTTTCAAACTCCATAATCTCTGATTAAGGTCCACAGTTCACAGTTGTTGATTTTGGCTAGATTTTCACTCTGTGATGAGAAACTGAATTGCCAATTGACTACCATGAGTGTAATGATCAGACAGAACAAATTTATGAGGAACCAGAGAAATATCAACTCATTTTAGTTCAATTAGAAAGACACCCTTCCATTAATGCAGTATTCCTAAAATTTGTTCTATGGCAAACCTCCATTTGAAATTTAGTATGGTTTCAATCCTTCTTTGAAATTTAAAGCAGAACCAAGTCTCTCACACTATTTACTCAACCTTAAATGAGTCTGGGCAAAAGTTTGAGAGGATCTCCAGAAAACAGGACTCTCTGCCAAAGAACATGCCAACACAAATGCACAGAATTGCTTCTAACTATCTGGCTGTACAGAAGCTTCCAAGGACCTTCTGGAGTGTGTTACCTTAGGATGTCACTGGAGGAAAGAGAAGAACAAGCTTTGACTCATCACGAGTACTGGGGGGCCATGGTAGCTACAGGTGTTTGTTCCAATCCAGTTTCTTAACATCCTTTGTGTTAATCCTGAGTGTGACTTGGGTCTGGAATTCCATGCAATTACAGTTAAACCCGAGTCAGGCTTGGTGGGAATATACTGATATGCATTATGGTGTTAAGCCCGCATAACTCTAGGGATAATATTCTCCAGCCATCGTGTGTATAAAACAATAAATGCTGCAAAAAAAAAAGCATATTTCAATACTTTCTGCCAATTTATCATAATTTCAAGGTAACTCATTAATAATTCATTAGTGGGGTGGAGACTTCAACAAAAAAACAGAATGGCAAATGAAAAGCCTTAAAGGCAGCTTTAGAATGAACTGAAACTGAACCATTGCTCAAACTGAGTGATGATGATTTAAAAGAAAGTGATACCAATGCACGATACAGCACTGTCCGACCATTCGGTCCACCATTGAATTCAGTTGCGTGAACAAAAAAAGTCACAATAATTGTGATGAAGTGCGAAGACAAGCTAGACATTTGCCTCCTAAGCACTGTTCACATTGTAGCAACTGTCAACGTTTGGTTCAGGAGAAATGTAGAAGACACTAAAACTTGTGCCATAGAAGCCCGCAATAAAACATGGCGCACACCTATCATGCAGGTTTGGCACTGACATTTTACAATCTTATGTGAAAAAAATATCAATAAAGTGTGCAAACTGTCCAGATTGCAACATCGTGCTGTGCGTTGGTGACTGTCTCAAAACATATTACATAAAGGAAGTATACTAAATCAGCATCAGTACAGCAGTGGAGACTAGTAATGCCGTTTTTACTGTATTTATGTCGACCTTTTACTACTTACATGTTTCTGTTAGAAATGATAACATTCTTGATGAAAAAAATGTAAAGTTCTCGCCGTGTTTTTCCTGCAGTAAACATAAAGCTAAAGAAGCTACTGAGAAGTCTCTTATTGCTGTTGACGTCCTTATTGCTCAAGCAGCATTTTAATTCATTTTAGCTGCCTCGCTTGTTATGATTCCTCACCCTTAATTGCTTATTTTAGTCATAAACAGCTGCATTCACTGCTTTTAATGGCTCTTTATTAGCAACAAGAGACAAATGACAAAGGAAGCATGTAAATTGATTGCATTCACAGCGGTGTGGATTCATTTGTGTACTATCTAACTTAATAAAATATCTGGAAGGAAAATGAATAGAAAAATGTGAAGGACTGAGAAGTGACTAATGCAGTCCAGGCTACAAATCATTTGGATGATATTCTTGGAGAGGAAAACAATCAGTGGAATAAGAATGACTTGTCGTGGCAGAATGAAGACACTAACAAGCCGTAAAATTAAATAACAGCTGTGCATGTCAAAGACAGACAATTACCGTTATCAGGGATTTTAAGGTATTAAGTAATTTTTTAAAATGTGGCCTTTTTAGAAATGCTGCTTCATTTAGTCTAATCCTGCTAATTTAAGCTGTCGGACCCGCTTTATTGTTTTAGGGTCCTAGGGTGACCTGATTCACTTATTTATATTTTTTATTATGTAGACCTTAACAAAACGACTCAAATCTCTTCACTTTCTACTCTATCAGTATTATCTGTAGTTCAGCATGTCCCCCCCCCCTTCCTTTTATTTCTTTAACTCTAGGCAATTAAAAAAAAAACAGGCAGGAGAAAAAGTTACATTTTTTATGTATTTTATAGATAATAAGTTTTGTTTTAACTAGTACCATATAAAAGCAGGTAGAAAGTGGCTTTTATAAACCATAAAACCTGACAGTGCACACAAACTTGAAGTTACACTCGATTCTTTCTGCTCAGCTTTGCTCAGGTCATCATCTGCAAAGGGTTGTGGTAGATCAGCCCGGACACAAACAGACACAAGGACACACAGAAGTCCAAACACACGCTATTTATTATTTTTCTGCACAGTACAGTGCACCAATCACAATACTCAGCTCAGTCCTTTTACTTCTGTCTTTTCTTCTGCCGCCTCCACTCCTCTCTCGCAAGCTCTGTCCTCTGCCGCCCGACTCCAGCTCCCCGAATGGGGTGAGGCGGCCCCTTTTATGTTGCACTCAGATGTGCTCCAGATGAGCCCTGACAAACTTCCTGCAGCACTTCCTGGTGTGGCTCCCGGATTGTCCAGCTGCCCTGGCAGGGGCCACGGACCCCAACAGGGTTGATGTAATCCAGGGGGGCTGCCCTCTTGCACCCCGGGGCAGATATTGCACCTCTCCCGGTCCTTCCCTTCTCCAGGCGTCCTGATGGGGTAAGGTCCCCGGTCATCTGCCACTGAGCCAAGCAGCCTGCCCATCTCAATATGGCCACCAAGACACTGAGGTCATCTCAAGATGGAAAATGGCAGGGTGCATGCCCTTGCAAGCCTTTTCTTATTGAGGCTCTGTAGCTCCTGACAAACCTCCCGGGCACTTCCTGGGTTGTCCTCCAACAAAACTGCCCAGCCCTGGTTTGTTTTTGCCAGGATTTTGTCCCATTTCAAAGACATGCACAAATGCAGTTGTGGACAAACATGAAAGTTGTACAGTGGCTCAGGTGCACTTCTTGTCAGTGAAACTCTGGTCAGCGCTAATCCTAACAAAAGGTCTTAATGTGTAAATGTCCATGAGTAAGAAGAGTATCTTGTACTGCTTCCCAACATATTAGATAGTTAGCCATGAATATATAATAAAAACATTACTAACCTACAGCATATGCTACAGCTGTGCTTGAAAGTTTGTGAACCCTTTAGAATTTTCTATATTTCTGCATAAATGACCTAAAACATCATCAGATTTCCACTCAATCCTAAAAGTAGATAAAGAGAAACAGTTAAACAAATGAGACAAAAATATTATACTTGGTCATTTATTTATTGAGGAAAATGTTCGAATATTACATATTTGTGAGTGGCAAAAGTATGTGAACCTCTAGGATTAGCAGTTAGTTTGAAGGTGAAATTCGAGTCAGGTGTTTTCAATCAATAGGATGACAATCAGGTGTGAGTGGGCACCCTGTGTTATTTAAAGAACAGGGATCTATCAAAGTCTGCTCTTCACAACACATGTTTGTAGAAGTGTATCATGGCACGAACAAAGGAGATTTCTGAGGACCTCAGGAAAAGATTTGTTGATGCTCATCAGGCTGGAAAAGGTTACAAAACCATCTCTAAAGATTTTGGACTCCACCGATCCATAGTCAGACAGATTGTGTAAAAATGGAGGAAATTCAAGACCATTGTTACCCTCCCCAGGAGTGGTCGACCAACAAAGATCACCCCAAGAGCAAGGCGTGTAATAGTCAGTGAGGTCACAAAGGACCCCAGGGTAACTTCTAAGCAACTGAAGGCCTCTCTCACATTGGCTAATGTTCATGTTCATGAGTCCACCATCAGGAGAACACTGAACAACAATGGTGTGCATGGCAGGGTTTCAAGGAGAAAGCCACTGCTCTCCAAAAAAAACATTGCTGCTCATCTGCAGTTTTCCAAAGATCATGTGGACAAACCAGAAGTCTATTGGAAGAATGTTTTGTGGACGGATGAGACCAAAATAGAACTTTTTGGTTTAAATGAAAAGCGTTATGTTTGGAGAAAGGAAAACACTGCATTCCAGCATAAGAACCTTATCCCATCTATGAAACATGGTGGTGGTAGTATTATGATTTGGGCCTGTTTTGCTGCATCAGGGCCAGGACGGCTTGCCTTCATTGATGGAACAATGAATTCTGAATTATATCAGAGAAGGAAAAGGTCAGGACATCTGTCCATGAACTGAATCTCAAGAGAAGGTGGGTCATGCAGCAAGACAACAACCCTAAGCACACAAGTCGTTCTACCAAAGAATGGTTAAAGAAGAATAAAGTTAATGTTTTGGAATGGCTAAGTCAAAGTCCTGACTTTAATCCAATTGAAATGTTGTGGAAGGACATGAAGCGAGCAGTTAATGTGAGGAAACTCACCAACATCCCAGAGTTGAAGCTGTTCTGTACGGAGGAATGGGCTAAAATTCCTCCAAGCCGGTGTGCAGGAATGATCAAAAGTTACCGGAAACGTTTAGTTGCAGTTATTCTTGCAAAGGGGGGGTCACACCAGATACTGAAAGCAAAGGTTCACATACTTTTGCCACTCACAAATATGTAATATTCAATCATTTTCCTTAATAAATAAATGACCAAGTATAATATTTTTGTCTCATTTGTTTAACTGGTTTCTCTTTATCTACTTTTAGGACTTGAGTGAAAATCTGATGATGTTTTAGGTCATATTTATGCAGAAAAATAGAAGATTCTAAAGGGTTCACAAACTTTCAAGCACAACTGTACATATTTTTCTAGATACTTTTCTCCCAATGGAAAAAGCAGTCCATAGATTTAAGGGATAATAAAAATATGATTACTTTGGGAGCAGCATGGCGATACAGCAGATACCACTTGTGATCTCACATTTTCAGCTAAGTGAGTATGATTCCCTTCTGCGTGTATTTCAATGTTTCCCTCTCCCATCCATCTAATGTCAGAACCTTGAGGGCTCTAAGCTGGCTTGAGGTTCTCTTGTGTTTGAGTGGGCTTTACAGTACGTTGGTTCCTGCCTCGCGCCCATTGCTGCTTAGGCAGGCTTAGGATTGCTGCAGCTTTGCTCTGGAGAAAGCAGGCTTCAAAAACTGTATGGATTTTTCTTCTTAATAATTTCGTTTTTGTGAGTTGGACAATGCGATTGTTATGCTGAAGTTTAATGTGATATATGAAACTCTTGGGTATTGCCGCATTTCTATAGAGTGTGTCAAAATGTATACACAATTTAACAGATGTTACTGTGGTAGAAACCCTTGCTTCTGCAAACACCTGTGTTACTGTGGATCAGGTCCTCACACTTTGACGTGACATGTTACTGCATTTATTATGTATTTCCTCTTTATTAAAATGTGAATACCTATGGCATAATTTGCAAAACTTTAGCCTTTGATGTATGCTGATATTACAGCTATTAAAACTGTTAAAAGTCTTTGTATTCCGTTGTTTATACACTCTCCTACTTTATAAAATGTATATCCATACAGCACTAATATGCATTATAATTGCATAAAGCATGAAAAGTGACGACTGTATAATGAGCTCTCTCCAAAGCCCAATTACTGGCTATCCTGGTGAGAATGTCAAGGTGTAGTTGATCTATAATTTAGCTTCTCTGTCACTATATCTGGAATCAGCCGCTAAACCAGCACCTGCTATACTGCACAATGTGTCAACAGTGGCAAACACAGAACGGCCACTTTCACTACAATATAGCAAGAGTTTCACTGCCGTTAAAATCCTTCATCTTGTAATTTGGCAGGCCCCTCTTTAAATCTGCTTTTAGCACTGAAAGGAAATATGTGTATAATCACAGAAATATTACCCACAATCCTAGAATCTTTTATTTAGAATTATTTGTGTACAAAAAAAAAAAATACCTGCTAGCATACATGAACAGTTAACTTCAAAGAAATGTGCACAGAATAAATAAAAATAAGCAAGTTTCTGGAGTTTAATTAGATATAAATGTGTTTTGGTAGACAAGAGAAGATACCAAATATTAAAGTTGTTAACAAAAGTGCCGTAAAGAGGCCGATTGCCTAACCGGTTTTATCTGCACAACTGTGTTTTTCAAGAGCTTTTACAGTTCAAGTGCTCATTCACTCCAGCGTCACTTGAAGTCTATTAATGATGCAAAAATTCATGGACATAATGCAGAGGTCTGCCACGCAACCTGCACCCTTGGTTTTGCAGCGCTCATGTGTTTTAATTAACTTTTCAGATTCTTTCATATTAAATTACATATTCATGAGTTATGATTTAGGTGCTACTCATCAGTCCAAAAAAACAAATATATTAAAACCAAGAGGTAGTGGATTTCACCTGTCTCCTCTCAAAAGCCCTCCATTAAAGCTGCACATTTCTCATCAGGTTCAGCAGACCATGTGAGGATTTCTGAGACTTAATTAACGGGTGCACCGGTGTTAAAGCCCGTCATTCATGTGAAAGGGAAACATCGGTTTTATGGTATTATTTGTTAATTAAAAGTGTGTTGTTGATTCCATTTATGTATTTATTTTAACTTTTAGCTTTGCTCCTGTGTTGTAAATGCTTGAGCTACCGCAGGTTTACCAAAACAGAGTTTTTTTAAGGAAGCCACCAACGTCTTTTCTTTTTCTTCAAGGGCTGCGGAATCCTGCATTTCCCACCTGTATGAAAAGAAAAGAGGAAAGAAAAAGAAAAATAACATCATTACTCATTTTTAAACCTTTTCCCTTTTTTTCCCTACTCAGTTTTTTAAAGGTATTTAAAAGTGGGTCAGCCAGAAGATCAAGGAGCAAAACCCCAGTCATCCCAAGACACACGTGGAATTGCAAGAAATCGGATGGTCTTTTGATGTAATATTCCATTTTAGTATTTTGCCCTTAAATGATTTTGGTGCCTTTTTAAAAATGAAGGTTGAAAAAAAAAAGTGATGCAAGATCAATTGGATGTTCACGGTGAAAAGAATGTAAGAATGTAGAAGTAATTAAAGATTAAAGAAAAAGATTTCTATAAACTTTTAGTTTTTCATTTAATTTGGGTTTCCTAGATTAGCCTCTATTGCTGATAATCAGTGTCACCTTATTACTCTGAAGTGCCAACAGCAGGAAAAATGAACCTGAGGATCAAAACGATCCTTGAAATTTATGGGACAACAAAATGTCTCATGCAAAGACAGCTTTTTGAATAATTTGGAGTGTTCTACACAATTGACTACAAAATATAAATGATGAGAGCATTTTGATTATGTACACCCGGGTATGCACGTGTGAGTGAAGGCCGTGGCAGAGGGATGACATACTGTAAGATGTACAATGAAACTCCCTCCATTATGCCAGACCACCATGCCATTTATGCAATGCAAGCAGCTTCAGTTCTTTATCAGTGTGAATCCATGCAGTGCTGGGAAGCTACGGTGCAGACAGCATCCACCCAGTCCTGAAGGGTCACAGACCCTACTGTAACCTTCTTGTGTCTTTGTTCCCTTAAACTGCCCTTGAGGACTCAGCTGATGGATCACGGTTTGTGTGGAGCTGCCTGAACCTGTTCACCAGGGTTCAATAGTCCTATACCAGCCAGAGGGGACATGGATTGGGCTTAATTGGCTCTTAGAAAGCTCACCACTGGGTCAAGGGAGAAGGTCTCCACAGTTCTGGACTTGATAAAATGTCCTCTACATTAGATACACTGAAATGTGATATAATTCATACTCTTGTTTTGTATTCTTTATCTACAGGACAAAAAGATATCTATTTTGGACACTAGAAGGAGGTGATATACATAAATATATATACACAAAGGGGAGTCAAGAAAAAGTTAGGAAATGGGATTTATTAGAAAATGGAACAAACCTTCACAAAACTGATAATGTCATTTCTCAATGTAGTCTCCACCCTTCTCAATGCACTTGCGTCCCTTGCATGGAAATGCTTGGATTCCAGCAGAATAAAAGGTTTTGTCTTGTCCTCGCAACCCCTCATGCACCACTTTCTTCACATCGTCATCCGTCTTGAATTGATGACCACCAAGATGTTTTTTTAGTGGTCCAAAAAGGTGGAAATTACACGGTGCTAAATAAGGAGGAGGTGGCAATACCTCAAACTTCAGTTTCTCCAGGCACGCCTTGGTGTTCTTAGCAGTGTGTGGGCTTGCATTGTCTTGCAGCAAAAAGACTCCTTGAGACAGCAGTCCCTGCAGCTTGGATCGCAGGCTTTACATTGGTCTCCAGGAAGTCACAGTAACTTGCACTAGTGACTGTAGTACCCCTCAAAACGTAGTGTTCGACAATAACTCGGGTGTACAATTGGTTGCGAGGACAAGATAAAACCCTTTATTCTGCTGGAATCCAGGCACTTCTAGGCAGGAGGCGCAAGTGCATTGAAAAGGGTGGAGACTACATTGAGAAATGACATTATCAGTTTTGTTAAGGTTTGATCCATTTTCTAATAAATCTCATTTCCTAACTTTAGCTGGACTCCCCCTCATATATAATATATACACACTGTATATTGCCCTGCCTGAGGATTTGTTCCAGCCTTGCACCCTGTGCTGGCTGGGATTGGCTCCAGCAGACCCCCGTGACCCTGTGTTTGGATATAGCGGGTTGGACAATGACTGACTGACACTGTATATTGGAAATATTTATTTTTATGCTCTGCCAAAACGTTATGATTTACTGAAATCTTGGGAATTATTTTCTTATTCAGGTCTCCATCAGGTCTCATCCCTTGTACTGAAACAACTGCATTGCCACGTCAGAGTTAGTCTTATACTAAGACTAAGACTGCGCACAACTGCTTGACATATTTTGGAGAGCTGGCAGCATTAAAGCACATGGAGTTACGATCATGACAGTGAATTCTGCATCGAGCTATGCTAATGAGGCCCTATTAAACATATCCCTTTAACTATCTCATACTTATGTGTGATTCACGATAAGTATTTTTAATTTACTCAGCCAATTGCAAAGTTCCCCCTGGTAACTGGGGTCCAATTTGTGCTTCAGTGTCAGTAGCGTGGAATATTAGTTAAATTAGCTATGGGGAATGCAATCACTCAATGGTAGGGTGAACAAGACTGGCAAAGTGCCTCGTAGGATACTAGCCTCCCCCCAAACCTGTGCAAATTGCACCTCTCATTGTTTTTTCTACTCTGTTTAGCCACAAAGCCCGCAAATGTGCACAACTACCAACATTAAAATAAAAAAGAGGTTACAAATTGTGTGAATGTGTGAAATTATGAAAGTTAAAACTTGTGAATGCTGACAATTGACTCTATGTGTGTTTATATGTTTGCAACTGCTGCGTTGCTGTGTAATTTTTTTTGTATTTGGGTGGCGTGGTAGTGCAGTGGCTAGCAGTGCTGCAGGACACGGGTTTGGATCCTTGAAGAGTCACTGGCACCTTCTCTGGCTCTCCTTCCGCATCCCAAAGATGTACATTTTAGGTTCATGTTCTACTTCAACTTAACCCTGTCTGAGATGGACCAAATCCCTGCCCACAGCTGTCTCCTGTCTTGTCCCAGGGGCTGCTGGGATAGGCTCTGGTTTATCACAAACCTGTCACTGGATTAGAAGATGGATGGATGAAGTGTTTTTAAATCAATAAATCAGCAGCAGTGACTGGTGCCTGTTCTCTGAGAACAGCCCTGCACATTTTAATACAAAATATAAATGAATGAAACTACAGTGAATATATGTGATTTACAAATTGTATGTTTTCTTTCTTTTGCAGTTCATAGTTTATGTGCAGTAGGCAAGATATTGTCTTCAAGATTCTGGAAATGCAGTGTCTGTGTAGTCTTTAGTTCTATTTGTGCTAGACTTGAATAATTAAATAGTAAAACAGTTCTCATTTTCAACTTTGGCTTACAGAACAAATAAACATTTTGGCACATTTTAAAAGTTATTTGTCATACACACTATTAAAGCTTTTTTAGCTGTTTTTTAAGCTAAATAATTCCCAAAAAAAACAAGCAGTGGTTTAATACAGATCATTGTACATGTGGAGGTTGCTCCTTCCCTGAGTGTCTGTTTTCAGTTTTCCTCCTGTATCTTAAAGATGTGCATGTGATGAGGTGTATATAGCGGCCCATGGCGTGACCAGAGGACCAGTGCAGTTGCTGGGTGTTTTTAAGAATAGTGCGGCTCAGATTCCATGGTTGTATGTGTGCATGGGAGAGATGAGCAGCCACAGAGTACTTAATGGAAGGACTGACTGATCGCTTGCTCAAATACGTGACAGCGGTCGACACGGCCATCCCTCATTAGTGCACCTACACTCACAGGAGTATAAAAGATATTTGTAGGATGGGACAACAGAGATCAAACAGAAGGAATTAAAAACCGAGATAGATATATGGAATGAGAGCACAGAACTGGAGCAGCAATGAGAGGAAGTGAAGTGATTGGGGATGTCCTATTGTGGAGTAAGGGGAATAGCACACCAGGGGTGGAGTGGTGAGTGCCCCAAGGGTCCTGTGGATGCTGTCAGAGGTGGCAGGATGAGGTAGCATGGCTTGGTGGGTCCCAATGGACACTCACAGATGGTGGTTGGGATGACAGCAAGATGGTGGGCCATGTTCACCGCTATCTAAGTTCTGCTGCGAGACCTGAAGGGTGAGTAGGGAAGATGAGACAAAACGAAAATGAGAAAAGAAGCACTGGGAATTTTTGAAAAGAAAAGCTAATTTTTACTTTGATTTTATTGTTGGTTTTTTATCTTTCAAACTGCACTGTTGTTACGAATTATTATTGAAGATTTTGCACTGCACTTTTTTGAACATTGGCACTGTTTGAATAAACTGGCACTTTGCATTTGCCCCGATGACTGTTGTTGTGTCCTCGTCCATCCTTGGTTATAACTATCAGTGACCAAGGAACTGAAAGATGCCCATGGCTGTGGGTACCCAGGGCATCACAGTGTAGTTTAGAACAACTGTCAACAGGCAGAGTGTGACTGTGGCCGTGGTGTCTGATGGCTCTGAGGGCTTTGGCGAGCAACAGACAAGTAGATTAAAAAGTGATAATTATAACTAGTCTAAATGTTTCTAATATTTTAGAGGCATACATATAAAATAAGACTAAACGAGATTTTGTGCTTTTAACTAAGAGCTATTTTACATATTCCTGCAATTACTTTAATTCCAAAAAGTCAAATGATTTTTTTTTCCCTAATCTTATTTTATAAATTGAAAAATCTGTGATTGTCTTATTATTAAAAAAAATAATGGCTTTAAAAATATGCTTGAAACACTGAGAACTGTCAAACAGCTGACATTAAAAGAAGAAATGATGACCTCTCACATATTGAAAAAGGTCTTATCTTTTACACAATACTGCTCAGAGTTTTTCTTTGATTTAAACAGATCGTGCCAAGAGTTTGTTAGTTTGTGCCCTTTCTCTTTGTGCAGCCTGCCAAATGTAAAGTTTTAGACCATCTGAGACACTTTTAGCCTAGTTTGGAGGCCTCCGGGTGTCGAACAGTCTGATCTGTAGAATGCCTGCGATGTTTCTTACTGACTGTAATGAGCAGGATACTGGCTGGCTTCATTTCGGGGTCAGTAATTATGCTAATTCTTTGGCCTACTAATGATTAAAAGAACAGATGATTCCTTTGTGAAGCCATGTCTTACTTTTGCATAAAAAAGCCCAATGATAGTATTAATAAAATAATAAATACTGAACGCATAAATCTTTGAGTTGCCATCCGCACATGATTACATTTAAGTTCATAAACAAGAATATTAAAGATTTATTTAACCTACATGTTCAATGTACTTCAATTACAGATGCACTCATTGTTGACTCAGATGGTGAATGAACATATGCACATGGTATATTGATTGTATCTTTACCAGATCAAAAAGAATTTACAGGCCTCTAGCTGTCCAACTATGCATACTTTGCATTGTTTTTCTTCATTTGCTTACAAGAGACCCAGTCCTCGAAATAAAACCTCAAGCCTGCAGCTACTGACTGATACTCTGTGAAGAAAATAAAATAACCACAGCCAGAATCTGAATGAAAACTTGGGTAAAGGAATGAATTGGTTTGTATGTTTGTTACACTCAGAATTTTAAACAGAAGGGTACACATTGAACTTGCCATAAATACAATACAATACAATACAGTTTATTTTTGTATAGCCCAAAATCACACAGGAAGTGCCACAATGGGCTTTAACAGGCCCTGCCTCTTGACAGCCCCCCAGCCTTGACTCTCTAAGAAGACAAGGAAAAACTCCCAAAAAAACCTTGTAGGGAAAAATGGAAGAAACCTCGGGAAAGGCAGTACAAAGAGAGACCCCTTTCCAGGTAGGTTGGGCGTGCAGTGGGTGTCAAAAGAAAGGGTTCAATACAAGTATACAGAACAGAACAAATCCTTAATACAGCATAATAATAAAACGACAGTGTAGGATTGACGACTTGTCCTTTTAATTTGGATTGGGTGCTGTAAGTCACAGCAGAGGGTTTCTCATGTGATCTCCCTTTAGGGCTTCTGGCCCACTTGCTGAAGATAGATATAACCTTTTCTGGCATTATTTAGTACTTTTCTGCTCTTTGTATGTTACTGCTGTTCTGGTCACACCATTGCTGCTGTGTTTTTATGGCCCCAGCCTTATTGTGTGCGGTCGCAATGCTTTTTTGACTTGTGTCTCATGATGAGTCAGTCACGTACGTCATCGCTCCCTTCTTATATAAGAGGGCGCCAACAGCATTCAAGCTTTTGCATTTTTGTGTTAAAAAATGTTGCAATTAGAGAACTTTTAAATATATACAGGGAATTTGGATTTTTGTGTGTTATTTTTTAATTTGACTGTTGGTATTTACTTTGGACTTGATTATTTGGTGTTGTATAGTGGTTAAAGCTTTGGATTATAAAGGTGGTGAGTTCAAATCCAGCTAGTGACACTGTGTAACCATGAGCAAGTCACTTGACCTGCCACTGGAAAACACAAAACAATTTATTTTTTGTGTGGCCTAAAATCATGCAAGGAATGACTCAATGGGCTTTAACAGCCCCTGTTTTTTGACAGCCGCTCAGCCTTGACTAAGAAGACAAGAAAAAAAATCCCTGTCGCGAAAAAATGGAAGAAATCTTGGGAAAGGCAATTCAGAAAGAGACCCCCTTCCAGGTAGGTTGGGTGTGCAATACGTGGCAAAAATGTGGTAAATGCAATACACAAAACAGAATATAAGTGATCCTCTTAACCAAGCTAAATGGCCAATCTACCATTGCCACAGATATACAATATAATAGTACAAATGGCTTTGTTCTTGCACAGCACTCCTCACCAATCACAGGCGCACAAAAAAAATGGAACCAATTGTATCTCAAATGTTGTACGTTGCCTTAAATGAGTCTAAGAAGTGACTGGCATTTTTTGAGTTTCTGGTTTTTGACCACTGCCTGTTTGTTGAAAATGATTTCCTCACTCATCTCCGTGTCTTGCTTTGGTCTTGTATGCTTAGAATTTCCAGCTTTGGCAGTGCATCATCCTTTATCAATTATTTGTAAAAATCAAGTGTTATACAATAAGCTGCGCTAGTAGCTTCCTTGCTAGTTCCCTGTGACAGATATTACAAGGTGATGCTGAAAGTTTTCTGCAAACCTACTGTACATTCATTCTCAAACCTGCTTATTGTCATCGAGGGTTGATAGGAGGCTGACTAGAAGGTGACAGGGATGAAGAGTGGAATCAAAAGACGAGCTCATAACCAAAACAAAGCAGCTGTTGTAAGTGAGAGCCAGAGATTTAAGAAATGAGTTCAGGATATGACATTAAAGTTGGATGTCAAGAGAGTCATAAACCAGTAAGGATCAAGAAATGGGGCCAAATCAAAAGATGTAAATTGTGGTCAGAAATCAGAAAGTAATTTGTAACAAGGAATCCAACAGAAGCACTTACTAACCCCAAATTTTATTTTTTGTCTTTTGACAAATCCACAAAAGTGGACAACCAGGAAGCGTTTAATGCTGACCTTTGTGTCGTCCCAGTAATGAGGTTACGCATTGCACGCTGCTAGTTGTCCTGCTTAGCAACAGCCGGAAACCCTTTGTCACAAACGGTAAAAAAATGGGTGATGAACATAAAAAAAGAAAAATTGATACCACAGGAAGACATTTAAAAAAATCACATCTTCACAAAAGTCCTAAAAAAAAACTCTGACCATTACATTTTCTGGCTTCTATGCCGTCCAAAATGATACCTCTATTACTTTTTAGAGGCCAAGGAAGATGATGTAAAAATTTAAAACCAACTCCAGATCATGGCACACTGAGCCTGAGCCAGGAAAAACGGCCTGGAAAATGTCCAACTCTTATCACAGGACATAGTCACTCACACACCCCAAAAACGCAGCATTGCCACTTCATATAACATTCATGTTGTGATGGGATGAAGCTGATCACTATCCTGCTCTTGGGACAGACAGCATATGCGGTTACTAACTTTGAATTGTAGTATGATAACATGCCAGCTTCTTAAAATGAACACATTTAAACAGGAGCAACGATACATTTTGGAGGTTAGGAATTGTCTTTATGAAACGTTTTGCTCACACTTAAGTTTACTTTTGTACAGCAGTAGGGGGTGACAATTGCCTTTTCAATAAAGCTTGCTTAGAAGCATTATAGCAAGGCATTAGTTTTATCTAACTATGTTATAAGAATTACTGGAGTGGAGATTCATAGGGAAAAAAATCCTGTATGGTGTATTGCAAAGGATGTACAGTGATCCCCTGCCTATTGCGGAAGTACATTCCAGACCCATCAGCGATAGGTGAAAATCCGCGATCTAGAAAGACCATATAAATAAACATTTTTTTTTTATAGTTTAAGCCTTAAAATACCCCTCCCACATGCTTTAAGCACATGTAACCTTATTAAAACACACTATGTAAACACATATGATATGTGGATGCCGGGCTAAGGATATGAGTAACATCTCTTTATTATAAAAAAAAATCTTGGCAGGGAGACAAGGCTTGATCTTCTCAGAAGACAATTTGACATCCCATGAGAGACATTTTAACGTCACACAAGACAAGGCAGTGAGACAGAAGGACAGCTGCTGTACAGGCTTTTAAATGATTTTAACGGCAAGCCAGCAGATGATCTGAGCGCTTCTCCTTAGCATCCGTTCAGCCCACACCCCCCAATCCCCCCCCTTAGGAACGTTAGCGGCACAGATGCAAAGTGGCAAAAGGACAGCTGCTGTACAGGCTTTTAAGTGATTGACAGAAAAGTGCGACAAGCAGAACACACAGCTGGCCAGCAGCAGCAGCAAGACAGCAGCTTAACCGATCGCATCTCTTCACAACTCAAGCAGCATTATAAGTCCCACGAGAAAGATTTAACCACGCCCGGGGCAGGAAATAAAGGAAAAATATTGTTTTTACAAAAGTTTTAAAGTAAAAATGAAAATAATGCATATGTAACAATTCCCATGAAAATAACAATCTCATTAAATTGTTTATCCCGTAAACCAAACCCGGGGGTGGGAGAGCGAAATGAGCAAGGGGCAGAGCCCTCTAGTAATAATGATAATAATAATAAATCTGCAATGTAGCGGGGGCGTGATAGCTGAACCGTGATATAGGGATCACTGTATTGTGGCCATATGACATGTAAAAACCCCTTTTCGGAACATAACTTTCTTGCCTGTAGCTGATTGGCTGAAGGCTGTTCTGTTGCATATAAAAGGCCACACTTGAGTAGATGGGCAGTAGTAGTGTGGGATACTGCAAAATGTTGTATCGGTCCAAAAACAAGTAAATCACCGATACCGATGCCGATACAGATACCAATGCCGATACAGATACTTTTTACTTATAAAAGAAGCCTATGCACTTTCATGTAGGGGAGAGCAGTGTTTCATGATTTATGAGGTGAATGCATCATCAATATACTAAATTTGAATGCATTTTCACGACCACTAAATGATTTTGTAATTTTTGCTTTCCATGGTTAATTAGTTAATCATGTGCATGTTAAAACCCAGTTGAGATTTTAAGCAAAGCTTTTAGGCAAATAAACAAATATGTTTTATTACTGTAATGAACAGAATTTTCAAACATGAAATCTGCACACAAAGTTATTACTGGAGAGCAATGAATGTTTTAAAACTTACATTTTTCTTTTCTTCAGTCTGAGGTTTTTGTTCAGAAACAATTATATGTATAATAACTAGCTGTGTAAGCCCATGCTGTAAAAAGCTGGGGCTTCTAGAAACTACTGAAATCGTCAGAAAAAAAAACTGAAATAGTTGAGTCTGCGGTTTCATTTTGCAGACGTGCTCACCCCCCTTGTCTATCAGCAGCTAAGCGAGTTTCTCTCTCCTCAGAGGTTTCGTTTTGCCGATGTGCTCGCCTCGCTTGTGTATTAGCGGCTAAGTGAGTTTGTCTCTGACTCATTAACTTGGGGCTGCCTTACCGGCTCTTTGAGCTTCATGCTGTAGCCTCGTACTTCTGGGCTGGACAGACAGACACATACACTTCCACACGTAGACATTTATATATAAGACAAAACATAATTTCTGCCTTTCACTGCCCTGTTCTGGCTTTATTTAAAATAAACAAAGTGAACAAATTATTATGGGAGAACAAATGTTTTAAAACTTAAATTCTTCCTTTTCAGTGAGTTTTTGTTCAGAAAACAATAATATAATAACAAAATAGAATTTTTCCCTTTTGTTGCACTTCTCTGCATTTTTTATAAACAAAGTGCACACAATTATTTGTGAAAAGTAAATAAAATGCAAATAGCTAAACAAAAGCATAAACTATTGTTGGCAATCATTCTCAACCTTTGACTTTTTACTCCCAAAGCTCTTGTGTCCGAGGAAATATTCTATACAGACACAATGTGAAGTGTTTCTAATTTCTTTCTACTCCATACAGGTATTAAAATACTGAAATATGTTTTTCAAGGATGCATGAAGCCGAGGAGAGGTGAACAATATGAAGCGATGAAATTTGTGGCAGTGGTACCGACAAGAATTTAAAACTACTTTCACCCCTGGACATGACTAAAACATTACTTACTTCACTGCTATATTTGCTACCTGGATATTCTTTCATCTCTGAAAGGACTCTGCCAGTGACATCTGTCTCGGTGCCTGGGGTCTGGGTATGTCTGAGGGGTTTTTACTCCTCCTTCTCTGTTTGTTTCTTTTGCAGCTCAGAGTTTTCTTTTTCATGCGTTTCTATAAATTGGTGGCATTGCCACAGTAGCGAATAGCCTTCCTACACACATCGCAGTTTGCAATGTTTTCATTTCCAACTATAAAATACCTCCACGCAACGCTCCTCCTTGTCTCTGCCATGCTATCATGCTCTCACTGACTGTGGCTTTAAATTATGTGTCTGCACTCTACACTGCAATGCTCAGGACTGCCGAGTCACGTGACAGCACAACAACAAAACACAGCATAGCAGGGGAGGAGGAAGAGGAGGAGGAGCAAAGTGTGCATGTGAGATGTGAAAGGAGCAGAGTTTGCAACAGACATGTCTACTTTTTGATTAATCAATCAACATTTATTTATATAGCACATTTTCATACAAAAAAATGTAGCTCAAAGTGCTACATGAAAAGAGAGTAACGTACTGAAAGTTGAGGAGAGAAACTGAAACTAATGTACTGAGCCCATCATGCTAGTATCAATCCGATACCAATAAAAACGTTGGCATCAATATTATCGATATTTGGATCAATCTGCCCACCCCTATTAGGTAGTTGTAGGAAGTTGGTTGTAGTGTAGAGGAGTGCAGTAGTTTTCACCAGCTGCATATAAGTAGACATTTATCTTTTAAATTGTTTATTAAACTCTTACAGATTGAGAGTTTTCATTATACCAGTAGGTATCAGTGAGTGGCTGATCTGAAACCTTTATTTTTATTTTAAGTACTTTTTTGGGCAGTTTGGAATTTTTTTTTGTTAATCCTGGCCATCCAGATTTGCTCATTTTGGCATGTTTGGACCATTTTTGATTTTTTTTAGACAATCGTTATTTCTGCTTTGGAATACCTTTGATTATTTTGTTCATTTTGGCTCCATTAAACTTGTTTGTGACACTATTCTTCAATAAAATGATTGCATTTTCACTTTTTAACCACTGTGCGCCTCCGATTCCTTGAGCACCGTTAACATGTTCGGTTTACAAATACTAGCAAGACATCGCCTCATTGTGGTCATCTTGTGACAAATGTCTTAAGGGATGTGGGAGGGAAACTGCACTACCCTGAGAAAAACCTAAGGAGAGAAAGGGGGAAAGGAACAAACTTCTCTCAGACAACAATGCCACTGGGTCCGTGGGTAGGCCACTAAGCACTATGCTTTTTGTTTTTATGAATTTATTATGGAATAAGCATAAGCAACTGTATCCCCGAAATTGTTGCAGTATGGCAATATCCTATTCAGACCTGGTGCTGCTGGGTTAACAGGAAAACTAGCGGATAACTTTAACACACATATTGATTTTATAAATCTGTTATAGAAAACAGACGTCTGCAAATATGCCTTTGTATGAAGCAAAATTCAGTCTTTTCAAGTATGCCTCCTGTTGACAGGTTATTATTGTGTCACCATGGGACTGCTTAAAGGTTATGTAACCTAAACACTTCTCTAGTTTCTTAATACCTGACACATAAGTCACTAAGGACGTAGAATAAGCACACTGAGTTTTATATCCCATGGCTTGTCCAGGCTTTACTGTTAAAATTGGACTTTAAGTTCAAACTGCTCGCTGTGATGACAGAATCATTTTTGTTTCACATATGAAATCAACCACTACATGGCATTATATAAAATATGACTATTAACCAAAAAGCCCAAAACAAATGAAAACAAAAGTGTAATTTTTAAAAATGTCACAATCATGCAAAGGGAAAAGACTACATGGGTTCCTCTGTGTTTAATTTGCAAATAGGATTAAGCAGAATGACATTTAGCTGAAGGTTACCCAGAGTAGACAAATGCAGTGTCTTAGTTGATATTGATATTCAGAAAGCAGCCAACATGTCAGCAGGACAAACAGAGTTGATGAATGAGAAGGCGATCCGCAGGAAAGTGGTATGTATAAATTTGAAAGAAAAAAAAAAAGAAAGAAGCACAAAGAATCTGAAGAATGATATGGAATTATAGCCAAACATCAGGGGACTTGGGCTGCGACTTAATCATATCATACTGCATACCCACACAGAAAGCTCAAATTAGGCTGCAATTTAGGGAAATGTACTGCTGACAGTTTCTAAAAAGGAATTTCCACATAATCCAAAGAGGAGAGCAGCCGGGCTCCTTGTTTCTATTTGGCGAAGCACATTTCTTCTGTCTTTTGCCGGAGAGCTCACGGTTTCTGTGAAGTTGAAAGCAGAGGAATGCCGCTCTGTTATTTTAAGATGACCCCATGCTCGCCCCCTACTGTAGAAGCTGCCTTCAGATCTGGGATCTCTGAATCCCTTTAACTGCGCCTAACTGAATTTTAATTGATATTTTAAAAAATGGTCATAAATCAACAAGAAAGATATAAATGGGGATTTCCAAAAGCCTGAATGCTCTGGGGGCCTGTAAACCAATATTAAAGTAATAAACCACACATGGTGCAGCCAGCTGTCAAAACGGAAGCATTCCTCTTTCTTCTCTGCCTTTTTAGCGTTTCTGTTTTAAAAATCTGGGCTACAACTGACTGGGCAACAGGTTTGAGAAATGACAAGGGATTCGATTTGCTCACTGTTTCTTCTCCCAAGGCAATTGATTTAAAACTTGTTTTCACCGTCACCGGTTCCTGTGGATGGGTCATCAGAAAACCTGAATAAGAGAAGCCCCCTGCTGTGCATTTCCATATATTCTGTTTATACGCTTAATATCTGGCTAAGTGCTATGTAGAGCATGGCTTCCACACACACCACAATTTTTACTTATAAGACTGGTTTCTCTTAAAAAACACAACATAAGCCACAATGTGACAACTTGAAAACACATCAGCCATATCACAGAGCTTTAAACATATGGAGGCAATATTATAGGGACTACAACAAAACAAATAATGAGGCAAAGAATCCGTTCTATCACATCCAGTGTGTATGCTTACAAAAAAAGTAAATGGGTGATATAATGCAAACCAGAAAATATTCTGGGTAAAATAAACATATTTTTTCAATTTCTTTTTACATTTACCTGTGGCACCATCAACTCATAATATTTAATACTTGCTTTAAACCTCATGGTTGCTAAATCAATCCACACCTTTGACTCTGCGTGACCCTGAGTAAATCATTTCAGCTGTCAAAAACATTTATGGAAGCAGCTTGATCACAGATCTGTACTTGTAACATGCTTTACGCACAGGAAAGGGACTCCGTCAATAAGGGGTATCGTTATTGAGGTGGCAGGGGGGAGCAGTGCAGCTTCATGACAAGTGTTGGGGGTTAAAAGTAATGTGCGTTAAGTAGTCAGATTACTTCTTAAAGTAACGAGTTACCTAATGCAATACTTCTTTTTAAGTAAAAATATCTGCGTTGTTTAAAGTTATACTAGATATGATAAGCAGATAAATGTTATTTACTTTACACAAAATAAAGGACTAAACATGTTTATAAAACACAAGAAAATGATCAAATCTGGTGGTGTTTCTGGTCAGTTTCATGAAGGTTCATATATGGGCTTAGGATTAATAACAAATGCTGGCCAGTTTTTCATACAAATGAGGAAAAAGTAATGCAAAAGTAGAGCATTACATTCTATAATAAGTAACTATATAACATATTTGGTTACTTTTTCCTGTAAGTAATGAGTGATGTAATTAAGTTACTTTTAAAAGTAACATTCCCTAACACTGTTCATGGCTCTAGCGTCCTGAGTTTGAGTCCCATGCCTGGTGGCTGTCGGTGTGAAGTCTGAACGTTCTCCCATTGTCTAGGTGGGTTTTTTTTTGGGCACTTCAGTTTTTCACCAACTTCTCAAGACGCGCAGGTTATTTTGATAGTGGATTCTAAAATGGACACTGTGAGTGAGTGTGTGTGAGTGAGTCCTTCAACGGAAAGGTGTCTTGTCAAGGCCTGGTTACACCACTGCACCTGATGCTGTCAGCACAAATGTTGGCCACCCCAACCCTGAAGCAAACTAAGAAGGTAGAAGAATGTTTGGTTCTGTTATTATTATTGATATTGCCCAAATAAAAATAGGAGAGCAGTAATAATGTATCTTATAATGCCTGGAAAAGACGTATATTTTATTGAATTGAATCACAGTGGATTTAACTTGGCTTTTTTGACATTGATCAACAGAAAAAGACTTCTTGATGTGAAAGTGAAAACACATCTCTAACAAGTGGTTGAAATTAGTGAGAAATATAAAACACAAATTACCAATTGCGTAAGTATTCAATAAGACGCACCTCAGTTATCACTAGTGCAGCTACCTGGTTTAAGATGTCACAGAATTAAGTTAATGGAGACCACCTGTCTTGAAGTATAATTGCACCTCACCTGGAAGGTTCTGCTTGTAGTGAGTCAGTATGGTGGCCTCACCTACACAATGAAGCCAAAAGAGCACTCCAAGCAACTAAATGAAAAGGGACTGATAAGCACAAGTCAAGGGATGGAGAGAAGAACATGTCCAGGTCACTGAATATCCCTTGGATTCGAGTTAAATCAATCATTAAGAAATGCAGCGAGCATGGCACAGCTGTAAGTTTGACTAGAGTGAACCGTCCACAAAAACTGAGTGATTGTGCAAGATGACAGCTAGCGAGGGAGGCCACCAAGAAACCTAAGAGAACACTGAAGGACTTTCAAGATACAGTGGCTAAGGTTGGACAGACTGTGCAGACAACAGTGCTTCTCCAGTTTCAGCTTTATGGGAGAATGTCAAGGAGAAAGCCACTGTTAAAAAAAATGCATAGAGCATTCACCACAAGGCACGTTGGAGAATCTGAAATCAGTTGGAAGAAGGGTCAGTATTCTGATGAAACCAAAATTGATCTTTTTTGGCCATCAGACTAAATGCCATGTTTAACTTGGTTTAAGTCATACACTGCATATAATCAAAAACATACCATAACTACCGTGAAGCATGGTGGTGGCAGCATCATGCTGTGGCAATAATTTGCAGCAATAGGCTCTGGAAGGCTTCTGAGGGTAGAACATAAAATGAATGCAGCAAAATTCAGGAGCATTCTGGAGAAAAATGTGATGCAGTCTGCAAGAAATAATGCACCTTGGGAGAAGATTTCTTGTCCTGCAAGACAACAACGCCAAACGTAAAGCCAAAACTACACAGGAATGGCTGAAAAATGACAATGTTAATGTCCCAGAGTGGCTGAGTCAGGGTTCAGATTTCAACCCAATGGAAAATTTGTGGCTGGACTTGAAAAAAGGCTGTTCACTTTGGATCCCCATGCAACCTGACAGAGTGTGAGAAGTTTTTACAATGAAGAATTGGGAAGAATTCCAGTGTCCAGATGTGCAAAGCTGATCCTGACCAAACAGACTCAAGGCTGGAATGGCTGCCCAAAGGTGTTATACGACCTGAAGGAGGTGAATGCTTAATGCGATCATTTATTTTGTGTCTTATATTTATTACTAACTAGCTGTACCCTGTGGCTTCATCCACATAGTAATGAAACAGGACAAACTTTAAAAATCAATAGACATTGGCACTGTATCTTATGGTGTTTAGCTCTGACGGGAGAGCGTCCCCTGCGTGAGGAGAAAAGCACATGCCCGTGATATCTCGGCAATCAGCAGCTCCCCTCTAAAACACAAGTAGCTCTGATCTCTCTCTCAAAAATATCAAACGTTACTCCTTAACAATCTGTACATGATAATGTCTGTTGAACAAACAGGTATTGCTAGCTAAGCGGAGGCAAGGTGCACTGCAACACATGGTGAGACGTTAGTCGAACAGAGGCTAGCGAGGGAATGAGGAAGGTCACGCCCCCTACTCTCGGCCCGCAGCCGCTCTGTTGGATTTGCATAAATACATCTGTACCTCAAGCGAACTATGGTACTTAGCGCGATGAGGGAAGTCACAAAATCAACCTGAAAGTTCAAGCAAACTATAGAAAACAACCAGATCTAAATCCGTTAAATAATTCTCTCGTGAAAAGCAGACAGACATAAAGAGGACAGACAAACAGACAGAACGTGCTTGGACAATGACATTTTTAAAACCGTTTCTTAGCGAGCACCTATGGGCCAA
>JANRMT010062837.1:55605468-55678761 GCA_026402145.1 Polypterus bichir lapradei
GTGATTCATTTTCTCCCTTTGTGGATTTCCAGCTGCAAATATGCAAACCGTATCACAGACCTTCTCTTCCATATACTAACAGTGTAAGCCATTGCTGTTAAAAGCATGGGATCCTGGAAAGGATTGAAATCGTTGAAACTACTCTGGGCATCTCACTCTTAGGAGGATTCTTGTTGCCGATGTGCTCATATTGTTTGTGCATTAGCAGCTAAGCGACTGTCTTTCTTCGGAGGTTTAGTTTTGCTGGTGTGCTGGCCTTGCTTGCGTATCCTCGGAGCTGGATCCCTTACCCCGACTTTACCTCTCACTTCCGGGCCGGACAGACACCCACACTTCCATGCATAGATGTTTATATATAAGATATATATATGGCTGTTCGAGTCACAAAGACAGAAAAATATTTAAGATGCCAACCCAACCAACTGTATTTAATTTCAAAAGTAACAGGGGCAAGGTGGTGCTCAAACATAAAGAATGCTGGCAGTCACCTCTGGTGGTCGTTCCGAGTGTCAACTGGATGGTAACATGCATACAAGACTGCAAGATCACCCTCCACCCTACCCAGAAGAGGATGGGATTGGGCTTGATTTCACCCTACAGTATTTTTAGTCGACTAATGAGAAACATATGTACTAAGTTTCATGAAAATTGCTCCAGCCGTTCGGAAGTGATGCTGGGACATACATACATACACACACACACATTGACTTTTATATATATAGATTTAGATCACTTTGCAGAGATCTGTTCTCTCTTTAACATCAAAGCGTCTTTTTCTTTTCAGTTTGAAAAAAAGTCAGATTACTTGAGACAGACACAAAAGATGGACTAGCATTCTGATCGGGGTGGACAGCGGTCCCTTACCTGGCTAGGAGCCCATCAGTGCAGATAGATATGTATTCTAGTAGGGACGGCTCCTTTCTCTTTCCCCGATGGGGAGACAATATCATGGATGGACTGAGGGAGACTGCCTGCCAGGAAAAGTTACTCTTCCAGTACAAATGGTAGTAGTGCTCCTCTGGTCTGGCTCTAATTTAGGACTTAAGTCCTCTTGGGTTCCTCTGGTGCCACTGCTGGTAGATGACTCCCTTATGCTACGACAGTTCCTCTTGACCATGGAAGTGCTTCCTGGGTGCAATGTTTTGGCACCACAAGTACTCTTAGGTCTGGAATATAAAGGCGGCCACCTTGCCTTACTCAGGCAAGTCAGAGTCGGGAGAAGTGGACGACAAAACTCGCCTGGAAGGAGTAGAGGAGAAAGAACAGAGTAGAATCATGTGTTGAAAGAAAGCCTGTAATGGTACTGTTCAAAAAAAGGTCTCTTGAACTGTGCCTGAGGTTTGGGGCTCTGTGGCACTCCCTACAGGCCACATACTGTAAGTACACTGTGATTCAATGGATAATAATTAAATGTGAAACGTTGTAAGGGAGAGAATACTGTAAATGAAGGAAAGATTCAAAATCCTAGAATATTTATTCATAACTAATGCTTTTAAATATTTAAGGTTGAATGGATGGATGACCCACCAGTTTATTTTTAAATTATACTTTTGTTTTTTCTTATAGCTCCTTTCATTTCAGAGCACTGCTTCTGTATTTTTGTCTTCTGAAGGATGCAGCACAAGCAAAGTGGATGACTTGCTACAATTTCTACCGCAAATGAGCTGTGAGTGGTGACTCAAAGCTCCCTGTTTCAAGCCACTGAAGCTCCTAATATACTTTGGTGTGAGTGCCCAGTGGGCCACCCTCTGCACAGCGTCACACGGCACCAGTGTGCTAAATAGGCTAACCATTTAAGAAGTTTTTTGGTGCGTGAAATGCAAAGCATGACAGGTCCAGCCTTTGGGTGGGTGCCAGCTTTAATCTCCTTGGACCACTTTGCTACACGATAAGCCAATGAGTTCTAAAAAGGTAAAACTGCCTGGACTCTGCTCAAAGAAAGCAAAGGTAAAGCAGCAGGCTCTGCAGCAGATTTGTGACAGAGCTTTCTTGTGGCTTGCAAGCTGCGATGTTGATCTTGGCAAAATTCGCTGAGGGCTACAGAATGATCAAAGGGTGCCAAGTAATGTGCTAGAAAGTCAGCCTTCCGTTCTGGCAAAACAACTCGGTGAAATGTCCAAATTAAAAGGTCCAACTAGGCCAGGAAATGCAACTCTGGTTCCCCAGTGATCTGCTGTGGGATAATGTGTGAAAAGAAGAGAGATGGATGGATGCGTCGTGGGAAGTTTAAAGTAGAACCAAAAGCAGTAGCTGTTTGTAAATACATCTCTTTTATTTATTTAGCTGAAGCCTTTGTCCAAAGTGACTCACAAATCATAAGAGCATGTTACAATTCTGGCAGGCCTAGTGACTTGGTCAGGTTCACAATGTGAGCCAGTGGTGCGGTTTGAGCCAGCAGCTTTGTCTTAGCCACTAGGCCACACAGACATTTGTTGACAGATCTTCTTTAAATAAACAACATTAGAGTGCAAAGCATAAAATAACATTTCAAATCAATCTAAGTACAGCCCAACAACAGACTCAGAAAAATATAGCATGATACTGATGAGGTCTGCAATGGCAACAGAGTTACAAAGGAAAGTTTTCTTTTAAAAGTCAGCCTTAGATGAAAGTGTTTGCCAACACGGGCAAGAAAAGAAAAAAAAAAAAAGAATCGCACTTGTGATTAATGCAATTCCTTTCAGCCAGTGTCTCACCCGGTGCCCCATAAGCTGCAGGAGATTTTGACTTATAGCCTCATGTTTAATTCCTGCAAAGCTGTTCTCTCTACCCACTTGGTACAAAGTAAAACTGCTTGGTTTAGAGGTAACAAAATTCTCCTGAATGTGAACTCCATTCAGTCTCCCTGGGAGGTTTTTAAAAGTTTCTGTTATGTAAAATAAAGAACTGAGGAACAAGGGGGCTTCACAAAACATAGAAGTGCCATCCAACAGATTCTGTTGCTTTCGATTAATTGCTGAAGTAATACAAAGCAAATCAAGAAACCTCTACCACTGTTTCATTGACTTTAACAGGACGCTCAGCACTGCATGGCATGAAATGGCTGAGAAACACGATACTGTATAGATAAAAGTATTGGGACACACCTCTTAATTATCGAATTCGGGTGTTCTAATCAGACACATTGGCACAGATGTATAAAATCAAGCACCTAGCCATGCGGTCTCCATTTATAAACATTTGTGAAACAAATGGGTCGTTCTGAAGAGTTCAGTGACTTCAAGCGTGGTACTGTGATAGGATGCCACCTTTGCAATAAGACGGTTTGTGAAAGGTCATCCCTGCTGGATATTCCACAGTCAACTATAAGTGGTATTACTGGAAAGTGGAACTGTTTAGGGACAGCAGCAACTCAGCCACGAAGCAGAAGGCCATGTGAAGTTACAGTGCTGGGTCAATGACTGCTAAGATGTTTCCATAGCGGAAGAGTTCCATATTTCCACTGGCATTAATATAAGCACAAAAACTATGCAGTGGGAGCTTCGTGGAATGGGTTTCCATGGCCGAGCAGCTGCATACAAGCATCTTCTCACCAAGTCCATTGGCAAATGTCAGATGGAGTGGTGTAAAGCACACAACTACAGGACTGTGGAGGAGTGGAAACATGGAGTGACAAATCATGCTTCTCAGTTCAGCGATCAAGTGGGCGAGTCTGGGTTTGGCAGATGCTGGGAGAACGTTACCTGTCTGACTGTACTGTGCCAACTGAGAAATTTGCTGGAGGAGGAATAATGGTGTTGGCCTGTTTTTCAGGGTTTGGCCTAGGCCCCTTACTTCCAGTGAAGGGAAATCTTAATGCTTCAGCATACCAAGACATTTTGGACAATGTTATGCTTACAACTTTGCGGAAACAGTTTGGGGAAGGCCCTTTTCTATTCCAGCATGACTGTGCCCAACTGCACAAAGCAAGGTCAATAAAGACATAGTTGGATGTGTTTGGTGTGGAAGAACTTGACTGGCCCGCCCCCATCAAACATTTTTGGAATTAACTGGAACAGAGATTGCAAGGCAGACCTTCTCATCCAACAACCATCTTATCAGAGTGGAAGCTGTTATAGCTGCAAAGGGGGGACCAACTCCACATTAAAGTATATGTATCTGAATGCAATGTCATTAAAGTCCTTGTTGGTGTAATGGTCAGGTGTCTCAATACTTTTGTCCATATAGTGTAGATGTCAAGACCAAGAAAGGACTAATTGAATGGGTATGAGAGACAGATGGCAGCAGAGAAGGAGAGCCAATGTCCCCGCTATTATTCATAACGACTCTGGAACAAAATGATGTAAAGGATGGAAGTACAAGACCAAGAAGGGAACCATCATTGAACACTTCTAATTTGCAGATGACTTGGATCTGTTGGCGGAACAGGAGGACAACTTTAACAGTCCCTGTTTTTGGCAACCCCTACCCTCCAGCCTTGACTTGTAGGGAAAAAATACAAGAAATGAGACCCCCTTCCAGTTAGGCTGGATAATCAATGGGTGTCAAAAAATGGGGTAAATGCAATACACAAACCAGAACACAAGTAATCCTATTCACAGAACTAGATGGACAATCTGTCATTGCTATTTCAGACATACAATACAACAGTCCAAACTACTTTATTTTTGCACAGCACTCCTCACATATGAGGATAAAATGTTGTTCAAATACATCAAAACCAAAGCAGAACCTAATTAACACAAATGAAAAACAACAATATCTGTCCATCAGTTGATTGCAGAACCAATTGTAGGACCAATACCAAACTCAGTTACCAGAAGATTAGCAAGCTGGTGAAGAAGTTGGACTGCATATCAACAAGGACAAGAAAAACGTGACGGTGATGAGCAACGTGTATACATAGCAATCACCTTGGATGTGTAGACCAGTTCACATACTTGGAAAGCTCAATAAGCAGACACAATGACTTCAGCAAAGAAATACAAAGGAGAATCAGGATAGCAAGCAGTGCTTTTGCGAGTCTGGTCACAATATAGAAGAGCCAGAATATTATCATAACAACCAAAATGTGAATACTGTATGTATGTGTGCTCTCCATGTTGCTATAGGCATGTCAGTCCTGGAATTCAAAGGCAGATGATGTAAGGAAGTTGAATGCATTACAAATAGTTTATTTTATAAAAAAAAAATAATAAGAATATGGTGGAAGGTTATGGTGAGCAACAAAAAGATGGGTGAAGATTTGAACAGGGGAATAACGGTTGATGATATAATTAAAGCAAGGAAACTGCAATTGTTTGGGCATATGTGTACAATGGGAGACAAAAGGTTGATAAAGACAGTGAAACATGGTAGGGTGGAAGGGGTGAGAAAAAGAGGAAGACAGGGAAGAAGGTGGCTGAATGGTGTCAACGAATTGACTCTGGGTATTCAACAAGCAGATCATATGGCTCGGGAAGGGAAAGGACTATGGGCATAATGGTCCATAGGACTATGGGGTCTGAAGAAAGACAGAGTTATCTAGAATGAAGGTCAAGGGAGGCATGGGGATAACATTTTCAGGTTTAACAGTCCTCTCTGCATAATTTCAGGATTGCATGCAAGCATACACATTTACATCTGCTGTGCATATGGTAATGTTAACATAAAACGAGAATTAAAAACAAAAAGTGTGTGCAATCGAAGAGGTGCTCAGGTAGCAAAATGGGCAAGGGTACAATTCATGTGGTAAAATCCTGCATCAAATCACTAGAGAAGACACAAACTCACACTGGCAGAGAGGCCATCTCAGTAAGACAGTGTGAAAGACACTATGGAGTCACTATGGGGAAGTAAACTTTGTCATTTACAACTCCCTGGAAGCTGAAACTGCTGAGGCATTATTAGGCGAGAGAGAGTGGCAGCAAGAAAAGAGTTTAAGGAGATTCCTTTAGGACATTATAGGGTAGTGAGAATGGCCTTACCAGCTATTTAGAATGACAGGGCCAAGTGGTGGTGAGAGGTTCCCCCTTGTAAAGCTAAAATCCTTAGCAGAAACACCAATGCCCTGAAGGTATGACCGGAAGCCACAAAGCTTACTGGCCTTGCATGGGATTTTACATGATTTTAATTTAAAGAACAGGCTGGTGGGAGATTGCACAAGAGACCTAGCCCTTTAAATACTACAAAGGGTTTAGGGCTGTAAAGATAGCCATCTATCCATCTTCTGAAACTTCTTTTATCTTACAAAGTTTTACAAGGACCAGAGTGACTCCTAATTACAGTGTGCACAAGGCAAGACAGTCGCTAGAGTGGAACTTCAATCTATCACTGTTACGCCAGCCACGAAAATCCAGAGTGAATCTGCGGACCATGCATGGAGCTTGTGGTTCTGCTGGTCCCACCTCTCTGTAGCTTGTGAGTGCTAATGGAGATGTTTGTGAAATCTTTGCATTTCTAGGAACTCATGGCTGGATTCAGATGAGGGAAGAGGTTTATCACGTGTACTGTGTGCCTTTAAATGACTCCAATATTATTTCTTTAAGTTCAAAACTGAGGACTTTTCTGAGTGTTATCTGTGCAACTCTTAACCCGATATGCAACAAGTGTATGGGATTTTGGAGGAGGTGTGGCTTATAGCATCATTTAAAATGGCCACACAGAGACATTAAGATTGAAGTCTTGGTTAAAAACAATCAAATAAACCAAGTGAAACCTCATTAGTTATACAGACAGATAGGAGCTTTTGCAATGACAATGGCTTCTTTTTGGTTAAACATTTCATATTCCTGTCTTGTCTTTTGCCTATTTCATCGATAACTATTTTATTAAGTACTTTGTTTTTAATTTCATGGTCCAATTCCCTAATACTTTGTGGCTGATATGTTTGTTTCCCTCATATTCAAAACAACGTGTATAAATGTCGCTTTCTTGGTGAAACCTTCTAAAGACCTACAAGAGAGTGACAGGAAAAAATATTTAAAAAAAAGAACATTTTTAACTGGGTGCCCTAATTTGTAACAATCACAGAAAACACTCACAAAAATATCATCATGAAAAGGGCCAACTTAGATTTCCAAATCAAGCTAATAATAGTCTTTGGACTAAGGGAGGCAAAAAAGGAGACCAATTAGAACACAGAAAGCACATCTTAACCAAGAATCAAAGTGGGGTCCAAGCACTGAGAGGGATCGTAATGTAACCTGCTGAGCCAGTCTGTTACAAAGTCATTACAAGTGATATGCATTAGTTTGATGATGGATGCATATCGCCGAAAGATTCAAACAAGCCAGTGAATCTAATCTACAATATAGGAAAGTGTTATTTGTGATTCAGGAAAATAGCAAACGCAATTTTATGAGTGAGAGAGGGAACTTCTGTTGTTGATGATATAAAAGAATTAAAAAGCAAGTCAAACAAACATTTCTATGCATATGGATATCAGTATTGTGAACTGATTTTTTTCCAAGTTCATTATCAGTATAAGCTGGAAAAAATGTGGAGGTTAGAGAAGTGCATCCATATCAAAGAAAAACTGCAACTGGGTTCCAATTTCAACTTAATTCAGATCAAAAGAGAGTTTCAGATATCAATTGAAATTCTTTCATATTTATTGGTTAAAATGTAGACTATACAGCATTTTTCATTTCACTGTTTTAGTCAAAACAGATCAAACTTGCATTTGGTCAAGTGCGTATACGGTCTGCACCATATATCACTGAAGGTTCTTAATAATTCAGATCCAGCAAGCCGTAGCATGAAGCAAGATGTCAACAGAGTGAGTCAACACTCTGTTCCCACATGAATGGAGCCAACAGGTACATGACGCTCTTCAGTGTATGCTAGACTGTCAATTTTTTATGTATCTATCCATTTGCCCTATCACTGATTTTCTAAACCTTCATATTTAAATACAGAATGTCCGAGAGGAGAGCAAAACCCTGCATGCTGCTTTTGTGATTACACGCATGGTTGCTCACACTGGGACGATATGCAGTTTTCAGTCCACTTATGAGTATATCTTTGAAGTGTGCAAGGCGGATGGAGTACCAGAAGGAAACTCACAAAACATTAAGGCTCCACACCCCAGCAATGAATGGCGTAAGAGGAAAATATGACAGTTCCCAGTCTTCCATTAAACTTTAAATTGTTCTATCCATGCCTTGTTCCTATATACTTATCCAGATCAAGGGCTTGTGCCTAAGCTGGAAAATCAATTCTAGACAAGGTGCCAGTCCATCACAGGGCCCACTCACACAGGTCCACACCCACAATAACTCATAATGGGCCAAATTAGAACTGACAATTACCCTGATGTGCATGTTTCTAAGATATGGACAGCAAAAGTACTCACAGGAAAAGCCCACACAGACATGAGAACAACGTGTACACTTTGCACAGGCCGAGACTGCTTCAGGACTGTGGGTACTCACCACTGTTACCATAGTAAGAAAGGCTCTGGCAGAAAATGGGCAAAAGTCAAGGCAGCTCTACTGAATGGGATGTCAACCCAAAAGCAACAAAGCTGTGTTTCTTTTAAAACAGGAAAAAACCGGAACACAAAAAGATTGGAATGCACATGAACTTCATGGACAGTTGATGCTAGAATTAGATCCAGGTCCCCATGAGAATAGCAGTCCCATCATGTCTACCTTGTGCTAAAACTAGTTTATCATTTAATACAATATTTGTTTTTTATACTTATGCCACTACCTTGCAATAACTTTGCCAAAAAGGTATAATAAGTTGCACTGCTAACATTTTCATCCTGCCTTGGCTCTTATTACAATAAATTAAAATAACTTGAGTAATTAAATACATATAAATAAAAAAAAAACAGATCATACAGACAGAAAACTTAACTTTTTCCTGCTGAACAGCTGCATACATCTGCCACTGCCAAAAAAAAATGGAAAAACCAGGGAAAAAAGAACCAGAGCCATGACATTAAAGGGAAGAAGCTTTGAATTGTGAGTCACACTACTCGGCAGCAGAGAGGCACAGAACTTGCCTGGAGGGTTTAATGGCGGGCTACCTTATTCATAGCATAGGTGAAAGGTGAGCTGAAAAGAGAAAGTACTAAAAAATTCTACATTTCATACAAAAAATGCAGGGGGCTGTGCAGATCATCCTTACTAAAGCACAGAATAACCAGTTTTTATGTGTATTGTTATCTTAGCACTCATTTAACAGCAGGGTGCACTTAAGAACCTAATTTAATGTGCGCCTTTTAGGCACTGTGCACACACCGATACAAATTATCAATCATTCAATTAACATATAAAATATAAAAATAAACTATATACAGCATGTACATCTCTAAATCCATTTCCTTAATCAATTGGTTCAATTACAGGGTCGTGGAGTTTTAAGCCCATTCTTGTAGCACTTCGCTGACAGGCAGGAATCAAACCAAGATGCCAGTCCATCACAGGGCACATTCTTTGTGGGAAAGAGCAAGCAAACTCCATACAGGCCAGGAACTGAACTGGGGACACAAGTGCTGTGAGGCAGGAGTGGTAACTACTGTGCCACACACTCTAAGAAATAAGAAATTATACATTTCAACTTCAGTTAAATATGTAAACATGCAGGCTCACTTCTACCAAAATAATCCCTCAGGTATGTCAGTTTTTATCTTTAGTTGGTCATAATTGGTGTTTCCCCTGTGGATGCATCTAAATCACATAACCATGACCATAAAACCTCAATCCAGAGCAGCAATGGTTCTCCTACTTCTGTAGATCCCACCAGTTAGTCACCCTATAATGGAGAGTGTGACATCCCATGTAACGGGAGAGACGGCATTAGAGTACATACTGGGTGCCTTGTAATTCGGGGCTGATTAGGATCAGAATGAGAGATAAAAGACAGGGAGTCACAGACACAAAAACATTGGGTTTCAAAAACAAAAGTGGGTTTTTATTTACAGGTACACATCAAACAGTGTCATGACGGCTTTTTACACAGTCCACGCCACAACTTAAACACAAAGAATCAAAATCCCAAAAATATTTACAAAAAAAAAAATAAAAATAAGTGAATATAAAAAACCCAATTCACATTAATACCTCCACCAAAATCTATACTAGGAGATATTTATAACACTTAGAAAATATATGCAGAATCAGGCACAAGCCGTTATGCTTGATGTACTTGTTTGAGCTGAGCTACACCAAACACTCATCACTATGACTTGATGGAAAGAAGACGACCACTGCAGGCAGAAAGTGCCTTTTATACTCGGCACCGTTTCGACAACCAATCCTGTAGTTCTACGTCACCCTCTAATCAATCGCATGTGACGAGGGCACGTTCACTCTCACGTCGCATCCCGCCTCTGCAAGGCCTCTATTCAAAATACAAGCGGCATCGCAGGTGCATGAACTCACACTCCTTGTGGCTCAAGCACTCTCCAACTCCACACTGAAGGTAAGTCAATACCTTTCTTTCCAGGTTAACCTTTGGGCTCCCTTCAACTTCCCACGGGAAACTAAAACTAAACACTCCAAAAGTTTTTCTTACTCCACCGGCGTATGGCATGAGCTGCTAGTGCTGAAATGAACACAGTGTGAAACCATGTAAGCCTCCATTGTGATACAAATTCTGGGCCACCAGCAGCTCACTGCATCTCCCAGCTGAAGCAACGCTAAAACTCTAGTAAAATCGTCTTTATGCCTTTCTTTTTCTCTTTTCTGCTTTCCTTGATTATAAAAATACTTAAAGGGTTACTTTTCCTTTACGTTGGTAATGTCTGGCTAGGCACATTACCACAGACAGTCAACTCCCGAACCTGGTTTGGATCCTCATTTCAAATGGACTTTCATTTCAGTCCCCTTATTTCAAGAAGATGGATATCTAAAAAGTAATCAGTAAATTGAGAAATTTGTCTGGAACTTTAAATGATCTCCTTTTATCACATTGTTTAGTACATTGAGAAACACTGCTGGTCACCTTTACAAAAAAGTCTCTATTCTATTTCACAAACAAGACCTCAAGGTAGCTAATATGATCTGTTAAGGGCAGTTGTTCTTCCCTGAGTTGAAATATAAGGAATTTCTATAAGGAATAGACATTCTCTTGCAAGAGAAAGTGATGATCTTTGTTATAAGGAGGCAACTTTTTATCATCACCACCATGTCACACTTGACTGCACTGCACCCAAGAGAAGAAACAAAGAAAATATGGAAAAAGTCACTGGCACTCTACATAACTCGCAAACCTTTGGCTCTGTTTTAATTTTTCATCTTTGAAAAATCACAAACAGGTGATGAGACATGACACATTCTGGGCTTGAGTTCTACGCCTACCTTAACTAGACACACTAAGAACTCACAGGCAGTGGCCAAGAATCACATACTCTTACCAAACCATTCGCAGGATAACACAGCTCCAAGATCTTGAGAGGCACAAAATACACATAAGCAACACTGCCTCTCAAACATGACCTTTAAGTAGCCATACAAAGACAAAGAGGTGGTCCTCTCTTCTCTGACCAGGACAGAACCTCCATTACTCTTCATATTCTTGGCTTCCATAATTGGCTTGGAGTCAACTTTTCAATACCCTGAAATACTGCAGGCTTTTCAATAGAAGCTGAACAGCTTAATTCCCACATACACTACCTTGCAAAACTATGCAGCCAACACCTTCATTAGTCAGAATTTGACTTCAATGAATTGGAAATGATGTAGTAGTTAGCTCTACTGCTTCACTGATCCAGTGACCAGAGTTTGAATTCTGGTTACTGTATGTGTAAGGTTTGTACATTCTCTCTATGTCAGTGGTGGCTCACCACTGGGTGGTCCAGTTCCCACCCCAACTACTAAAAATATATGTGGTGTAGGACAAAGTGGGCATGCCCATTCTGCTAGGCTGTATCGGCACAGAAGGCCTGTGAAGATAGCAAATTTAATAGGGATGCAGACATCGACCTGTACCAAACCACCTGCATTCCAAAAAGTGGCTGAACTGTAGTTCGTACTATCTTCAGCCCTGTACTTCATCCAATAACAGGCATAAATCAGAGTTGAACTGACATCTCTGCAGGCTCATTCATACCAGAAGGTACTAAATGGATACCCAAGTTTGAACAAAGAGCTATAATTCAATCAGAGACAATGCCAATGAGCATTTCAATGAGGTTACAACTTCCTTCCAAAACTAGTTGAACTCATCTTTCTAAAGGAACTGTCTTGGGCATTTTCCGAAATGACCTCTTGCACTCTGTAAAACCCAATCCTCTCTGAAACTTGAAAGCTGATGAGCCGCTCCCTCTTTGTGGAGCTGAGAGCTGGGATCCACAAGTTAAGCTGTGCCAGTAACTGAGTCCTGTCTGAGAAGACTGAGAAGAATCCATTACTTCAAGAAAGCGACTTCAGCATCTACACTCTTGTGCCACAAAGACTAATGCTTATCAAATTATTTAATTAAATAGCAGCATTATAAAGGGAAAATTGATCATTAATTAACAGAATTAAAGTCTCATTTTTTTACTTCATTGGTACATAAATTGGTGGCTCTAAATTGGCCCTGGTATGAAGGAGTACGTATGGGTGTTGGTATAAGAGGGAAGTCATTTAAAACTGAAAATAAGGACAATATAAGTTAAGTCATCTAGGCATGGAAGTGGCAGTAGAGAAGTCCCATGCTGGAATATGAAGAATCACGTTATGTTAATCACGTCAGGTAATAAATATATGTACTTGACCAGGTAATGTAGTTGAAGTAGACAACCTTTAAGAAGTATCTGGATGAGATATTGGGACAGCTTTGCCATTAGCTAAACAGACTAGCTTCATTGACCGAATAATCTCCACTCATTTCAAAAATTCTTATGTTCTTAATCATTTTAAAAGCTACTCAGATCTGAAACATGAAATCTCTCCAAAAGCCTGAAGGTGTCAATTAAAAACAAAATTTCTTTGGAAAGTAGGTAAGCAATTTAATTTAAATTCTAATGATTATTATTACTAATAATTTTATTATTGCTAATAATTCATCCTAGGGGATGAATCTGTTCTAATCTAATTGTTATTATCATTATTACTATTACAGTGTCATTATTACTGTTTAGTGCTGAATTTTGCTTTCACAATTATGGAATTTTTGCAAGAACAGAATTTCTTGGGCTCCGTAAGTTAAAAGCGTGTTGGTGTATTGTACCAAAACAATATTATCTTAATGTTATAAAAACTGTAGCCTGTCACAACTTCTGGAGCTTGGACACGCTGGAGCGACTCAACCACTGGCCTACTCAAACCTAGGACATTTGAATTGAAGCTCTCCATAACCAGCCAGCTTCCCATCTTCTGCTCGCTCTTATAGCAGATGGAGAAGACAACAGCTAACAAAAAGCGAAAGCATGTGTACAAACCGCTGCAGCTGCATTCACCCAGCAGAGCTTTCATGGGAGAACCTAATTTGAATTGCATATTGAATTAACTATTAATACAAGTTAAGAATAAAATTATTATTTGTTTTGTGATTGTTTTTTGTTGTTGCCTCGACGTAGTGCTGTAAGTATATCTACTTTTCCACAGTAAATTTCCCAACAGTGAACCACGTCCATGAATTTTGATTGTGATGACTGTCCAGTAAAACAGAAAATACATATAAATAATAAATTCATGAAAAAAAAATCCGAAGTTTGACACCCGTGCCCAGCACTCCTTGGTTGGAGTTTGCACATTGTCTCCTTTTCAGCGTCAGTCTTGTCTCCAGGTTCTCTGGGTTTATTCCACATCCCAAAAGCACGCATGTTAACTTATTTGCATTTATTCTAAATGGATCTTAAGTGTGAGTGTGTGTACTTGTAGGTGTGTGTAAGCAGAGTCCACAACTGGGTGGCTTCCTGTCTTGTGCCCAGTGCTGCCTGGGTGGGCTGCCAAGTTTTTAGCTCCCAGCATACATGAACTGGGGGTTAGAAGATTAGTGGATAGATGGAGGCAACATGCATATTTTAAACAAATCATGATAACTGAACACGTTTTAAACAAATTATGTTAACTTTAACAGCCAAAGTATTTTATACCAACCACTTTTACCACCACTAAAAATTTACATTTAACAACAGTAATTTTTGAAACAGCAGCCAAGTTCTCATTAATGTAACCACTACCTATAAAACATTGGCTTAAACCAGTAACCAAGGAATAATAATACCACCGATCATCAGTAAAAATTAAATAAAAGTACATTTGAGAAAGAAGCCAGTGAGGTGTCTGCAGGTACAGTAACATTTGGACGTCCCCTGTGTGCTGTCATAGGAACAAATGTCAGGAGTTCTCTTTTACAAGGCTGAAAATTCATTAATCTGCTCTCTGTTACAATTAGGAGGGCTTGTGGGGTCACTACAATGAATCAGAGGCACCTGTAATATTTTCCCTTTAATAAAAAAAGCATTGCATTATTTAATGCTTCGGTTTTAATGTCTAGATTAACAAGTTCCTGAAATTTCTTTCAAACTGATACCTGCTGAGTTTCACTGTTTAAAATGAATATGGCTGTGTAATACATAGAGGTGAACAAAAAGGGCAGATGAGAAAAAGAAAATAAAATGTGACTGACAACTGTAATTCAATGTCAGTTGTTCAAAACTGCTCAGAAGGAAATGCTTGTGTGTTCAGCTTTGTTGAAATGCCACCAAGTGTGTGAAACAAGTGCTGTATGTCTCTCAGGAGTGCACTGATCAGATGGGTCCATGAAAATGTAAGCACACAGCCCCTTGGCACCAATATCTCTGAAGTTAAACCTGAGGCAATGGACCGCAGAGCAGCATGCTGCATATGTGACGGACCAATGACAGTTTCAACCTGTGTTGAGATGGAGGTCTGGAACAGCTAAAGGATTAAGATGGATCACCGACATCTATAAAAGAATCTTTTGTTTAAATCCATAATTCGCAAACAATTGTCCAGTACAGTAAGGCCTGCAAACACAAGAAAATATCCAACTTCCTAGACAAAATCACAAACCCAGAAAACAAACAAAAAAATCATAATCAGCTTGATGTGAAGCATCAAACATCAGTGTCAGGATAGGAGATTAGTAGGTAAGAAAAACATGGTCTCTGCAGAACAGAGGTGGCTGTGTATCAATAAATCCTTTTACATAATAAAAATCAATAATTTGCATTTTCTATAACTTTAATTTAATGTAATTGTAGTTTCATGTAATTGCTATTAACACCAAATCCCAAATGATTTTGTAACAGCTTAAGTCATGTAAATGCTGTGCTCCCCGTCTAAGACTGGGTGAAATTGAAGTAATCAATGTAGACCTCAGCATTAACGTTTGTAGTGCACCATCTATTGGAATATATTTAGTAATGCATGCATAGCATTTGTCAATCCAACAAATGGTACATCTCAAACATTTGTAGTACTAAAATGCAAGAGGAGCCCAGTTGTCATCTACATTTTTTCTTTGGGCTGAGGACTCTAACGGACTGATGCAACAATAAAAGCCTCAAAGCCTAAATAAATGGTATTACCAAAACCTTCTACAAACAATAGTTATCACGGCAGCCTCAGAAGGCTAAATCCATAAAATAAATATTTAAATATTTATTTATTTAACATTAATTAAATATAGACACACAAATCATAAGCAAAACAAACATTAATAAAAGCTAGAACATAATAAGAATGTAATTAGCACAATACAAGGACAGGGACTATAATTATCTTGGAGGAAGATTTAACTAAAGAACACAAAGGTCAGAACAAATGAATCAGACTAAAAAATTTTAACAGTAATTCTTGATTAAGACAAAAAAAAAATCATTGCCCTAAAATGTAATCCTTTTGACCAAAAAAGAAAAAGACAGAAAAAAATTAAAATAGAAACTTAGTATTTTGATAAAAGACTAACAACATTTATTTATGTAGCACATTTTCATAGAAACAATGAATAAAACAATTAAAGGAGCAATAATAAGACAATAATAGTCAAATTCAGTCAAAGTCAAAACCAAAATATCCTATTAAACTATCGTTTACTATGAAAGCACCTTGGAGCAGACTATTATAACAAAAGGGACTGAAGGAGTTGAGGTTTCAAGAGCTCTTTTATTTCTCTCAGGTGACTGCAGCTCTAACAGCTGCAATAGCTTAGGACCACAGAGCATCTGAAGGCTTCATCCCTGTGGCCCTAACTTGAAAAGATCTAAAATGGCTAAAGCAAATGGGAATGTGACAAAAAAAAGGAAAAAAGGCGAAACTTGAGAGAAGGAGCCAACAAGAACATCACTAACAGCTCCAGGACCAGGAGTTTAGATTTCAGCCTGACCACTGCCTGTGTGAACTGTTCATGCTCTTCCAGTGTGTTTTCACGTACTACTAAAGTTTCTAAGCCACTGTAAATTTGTGCAGGTAAATCATACTTTAAAGGAATACTCTACCCAATCTATATATATAATTCACTTAGGGCACGCAAGACACTGAGGGCATGCAAGACAGTGAGCGCAAGCAAGACAGAGCCCCGCCCACCAAGTCTAAGACCATGGGATACGCTCGACAGAGCCCCGCCCGCCAACTCTAACCCTCCTACCGCGTCATGGGATACGCACGACACAGCCACGCACGCCAACTGTAACCGTCCTCCCGAGTCCAGTGTCGCTCTCGAGGCACGCAGCAACTCACCAAACACAGCCTCAGTAGCTTTCGTCTGTGCAAAAGTCCACCTGCACCTCTGAGCCACGTTGACTTTACACCACAAGCAAGACACAGAGCCACGATCGGCAACTCAGAGAGCCCCTCCCGCCAGCTCTAACTAAGGGCAAGCAAGTCAGAGAGCGCACGCAACACAGAGAGCCACGCCCACCAAAGCCCGCCTGTCAACTCTAACTAAGGGCAAGCAAGACAGAGAGCGCACGCAAGAAAGAAAGCCATGCCCGCCAACTCACAGAGCCCCGCCCACAACTCTAAGAACATGGGATATGCATGCATTTAGTGTATAAATGGATATAAATAATTGCATGTAAATGATTCGCCAAAATCTACTATATGTAAACGATACTTTTTAAAATGTTATTGTTTTTTCATCAGAAAACCCGGTTTCCACGACTACCTGTATTAGTTTAAATGGCACTTTTACCACTCGCAATAGGGTGGATGCTCTGACTTATCGTGTCGACTGGGCAACACAGTGAATGCGGTGTCTATCTATATATGTCTATGTTTTCCTGCTACAGGAAGGTACTCTCTCGACCATTGGCATTGGTTTTGCTCCTTGCTATTTTCGTTATACTGCGACGGTGGTTTCCGAAGCCTTTGTTATACTGAATTCCTTTCTCACCGTGTTCTGTTCCTATTCTTACAACGCCGTATGCTACGGCGGGCTTTGGCTAGTAATTATATATTTTACAATGTGTTACTTTCGCCATGTACTTTGCAATGGTGCAGAGAAAACTTTTGAATCTCAGGTTTTCATGCAGAATGGAGAAAACGAGGTTTACAGGTGCTTTCAAACCAAAGGAACTTTTTCAGGAACCAGGGACTTTGGGTCTTTTTTATATCCTGGTACTTTTTTCTCTCTAGGGTATGTACTCTTTGTTCAACCAGGAACTATTGTGGGTGGGACTAAGGTGATGAAATGTGCTGATTGGTTGACCACAAACACTGGTGCCATTTTACAAATCTGTTAGTAGTTTGGAGTGACAGTTACTGATGAAGATGGTGTTCTGCACTTTGTGCCGCATCACTCTTTATAGCTGTTTCCTAGGTGCATTGTGCCTTGCAATGTATCAAAGCAATAATCTCCCACATGAAGTCATGATTACTTCAAAGCAATAAGGTGCAGGTGTCCCCCATTAATTCCTGATTGTGACAAACTTTTTCATTCTTCATAGCTGCCTCCTTCTTGAAGCTGCGATCACTTGGAAGCAATAAGGTGTGGGGGTCTTGTATGAACTCCCAGTAGTTTACACTGCATCACTCCTTATAGCTGACTCCTTGGTGTGCCATGCCATATACTGCATCAAAACAATAAGGGTTGGGGTAACCCTGTGCACTCCAGAATATGCCTCTCTTTGCACCATATCACAATGCAAAAGAAAAAAAAATCCTTTGACTCGTTTCACATAATCCACATGACCGTTAACCAGTCACTATGCTTAAAACATGCAAAAGTCATGCTCTTTTGCACAATATTGCTATACAGGTATGGTGTAACCGCAAGGAGGCATCATTGAGCCACAAACCACAGACACTATGATGCTGAAGTACAATTCTGGGTTTAAATAAAACATTTAAATTAATTTTAACACATTCTTAAAGAAACCCCAGCCAGAATCAACAAACACCAATTTTCTCTCACAACCTCCTATAGAGTGTTGCCCACTTTCTCCTGACTCTTGGCTCAAATAAGTGAGGCTGTGGTCTTTCTTTTATATCTGACTTTTGGAATTGCTTCCGGGTTGTGTGGAAACAAGGGTAGTCCTCCCCCAGCAGCACCTTCTGGCAGAAGCCAAAAACGTTGACAGGGCTGTGTTTTAGGACTGCAACTCCTATGCCAACCTGTGTGTGTCCTAATTAGGTTCAGCCCTGAGGAACACTGCCCCCTGTTGTGTGGGGGAATGAACTGCTCCCAATATGCCAGTTCACCCTGTACATCCATTATTGGCTCCTGGCTGAGATACAGGATTTAATGCCTGTCCTTCCTACATGGTACCTACAATAGTTACATCCTGAATTATCAGAATACACATAAACAGGTAACCTACTGCCTTATGGAAATCACATTTTGAATTGACTAATGAATGAGGAGGAGAGGAAAGCCTTCAATTAAAACGTCAATTGAGCATAAAGTCATTGCTTTCTATTATGTCACAAATCTCTTTCTCTCCATTGTGCATGAAAATATAAGATTATATCAGTTTCTTAGCCACCACTACAAAGTGCATCGGGTAGGAAACATATTCAAAAAAATTCTGGGTTGGGTGTTACTTTAAATTTGCCGGGATAATCTTTAGCCTTCACGTGAACCTTATTGGAATATGTTTGTAAAATGAATATACAATTTATTCATTTATTCATTGTTTGCAGACCAACACCTTGTACAAGCCCTATTTTTATTAATACAAAGTAAGCTTTAATTTATCTTATATATTTTAATTTATTTATTTTTTATTTGCTACTCTGCTACTGCAGGACTTATATGTATCTACTTGTAAGGCTGGAACAATATAAAAACAAAAGCCTATTTAAAATTAATCAAAAAATAAAAGCTACACATAACTCGAGACTGAACATTAAATGTGTCAGTGAAGGGATTCAGTGTCAAGCCAGCTAAATCAGGCTTCTTGAGGTTTACAGCAAAATGCTTTTACGAAGTTAAATATTTGGCTTTCAAAAATAAAGGATTTGCGTACTGTTCAGTACCAGATGTCCAACTTACAGCGAGGCTGACAGATTGAGCACTTCATTTCAGGTCATGACATTTTTCCTTTGATAAAACACGCTGTTAAATAAACATTATTACCCATCTTTGCCTGTACATTGTGAACAAGCGCACAGTTGAGACAAACCATTCTACACTTGACAGTTGTTATAATAGCACAGCTTGTTTTCTACCAGGTTGTCCTTTCAATGTGCTGGCAGCAAATCACTGTGTTCTGCAGGAACTGCTTTACTAACTTGATTTTAAAAGAGGAACATCATACAGTTGTCTGCGCCTGTATAAAAATCATCCTAAAGTGGAGCCATCTCATTGTCTAAACTTCAGATATGTAAAATGGGGGGGGGATCTGCTGTTTAGCCTTCAAAGTTCACTTTTCTAAACAAACTAAGAATGATATTTGTGCTCTTGTAAGAGTCCCTCCTCTACAATTTATCCCAAGGATTAGTTCACAATCTGATTGATGATAGCTTTTAAAGGAGAGTTTGCCAGCCTGCAGGAGTGTTAAGTGGAGGATTTGACGATTAGATTACCAGCACTCAAACTTAACTTCGCTGTCACACCCCACTTAAAGTATTTAATTAGCTATCTAGTCCAACAAATGAAAAATACACCACAGAGTGACATCTATTTTATGTGTAGTCAATAAGAATTACTGCAAAATGGACAATCAATGCGGTCAATAGCCTTTTGTTTCAACTTAACATCTTAAAGTGGTTACCAGCCTTCAATGTGAAGTTACTTCAGTGTTTTTAGAGTAGATCTGTGTCAAGTCAAGAGTGATGACTTGGGAGGCCTTAAACCACAGTGATTTCTCAAGTAGCAATGCCAGTTTGTGAGTAAACAAGTATTTGTAAAATAGGAAATCATCACATGAATGCATATTTTAAAGTGAACAATCAGATATAGTGAACAAAAATCCATTTTGCTTTTATACGTTTCCTGTGAGGAGGCACAGTTTACCATTACCCTTTTTAGTAGGCTCCTATTTATTTTATATTTTTAGTTTGTGCTACGTGTCTGTCAGTTGAGTAGGACAAAATAAATATCCACCCAAGTACATTAGGACTCTATTCTGCTGAAGTTGCATTTAATCAGTATGCATAAAGTAAGACCAACAGAAACAATAACAATTATCTAGAAGAGTGTTTCCCAATGTATGGGCCAGTGGTCCGTGGCTGACACTGGATAAAAAATCCCACTGCTCCGATGATTGCATTCAATTCACAGTGGCAGCATCGCAGGTGAATTGTGGCCGATCCCAGATGACCTTGTGTTCAATTCATCTAACGCTCTGATGCCCAGGTGTTTGTGCGGGATCTCACCCTGCTTTGACAATCATGCTCGATTCAATGAGGGGGACCTCCCCACTGCCCCAGCTCAGACGATCTGACGGAGGGAGACCCCGCCACCCACTGGCTTATGAAAAACTGGGTCATGACACCACAAAGTTTGGGAAATACTGACCTAGAGCTTTACGTAAAGAAACAAACACTATTTTACTTTGTCATCCTAATATGGAACATTCACCTTATACTGTAATATAAGATTTCAAGGTTATTAGGGCTTTTCATCTGTTTATTTATCTGTTTTTTTTCACATATTCATAATTTTCTCTGTGAAGAAATACTAAAATGTGTGTGAAAATTAACCTTAACTAAGCACCTATTGTGCTCCATCGTTCTCATTTAAAGTAATGTCTGCCGACCTCTATGCTTATTGCCTTCACAAACACTTCTATCATGGTGCCCTTTAATCTCTGTTTCCTTAAAATGACAAGATACAGCTTCTTTGATTTTTCAGTTTTAAGTTTGCAATAAACACAACACTTTAGTGTTGCTAAAATGATGAAATGGTATTGTGCTCTACTGCATATTAATAGTTACCCAGAGACTGATGAAGCTGAGATGTTTTACAAATCTAATAGACTGTCTTAAACTCTTTAAACCACAGTCTACTTTTTGTTCCAACTGTGTTCATCCCATAGTACCAAACCCTTTTCATCTAAATTTAATATCACACGCTAATGGACTGGAGCGTAACTACTTTAATGTGTTCCGTAGCCTACAAGTTTTTTTTAACACGTTTGATCAAAATGATCACAGGTTTAGGAACCCCTTAGCTACAAGCAGCAGGTGTCTAGGAAACAGAGCAACTGAAAAAAGGAAACCTGAGGAACAGCATTAGTAGGATCAAATGAAAGAAGGATATGTTATGTAGATTAGAATATACATATACTGGAGGTCTTAAAAGCAAATTAAAATGAAACTTTTGAGAGCATTAAGTAAATCTACAGCAGCACTCCAAAATCACTTCTGTATTCTCTACTGACTTAGCGACCGTGCAAACCCAGGCAGAGGTACTACTACAAAGAGTAGCCTTCATCAGGCAGATTAAAGTCGTAAAAGGATTGGATAAACATTCAGTTTTAATGTTTTCCTGCTATTAATGCACGTCATGCACAGAACACCATGTGTGCGTGGAAGCAGTATTATCCTAGTGGAACCTTCAATGCATCAGAATAGAGAGACTTATAAAGACAAAAACCAGAATGAATGTAGAAACACGGAAAAACATCCTGGAGGACAACCTGCTAGGGTCAGCTAGAGGAAGATTTATCAAACAACATGACTTTCTGGATGGGTAAAGACAAAGCCACATTAGGGTGAAATAAAAACTAAGAAAGGTTAATTTCTTGGGTGGCTCAGTCAATACCCAGATTTCAAATTAATGGAGAATGCCTGTCAGGAGTTAAAAAAATTGTTGATCATTAATGGGCCCCATCCAACTACAGGGAGATTACTGTGCACAGATGTGCTGACAGAGACTGCTAGGAGGAAAATCTGGCAAAGGTGTCTCAAGGGGGTGAGCACTTATTTATTTTCTCTGTTTATTTGCAAGTAAAATAGAAGTATCTATAAAATGTCTTCACTTTGATGTAGAGTGATAGAGTGTCTTCGATTGATCAATGTGTATTAATGCATTAGGATTTCATGTTATAACACTATAACATGAAATGAATACTTTTATATCCATTGTATTATTATTAAAAAGTAAAATATGGCTTATTTAAAAAATACAGTATATGCAAAAACACCAACATTTCTACATTGAAGGCCAATGGGGCATGCCCCACCAGAAATTGTACAAAATAAGTAATAAGTAGTATTGATCGTTGAAATTCGGCAAAGTTTTTTCGTAGTGAATATGCTGTATTTCCCAGTGACCTTGTTCACCAAATATTTTTCTGGAAATTTACCTTGCCACTGGCTTAGATGAACATTTTTTTTCTTACGACACTTTGCAAGGCCAGTGTGACATCACAGAGCTGTAGCAGCCATGTGCAGAGCTTTTACACATGTGTACTGCAAGATCACTTGAGTCATGTCAGGCTGTGATTAGTAGCTGACAATAATGAGAATATTATGAGTACTGCCACTGGATATACAACACTAATCCCTGTGTACAACTAGCACAGTGCTGCATGGCTAATTTGCATGAATAATTAGCCATGTTCCACAATTACCAGCTAGAACAAGTCTTAAAAAGGCCGACCCCTTCTGCTTCTCTTGTCAGAAAACACAGGGAATCCTGTGAAATAATAACAATGAAAGATTTATTATTATTTACAAAGCAATTCCTTCTTCTTGATGGAAGAAAAAATGCAAAGCACCTGTACAGATACATGTGAAACAAACATGTTCCAGCTTCACCCAGAGCCACGACTTCAAACAATGGAATAAGCCAGTCCCATGTGTGGCACAGCCAATGTGTGCCTCAATCATATACATATTATTTTACATATTGCTAGTCTGTGGCCATTTTGTTAGTGGTTATTATTCCATCTGTGTACTTTGATGTTAGAGGCGCAATGGTTAGCATTGATAGATCCCAGCACAGATCACATTTTTGGGCCCAATAATTGGTCCATCACAGTTGGCAGACCCTTCCATTCAGAACTAGTCCATTTTGCCCATCCCCATTGACTTCAATGCATTTCGTTAAACATTTTCATGATTTCTCCCAACTCACAGTGAAGTGAACTCCACGGGGTTCACTCATCACTACTAATGTAGCTTCCCTCAGTAATTTAAATTATCATTAAAATAAAAATAATTATAACAAACATTGTCTTCTTAAGGATTTTCTCCAATTTTCTATCAAATGCTGTCATGTAATTACTTATCCAGAGAAATACTGCTTTTTGTAGGATGTGAAATTGCATAAATGTCAGGAGCTACAAGTCTATTTCAAGTTGAGGGGCTGCACCAATTGGTCCTACAGTGTTCTCCATACATGTGGATGTGTATGCACATGTCTAACCTGAACTTAATTTTCCAGTTTATCAATGTGGTTTAAAGGTTAATGTGGTATTTAAATAAGGACCATCTGTTGTTGTTGTTTATTTTTTTTGTTCAATCATTTCAAGCTTTTTCCAGTCATGGTATGCAGCACATACCAATGAAGAAATATAAAAAGTGTAGCACCCTTTCCTTCCTTAAATGTAGCCCTAAAAGTTTTGGAAAAACAAAATAATAAAGGAGATCAATATCAGGAAAGTATCATTAACAAGACATTACACTGCATCTTGACTTTCACATTCCACCGAGGAGGACCATGCTAAATTTGAAAAAGCCACCAAAGAAGCCTTCAAGTTCTCCTTCCACTTCATGAAAAGGACACCAGCAGTATGATGCTCTTGTTTCAAAGAAGCACAGAATCCTGGTATGGAAAGACCACATCAGCATGTAGAAAAATCCTTTTAAAAATGTTTGCTGGCCCCGTGATTACCCACCAACTCCTGGCCGCATGACACTGTATTTAGTGCTGCTACTGGACATGCAGTGTGTCGAGCAGTATGTGTAGCCTGCACATTCTCTCCATGTTATTGAGGCTTGTCCTTTTTTGCCTCAAATCCTTTCAATTTTAAACTTAAGGGTGTTGCTGTTTCATTTTAGACAGTTCATAGCCAATATATTTTCCTGAGCAGTGGATGTTTTGAGGCTCTCAAAATCTTTTTGGAGTCAGTCCTTGAGTTTTTAAGGCCCGTGTTGCCCAAGTGGTAGTGTTCTCTGTCATCTATTCAGTCTGTCATTAAAGCTGCAAAAAGTGCCACTGCTGTGGAAAACATCCTGCATTGTCCTTGTGCCAAAGAAGGAAGGCACCTCTTCACTTAATGACTATAGAGCAGGGGCACTTGTTTCTATCGTGAAGACTTTTGAGAGACTAGTCCTGAACTTTATAAGTCCTCTTGTAGTAGGCCACCTGGACCCACTGCAGTATACCCAATAGACAAAGACTGGAGTGAAGGATGCAATTATCAATCTGCTCCACAAGGTTTAATCTCACCTGCACAAAGCTGGCAACACTGTGAGGATTATGTTTTTTGAGTTCTCCAGTGCCTTCAGTACCATCCAGCTATCCCTGTTAAGGAGTAAAATCACAGATATGCAGGTGGATGAACGTATGGTGTCCTGGATAATGGACTATCTGTCGGGCAGACTGCAGTTTGTGAGACTCAGGGACTGTGGTTTTCATATGGGTGTGAACAACACATGAGCACCACAAAGAACAGCTCCATATCTTCTTCTATCCACTCTGTACACCATCAACTATAACCATAACACCAGGTCATATCACTTGCAGAAATTCTCAGATGACTCTGCATTTTGGTGCTGTATTGATAAGGTGGGGGGAGACAGAGTATAGGAGTCAGGGAAGGAAAATTGTTTCATGGTGCAGAAAGAATTGTCTGCAACTGAACAACCGTAAAATCAAGAGGAGATACTATATACAAGAAAGGTCAAAGCAGTTTCTTTTTTCTTAGGAGACTGTATTTCTTTAACATGGGAAGTGACATCCTTTACATCTTCTACAACTCTGTGATGGCCAGTGCGATTTTCTACACTGTAGTGTGCTGGGCTGATAACATCATTCCAAGAGAGGTTCACCGAATGAACAAGCTGATTAAGAAGGCTCTCTCAACCTGCTGGACATAATAGTGGAGGAGAGAATGAAGACAAAACTGAGCACCATTATGAACAATGCAGCACATCTTCTATCTGACACACTAAAAGTGAGAACTTCAGACAATGAATTATTCAGATGAAGTGAGTCAGAAAATACTACTGGGGTTACTTTATGCCAACAGCAATATGTCTTTTATAATGCCAAATGATGACTGCAACTGCCATGTCAGGTTTTCTCTCTTTTTTAATCAGTCTGGTGTGTATGCAGACCATAGAGAGTGTGTGTGTGTTTTAACTAATTAATTAATTAATTGAGTTCCAAAAAAGACACATTTTTCCATCTGTGGACAAATACAGTTTTCTTTCTTTCTTTCTTTCTTTCTTTTCTATTGCTGTATTTTATCATAATGAAGATGATGTCAGAGGGTATCACCAGCATCCCATTGTTTGACTGATTTTTATTTTGAGAGCTGCTGGGACTATTTCACTAATTATTAACAAAAGAGGAACAGATATTACCAGTTAGCTAAGCTAATGTATACATTAGAGAAATCCGCAAAAGCACAGGAAACTTTACATATGGCCCCACAAGAATTTTCATGGATTAATTAAAATTTAAATGTTTTTTGTGTCAGCTTCAGAAAAAAGGGATTTGAGAGAAATGAAAATATTTAGTATGTGTTTATTGATCTTATGACTTAGATATCTAATGAAAGTACAGAAGTTTAAACCCTTGGTGTCAGTTATAACCCAGGTGGAGGGCTGAAAGTGGTGAAGTAAGAAATAGGTGAGAGATTTAAAGGTAGCATGGAAGAAATTGCAGGACATGTAATGGCTGGTATGTGATAAAAGGATAAACAGTAAAATAAAGTCAAGTATTGTTTAACAGTAATAACACCATGTTAATGTATGGTGCAGAGACATGGGCAATAATGAAATGAGAGAAAAAACTTCAAACTTGAAGGAGAAACTTGAAAGAAATGAACCGCAAATGCTGAGCTGGGCTTTGCATGTCTTACAGAGTGACAGACTGAAGAATGAAGAGGTTAGGAGAAAGGTAGGAGTTGTTAAGATCAGTGAGAAAAGTACAGAAGCTTGACTGAGATGGCCTGGGCATTTAGTAGGGCGAAAGAAGAGAGAGAAAATCTGGAGAAGTCCCGCCATTAGAAATTTAAAGGGAGACAGAGGCTAAGATGGGGGGGAACTGTGTAAGGAGGGATATGGGGTGGGGGTTTGAGAAAGGAAGATGATGTGGAGGATAAGAAAAGTTGGAGGAGACACATCAAAGCAACTGGGCACTAGCAAAGTGGGGAAGTAGAAGAAGATCATGAAAAGAAGAAGCATTTAATAGAAAATCTAAAGAATTCAGAATAAACTACAGAGTCATGTACATGAAATGGAAACCTCAACAACTTTCAGAATGTGTCTGAAGGAGATGTTAGCAATAATAACACATTAGATAACCATAAAAATTCGATGATGTGAACGCTTTCCTCACATTTGTCAGAATTCTTTCCCCCCTCCTTATCCCCCCACCCTCCCATTTTTCCTCCCCACATGAGGCTGGACCCCACTTAACAAAGTCCCGGTCCTCTGACATACCTAAAGACAGAGCATGTCCAAAGCAAAATCAAGCCCCCACGCAGCAGCGTTTTAGGATTAAAAAATAGAGATATCTATTGCCAATATACTCTAAATACTATATGCCTAAAATATATTCATTAACAAACTATAAACTTAAAATATAATCTTCAGCAATCTTAAAGTATTAAGATAATAAACCCGGGGAATGGTGTTAGAAAGTGGTCCAGAATAAGCATAGCAAGTCTTGATGCAATAATAACAATAACAATAAACCAAGGGTGTGATGTTAAACAGATAGTGTCCGAGTAATAAAAAGGATGTATAATTATAATACTCGTATCATTACAAATGGCTCAAGACAGTAGGTTATATATCCTTCCTTGCTGGCGAAGACATAGAATTGGCCTTGCACTTCCATTTTCAGTTTGGCAGGATACAAGAGGCTGTTTTGATATCAGCTTGCCATAACCGCTGTTTAATGTTGTAGAAGGCTACACATTTAGCAGCTGTTGCGGGACAGAAATCAGGGAAAATACAAATGTGGTTATTTTCATATATAATCTCTTGCTTGTGTCTGAGGAGTGCCATCACCTCTAGCTTAAATAATAATCTCTCAAAGTGGATAATAAAAGACCTAGGTCTAACGATATTTGATCTGCGTATGCGATAAGCCGCTGCTATCTCAGAATCTGATTTAAAGTCCTCTCCAATTATTTTAGAGAATAGTTCAGCTGTAAATTTCATTGGGTTTGGACTTTCACGATTCTCAGGTAGACCCTCGATTCTAATATTATTTCTTCTGCTTCCATCTTCCAAAGCAGCAAGTCTGTCTCCGAGTTTTTTGCATTCGGAAGCTGTTGCTTTTCCTTCAGCAGTGGCAGCTAGATTTTCAGCTGTTTCAATCCGAGTCGTGAATGTCTCCTTGACATTCTCCAGCTGATCTGCAAGTGTGCTCAGTTTAGATGTGGTTTCCTGAATGTGCTCTTCAATTTTACCCAGCATATCTTTAAAGACTGCCTCAAAGCGAATGCATATGTGTTTCTGCAAGTCTTTATTATCCTGCTGCAGCTCCCGTCGCAGCTTCTCATTTGCCTTCTCACTTGTCTTCTCATTTGCCTTCTCGCTTTTCCTTATATCTTTCTTTATCTCTTGCTTGAGCTCTGTGATCATCACCTTCAGTTCAGACAGATCATTTCTGCTTTCGTGCACCATAGGTGAGACGGTGGGCTCTATTACAGCTGGTGTTCCTGGCTCGCGTGGAGTAGTTGAAAGCGTGGACTGCAAGGCCTTTTCCAGTTTCAGATGATCTTCTCCAATCGGCGAGCTATCGTAACCAGTGTCACTCGCACTCGTACATTTGCTCCCCATTTCGTTCTCAGCCGGAGACGATGAAGCGGACCATGGTCCCGAGGAGTCTGGGCTTTCGCCTATCTGATCCAGGTCGGTCTCTGAAAGGCCGTACCTTGAGTTTGAACTTGGACCTGTCGGTACGAGCTTGGATGTAGCTTTAGTTTTCATTTCTTTTTGAGTTCCTATCTTGTTGGCCATGTTTATATATGCTTGCATATACTGTAGTAGTAACCTCAGGTTGGATAAATACAGGATATCTCAGGATAATAAGAAGATAATATAAAAAAATAACACCGCTGCTAACGGAGCTCCGCTTCAGACATCCATCTCTCACAATGGACGAGACCAAATGTGACATTTGTCAGAATTCTTATCTAATTCAGTCAGTCATTCACTTTCTAACCCACTTAGTCCTGAAGAGGGCCATTGTCAATCTGGAGACTATCCCAACTAGCACAGGGTGCAAAGCAGGAAGAAACCCTGAACAGAGAACCAGTTCATCGCAGGGTGAATGCACACAGACACATGCACACACACACTAGGGTCAATTTAAGAAATACCAGTTCACAAAACCAGCATGTCGTTGGACTGTGGGAGGAAACTGGAGCACCCAGAGGAAACCCATGCAGACATGTAATCTCCATGCAGGGAAAACCTGGGACGCAAACCCTGGTCTCCGTACTGCAAGGCAGCAGTGCTACCACTATGCTACCGTGCAACCCTCTTGTCTAATTGAATTTATTTAAATGTTTTTTAAAAATCAATTAATTGTCCATAAAATTCGATGTTAGCTCCAATCAATTTTCTACCCTGATTGTTCAGTCCATAATAAGATGTTAGTACTTGCAAGGATGGCACTAGACAAGATGGCACCCTATTTAAGACAAGTACACACACACACATACATAGAGACAATGTTACGTCTCCATTAAAGTAACGTGTATAGAATGCAGAATGACAAGGTTAAAACCCATGCAGACATGACAGCTCAACATATACTGAAAATACATAAAGAAATGACCTGTTTCACTTTAGAGATACAGTAAGTATTTCAGTTTGACAACAGTGGACATTTTTTTTTCAAATAAGGATAGCAGATTTGTCTTAGGAGCACTCTATCATAATGATTTTGTAAGTGGAGTAAACAGAAAATTGTTAATTGACTCATTAAAATCAATTTAAACTGATCAATTTGAGTTGCAATGTAACTTTAATAAAGTGTTAAAGTATCTAGTACTTTTCTAATCCACAAGTCAGCAGTGCAATATTCTCTAATTGAATTAATTGGTCTGATAAATCCTATTCCACAAACCATTTTTTGAAAGATAAAACATAGTTATATTGCGTTATAAAGAAAGAAAAAATGACTAAGTCTAAATTTCAACTTAATTAACTTTAATTAAATATAATGTTTAAAATAATATAATTTTCACTTCCTAACTGGCAAATTAACTAAAGAATTTAATTAAAATGTATACCATATCTCTTTTTCCTGGCTTAATATTGAAGCATGCAATAACTTTGAACAATTATAATATATATATATATATATATATATATATATATATATATATATATATATATATACACACATAAATATGGACCAATTGTTAAAATAGGCTTTCAAAATTTAATGAAGCTGTGATAATTAAATAACCTTTCAACTAAGTACACTTAAGAATCCTTTCTGAGTTATTTCAAATCATCTTCTAAAACTAAAGACTGATTTTCTTCTAATTGATTATTGTTTTTTTCATTACATGGCTGAGAATGTGAATGTGCTTGAAATGGAAAAAGGTGACTGCTGGAAGCATGAATGATAAATGGAGGTGTACTTAAAATGTAAAGCTGTGAGTGTACAATACAAGACACATATTAACATATTGTTGTGAACAATTTTTTTTTAGAAATTTCTGTTTTATGCAGCATACTATTTCATAATGTGCGAATTTCTTGGATTGAGGTTTGATTACTTAGCATCAGTATTCAAGAGACAGAATTTTCAGATAGAAAGGATTAATTTATCATTCATCTTCTTAACCAGGTGAGTAAAATGTGGACAGTTTGTGTATAGTTCAGCAGGTTGTGTTTCTGCCTTACCTCCCAAATTAAACTTTTGCTTTGCGTCCTCCCCCACCATAACCTATCATCTATCAGTGAGGAGTGAAAGCTTTAGATTCATCAAAAAATTTGACTTCTGGCTTTCAATGGATCTCGATGTTTTAGGGTCCCCTGATACCGAAAATGTTGATATCTCGATGATGAGTGTGTGTCTTTATGTGTGTGTGTGCCTGTATGTCACAGTTTCTTGAGGATGGTCTAGAGCTAAAATGGCTGGATGGAAAAATACCATACTTGAAACTTTAGCATGTTATGGCATGACAACGTGCTGATTAGTTTTTGAGCCAAATTGTGCAAGAGAAAGAGACACTCTAGAGGAACCCTCAAATGAATTTTTAATAATACCTCAAGAATTATGGCAAATTAATTATGAATTCTTCTTGTCAATTGCTATCAAAATGACCTCTTTTATGATCAGAAAGATCAGCGTCAGAGTGGTAAATAATTACTGAAATGTTATAGAATAGTTCAGATAACTTGGTTTCTAGGACACAAAGCCTCGTGATGCTCATGTCCAATTTTTTTTTTTAATGTTACTTACCCCATGTAGTTTCATGCAGAACGAGAGAAAACAGTTTATGATATAATTAGATTAAATGGAGAACTGTTCGGTCCAACAGCAAAGGATCTGAAAAATCTCTATGGATAAAAAAAAAAAATCTCATTTTCCTCACGTTGCATAATTCACATGTCCATTATCCAGCCAAATACTGAAAACGTATTTATTTTTTGCAAAAATATTATTAATACTTATGGAAAAATCACCATAGAATGTAAACAGGAAAGGTGCATTCCCATAATTTTGTGCTTATGAAATGAAGACCTACCATATTTATTGGTCAAAAGTCATATTTATGCTGTCGATCCCAAAATATTAATGATATTTTAGCAAAAATTAATACACTGTGCACACTTTGAGCATTCAGCTAGATAACAGACATGTGGATTATGAGACATTAGTAATATGTGATTTTTTCTTTCCATAGATTTTTCACATTGCTTGTTTTTGAACACAATGAGTCTCCATTACACTCCATCATATCATAAACTGTAATTCTGCATGAATGAACAATGAGATTAAATTTTATTCCATGCCATCACTAAAAAGCTATGTGTAGTAAATAACATAAGAAAAAATATCATTATTGGGTGGAGGATTCCTGTAAAGTCACTTTGCCAGTGAAAGGCTGTAGTGAATATGTCTTTCCTACCAACAAAGTTTATGCCAAGTTCACTGGTTACTGTTAATGACTGAGATGAACTTATGTGATAGGCTCCAGCCTCTAAAACCTTGAAACGGATTAAGTGGCTTGTGAAATGAATATCTCCAGAACAATCATTTTAAATAAACAAAAACATTTTAGAGGTTTGGTATTTACATGTATAAAATAACAAAACGTTTGGAATCTGTACCCAGGCATAACATCGTCTGGTGACAACAAGAGGGATGCAAAGTCTCATAAACAAAGGAAATAAGAAACACTAAGAAAGAAGGACATAAGTGCTATCATATCAGGTAAATAGAGGTTCTTAAATAAATGACGTGATCAAAACAGATGGACTTACCATTGTACCACTGTGCCCATTTCAATAAATAGGTATTTCACTATGCTAGTAATATAATAAGCAAGACATGCTACATACAAAAATTATTAACCATACATAGCTAAATCCATTTTTGGGAATTGAAAGTCTTCCCTGCCCTAATCTTAAGCATAAGAAGCATTGTTCGTTAATGAAGTGATTACTTAACTAGTCTGAATTAGCTGTATTTGTGTCCAAGCTGAAGCTTTATAACTGCCTTTGCTGGTGTTTTATGTTGTCTGCTGGTAGTCAGCTAATGTGTGAAATGTTTACAACAAAAGAACCACCAGTCTTAAAAATGGATAATAATCAGAGAGTCTTAGAGTTACATGCTGGTCTAACTCAGCTTCCAAACAAAAAAAAAATCTGGTTTACAAATTTGATGAATGGAAGGATTTGGGATGAATAATGACACAGTATGCCACATTATCCATCCAAACTTCTACTGAAATCACCTAATCCACTTTCAAGGTCATGGGGAACTAAAGACTATCCTTGTTACATCACATGCAGTCAAAGATGGGATGGCAGCCCGTCACAAGGAACAATCACGCACACATTTTCTAATCTGGTTGTTCAATACAAAGAATTATAAACCCTTTGATCACTAAGGATTTATTTTTAAGGATTCTTTGTAGATTGGAGTTGTGCATCCCTCTTCTCCATTGCTCTCTTACCATTTTTACTTCATTCCCTCAACAATTTTGGAAGACTCTGTACAGTGACAGAGGGACCAATCCTAGGTACATCAGTTGAGATAAAGGTACCAATCCTGGATAAGACACCAGACAACAGCGTGCCACGTTCATGTCCACACCCAAATTCACTTGCACTGGGCAATTTAGAAACATCAGATAACCTATCAAAAACATCTTTGCTTTGTAGCAGATTCAATGTTGAGATCGAGTGGAAGTGATTGGATCAAAAACAGCAGTGACCAGCACTGAAACCCAGGTCTTTGGAGAGGCAGCAGTACAAACCACTGTCTAGTGGTGTTAGTGTTCTTACAAGATAGCTTAGGATAAGGAACTTGAAAAGCAGATTTATAACAAAAAACTTGTAGAGCCTCATGGTAATTCCACACGTGTGTAGCATGCTGTCTGGTGGTTCTATAAAGGAGAATAGGGTGGATTTCATTTTCAAAGAAGGTTCTCCTGTGGAACTTGTTTTTTGTGTTCTCTTATTTATTTCTCTCTTAACTGGTAATAAAGGTACATTTCTGAAAGATTCCATCTCTTTGATATTATTCTGGGTCTCATGAGTTTATTTGTTTGTTTTTACAAGCAAATCATAATCAAAAGGAGAAAATGGCAAAGGATGACTTTAAGAAATGGTACCTGCTTCTTTGCATCTGCAGCTATTGTCACCAGCACTTTTAGAATTCTCTGAATTTGCAAGATCTCAACTGTCATACAAAAACAAAGCAAATTGAGATAAAAATGTCAGTTTGCACATTTTGGGAAATATTTTCCTAACATTCTAACAGTGTTTATTTATCAGCTGTGGGAAAGGCGAATACATTAGATCTTTGCATTGGTTGTACACCATAAACTAAGATGACCCTTTACTTGCAAGTCAGGATGGACACAAAGCAGCCCACTGCCTACAGCAGTCTGAAATTATGTCATTAGGTAAATCATAGTGTTTAACACAATAAACATTGTGTTGTGTTTACAGCTGGGGTGGGGAAACTGTTTTCATAGCTGGTCCAGCATTGTCTGGCTTTTGTTATAACCTACTGTAGCTTTTAAATAGACCTGACAGTGTGGGAAGGCAGAGGGAACTTGGTGGGTGGGTTCACAAGTCACCTCACGGGAAGTAAAAAGTAAACTCAATTAACACGACAAATTACACTAGCTGGACAAGGCAGGGGTCAACATAAGGCATTACATAGCTCAACACCATGGCTGTGTTTGTAAGCTTGGTTATGTCACCCTTCAAGACCAAAAAAAGTCTTGGTATGTTTAGGCTTATGCCAGGAAGCTTGAACACAAGCTGTGAATGAATTTTGGCATAAAAGAACACACATTTTCAAATGTTTAAAGAAATAAGTGTGAATATACATTAGGCTAACCTTCTTAAGGATTCTGTACTCTTAATTTATCATGTAGTACATACATTTATTTGTCATCTGTAAACTTTAGATTTTGGGTTTGAACTTTATTAATTCACTAGCAAAATACCCGCGCTTCGCAGCGGTGAAGTACTGCCTTAAAATTTTTATTAAGAAGAAAATTAAACCTTTTTAAACTGAGGGAAAATATACCAATAATTATTTGTTAAAGATCTCTTTGTATGCCACGTTGTCAGTTCGGCCCTCCAGTTGCAATATGACCAAGCTGTAGCTGTGCGCTGAGCTTACTCTTGAGCATGCAATGTACAGTTGGCCATGTGAACAGTAATCTTGTTTCAAATCTCACAGCTTGGATTGCTGCTGTCATAATCGGTTTGAGTTTCATGGTTTGTTTCAGTTACGACAGTATTTGTAGGACTTGTGTTGAAGAGACATTCGGCATCTGTCAAGCGTTGTAAGTATACAACCAGTTTCATTGATAACTTCACATCCAGCTTTTGAGAGTTTAAACATTTCTAAACATCAAAGTGTCCACTACTGAAATCGTCACCTGTGAAGCTAAGATGTTTAAGAGGCATTGGCGGTTGTCCAAAGGTGTAAAATATTTGGCCATTTCGGTACACTTAAGCATTTCACTCTTCTAGTGCTCCTGTGTATTATAATTATCTCCTGTACCGTCATCAGTCCACACCTTGAACCTGTCCCAGTCATTCAATACATAAGACACAATGTTCCTCCGGATATCAATAGTGAGCCTGATATGGCTGTGCAATATGTAACAAAGAGAATGGAAAGGCAGGTGCCATCTCCGGGCATGGAAACCACTTGGTAAGTGACAGTTCTTTGATCAATGGTGATTACCTCGATAGACATCTTAATGGGGGTACGGTTTGAATGATAAAGGAAATGGGTACCTGAACAATGTAAAGTAAGTCTAAAATACCTATACAATAACTATAATCGTAATAAATGAACAATAAAACAGCGGAGAAGCCGTGGATTAAATAAAAAGGCTGTAGTTATCAGCAGGGAGACGTGAATACCGTGGCGAAGCAAGGAAGGGAATGTAGAGACTGGAGCGACAGACGGCCTTATATAGGCAGGCAGCCAACAACGTGGGAGGCGTTGGGATGGGGGACCCAACGCCGCCTCACACGGTGACCGAGCTGCAGGCTATGGACGTATATATGTACGTAAGTAGGATTCAGTTAGCGTTGGGAACCCGCGCACCAAATTTCTTGAAGATAGGCCCATAAGTAACAAAGACCGTTGAAAAGTTCAATATGGCAGCCGACAGTGGCATCATATCACTGAAATAAGTACCAAATTTCAGCCTTCTACCTATGAATAAGAAAGTTCAACATTGTGGACGTTGTTGACCGTTACGCGTAGAATTTTGAAATGAAACCTGCTTAACTTTTGTAAGTAAGCTGTAAGGAATGAGCCTGCCAAATTTCAGCCTTCTACCTACACGGGAAGTTGGAGAATTAGTGACGTTGGAAACTTCAATATGGCGGCCGACAATGGCATCATACCACTGAAATAAGTACGTACATCGGTTTTGGTTAGCGCAGGGAAGCCACCTACCAAATTTCGTGAAGATGGGGCCATAAATAAGAAAGTTCAACATGGCGGACATTGTGAAAATTAGTGACATTGGAAAGTTCAATATGGCGGCTGACAGTGGCGTCATACCATCGAAATAAGTACATACATCGGTTTCGGTTAGCGCAGGGAATCCGCCTACCAAATTTCGTGAAGATGGGGCCATAAATAAGAAAATTCAACATGGCGGACGTTGTCGACCGTTATCGACCGTTATGACCGTTACGCGTAGAATTTCGAAATGAAACCTGTTTAACTTTTGTAAGTAAGCTGTAAGGAATGAGCCTGCCAAATTTCAGCCTTCTACCTACACGGGAAGTTGGAGAATTAGTGACGTTGGAAAGTTCAATATGGCGGCTGACAGTGGTGTCATACCACCGAAATAAGTATGTACATTGGTTTCGGTTAGCGCAGGGAAGCTGCCTACCAAATTTCGTGAAGTTGGGGCCATGAATAAGAAAGTTCAACATGGCGGACATTGTTGACCGTTATGACCGTTAAGCGTAGAATTTCGAAATGAAACCTGCTTAACTTTTGTAAGTAAGGTGTAAGGAATGAACCTGCCAAATTTCAGCCTTCTACCTACACGGGAAGTTGGAGAATTAGTGATGTTTGGAAAATTCAATATGGCGGCCGACAGTGGCGTCATACCACCGAAATAAGTACGTACATCGATTTTGGTTAGTGCAGGGAAGCCACCTACCAAATTTCGTGAAGATGGGGTCAGCCTTCTACCTACACGGGAAGCTGGAAAATTAGTGACGTTGGAAAGTTCAAAATGGCGGCCGACAATGGCGTCATACCATCGAAATAAGTACATACATCGGTTTTGGTTAGCGCAGGGAAGCCGCCTACCAAATTTCGTGAAGATGGTGCCATAAATAAGAAAGTTCAACATGGCGGACGTTGTCGACCGTTATCGACCGTTATGACCGTTACGTGTAGAATTTCGAAATGAAACTTGCCTAACTTTTGTAAGTGAGCTGTAAGGAATAAGCCTGCCAAATTTCAGCCTTCTACCTACACGGGAAGTTGGAGAATTAGTGAGTGAGTGAGTGAGTGAGTGAGTGAGTGAGTGAGTGAGGGCTTTGCCTTTTATTAGTATAGATGAACAGCACCTACAACAGGAAAATGAGATAAGAAGAGAGAAGGTATCTTTCTATGAGATGTTAATTTAATATTTAAGTTACCTGAAAACTCTCATTAGAAAAGCAATTGGAAATAATACAAAATAGATAAGGGAGCTAAATGATATTATTCTTTCAGGAATTTTATAACTGGCTAAAATAAAGGTATACATTTATTTAGCACTTTAAACTGAACACCTTTGCAGTTGAGGCAAAGCTATAGGCCCTCACTTTCTAGGTGGACATTTCTCTTGTCACATTTTGAAGCCTGCATGATGATCACAAGTGTTACCCCTCCTCACCAACTATTGGCTAGGGCCAACTCTACTGACTAGAGCCAGATGCTCTGATAATTCTCAATGCCAAGAGCTCAAGAAGAGTTAGGTTATAGACAGAAGATTTCCTAAAGTCAACAGAAACAGGAAAGAAGGATTTCTAGCAAAAGGCCAGTGCCAGTTTGGCAGAGATGGTATTGGACTGAGACATAGTGTAGAAAAGTCCAGGAGAAGGAAATATGAGGTGGGAGAGGAATTTAGACACAGAGGAGTTAAGAGTGGGATTTTGAAACACCAAACCAGTAGGGAGTGACAATGGAACAATCCAAAAGCATGTGGAGGAAGATTCTAGGAAAGCTTAAGAAGCAGAAAAAGTATCAGTGGATAAACACATTGCAAAAAGATTGCGAGAAGTAAAACACAAGCAATTAAACCGAGCATACTGATGACTAGCTTTCCTGGAGGACAGGATGATATTCTTCAAGTTGTTGTTCCATGACATGACAAGAAAGATCACATTGCAACATTGAGCACATGGGCAAGGGCCTGTACAAGGTTTTACTTAGAGCAGCAAACAGAGGAAATGTTTTTTATGTGATAGGAAAGGTGGATGAGGAGTAAGATAGGAGGAAAGCAACACAAGAACTGGCCTCATTTAAAGATTAAAAAAGGAAGAGGAAAGGATGGAGAGCCTGGACCTTAATGCCTACAATGTATGGAGTCTTAATTGTACCAGCTTCATTATAGTTATAAAAATAAAACTTGAATTTGAAAATTGAAGGGAGTCAACATTTGTCTCTATAACAGAATGAGCTGGGAGAGAATGTATGAACCATCACTACTTTAAAATGGGCAGGACTGGACCCACAAATGTGACTCTCTTCAACAATGTTATTAAATATTGCAATAGATCGAATATTAGTAACATACAATTCATGATTTTTGACATCCTACTCTACGTAAGTAATGAGTACAAAACATGTATTTTGCACTAATTGGGGCTCAAACCTCGAACGTGTATTTATGTATATACTAGCTGTGTAAGCCCTGGTGTAAAAAGCCTGGGGTCCTAGAATCTATTGAAATCGTCAGAAAAAAATTGAAATATAGAGATGTCAGGTAACTGAAAGGAACTACTCTGGGAGTCTCTCTCCTAGGAGGTTTCATTTTGCTGACGTGCTTGCCTCGCTTGTGTATTAGTGGCTAGAGGAAAAGTAAAAGGGATACAATTTTGCTAACATGTTTGCCTTGCTTCTGTATTAGCAGCCATGCAAGTGTCTCTTTCTTCTGAGGTTTCATTTAGCCGATGTGCTGGCCTCACTTGTATATTAGTGGCTAAGCGAGTTTCTGTTTCCTCAGAGGTGGAGCCCTTACTCCAACTCCATCTCTCACTTCCGGGCTGGACAGACAGACACACACACTTCCACGTGTAGACGTTTATATATAAGATGAGGGACATTCAAAAAGTTTCCACAGTTTCATATTTTCATTGGAAACGGTGAAGGCAGGAGGAGTAGTAATTGGGCATTAAAAAGTTGGTATGAAGTCCGATGCGAGAGATGGACGTCTGAAATGGAGCTCCGCTAGCAGCAATGTTATTTTTCATATTATTTGCTTATTATCCTGAGATATCCTGTATTTATTCAACCCGAGGGGACTGCTACAGTATATGTAAGCATATATAAACATGGCCAACAAGAAAGGGGGTCCGAAAGAATCGAAAACTAAAGCTGCACCCAAGCTAAGATCAGCAAGCCCTGGTTCAAGATACGGCCTTTCAGAGACAGACCTGGATTTGATGTGCGAAAGTACAGACTCCTTGAGACCACGGTCTGCTACATCGTCGCCGGCTGAGAGCGAAAAGGGGAGCAAATGTACGATCATGAGTGCAGATCTTGATAGCTCGCCGATCGGAGAAGATCACCTGAAACTGGAAAAGGCCTTGCAGTCTGCGGCTTCAATTACTCCATGCGAGCCGGGAACAGCGAGGACACCGGCTACAGTAGAGCCTGCCGCTTCACCTACGGTACAAGAAAGCACAATTGAAATGTCTAAACTGCAGGTGATGTTCGCTGAGCTCATGCAAGATATAAAGAAAAGCGAGAAGGCAAATGAGAAGGCAAGGGTAAAGGCAAATGAGAAACTGAGACAGGAGTTGAGACGGGAGTTGCAACAGGCAAATGAATGGCTGCGACAGGAACTGCAACAGGCAAACGAAACGCAGCGGCTGGTGCTGCAACAGGCAAATGAAAGGCTGCGACAGGAAATGCAACTGGAGCTGCGACAGGTGCTGGGTAAAATTGAAGAGCACATTCAGGAAAACTCAGTTAAACTGAGCACACTTACTGATCAATTGGAGGATCTCAAGGAGACATTCACAACTCGGATTGAAATAGCCGAAAATTTAGCTGCCAGTGCCGAAGAAAAAGCAGTAATTGTCAACTCCAAATGCAAAAAACTTGGAGACAGACTGGCTGCTTTGGAAGATGGAAGAAGAAGGTATAATGTCAGAACTGAAGGTCTGCCTGAGAATCGAGAAAGTCCAAACCTTGTGAAATTCGCAGCTGAACTTTTCTCTAAAATAACCGGGGAGGACTTTAAAGCAGAATCTGTGATAGCAGCGGCTTACCGCGTACGCGGATCAAATACCGTTAGACCCACATCTTTTATTATTCATTTTGAAAGATTATCATTTAAGCTAGAGTGGTGGCACTTCTCAGAAACAAGCAAGATATTATACAGTATATGAAAATAACCACATTCGTATCTTCCCTGACTTCTCTCCAGCCTTCTACAACATTAAACAGCAGTTACGGTAAGCCAACGTTAAAAATACAGCTTCTTGTATCCGGCCAAACTGAAAGTGGAATTGCAAGGTCAATTCTATGTCTTCACTAGCAAGGAAGAAGCAGAAAGGAATTAAGAAAGCTGATCCCGGGACTATTCTGATACATAATAGTGAGTTATGGCCGTTAATGATATAGCAAGGACTAATAGTCTACTGTCTGATCTATTTGTTTAAAATACGGGTATTTATCATTATATATTCTCATTATTACTTAGTATTACTAGGGCGCTATCTGTTTATGTTTTATTGTGCTTAATTACTTTTTTTTTTTTAGCTAATTATTTTATCTCTACCCTAAACGAGACTGTTCAACATCATACCCTTGGTTTATTGTTATTGCTATTATTGCATTAAGACTTATTATGCTTATTCTGGACACATTTCTAACACCATCCCCTGGGTTTATTATCTGGGTGTATTATTTTAATGCACTAAGATTGCTGAAGACTATATATATTTTAAGTGCACAATGTTTTTTTTTTTTTTTAGACTATTTTGGTAATAGATATCTCTATCTTTGAACCCTAAAACGCCGCTGCGTGGGGGCTTGTTTTGCTTTGGATGTGCTCTGTCTCTGGGTATGTCAGAGGACTGGGACTGTGTGAAGTGGGTTCTAGCCCCACTTGGGAAGGCAAAAAGGGAGGGTGGGGGGTTAAGGGGGGGGAGAGAAAGAGAGCAGGCTTGATCTATACCTAATCTATCCTCTTAATCTTTATAATTATAACTACCAACGTAATAATAAGCTGCATGGCAACAACTCTAGGGGAAATAGGAAATTAAGGCCGAAGCTGTCTCACTTCCAGTTAAGACTATAAAATGACATCAAAAACTCTGAATCGATGTCTCCATGATGGGACAGTTAACTTCGTGAGCTGGAATGTTAAAGGCTTGAATCACGAATTAAAGAGAAAGAAAGTACTCTCTCACCTAACAGGTCTAAACGCTAAAATAGTATTTTTACAGGAGACCCATTTACTAAGCAAGGATCAGTTCCGGCTGCAAAAAGACTGGACTGGCCAAATGTTCCATTCTAGTTTTACAAAGAAAACTAGAGGTGTGGGAATTCTTATACATAGAACAGTCTCATTTGTAGCATCAGATGTAGTATTGGATCCTGAAGGGAGATATGTGATGGTCATGGGAGATTTATTTAACTGTAAAATGATCTTGATAAATGTTTATGCACCTAATGTCGATGATAAGGAATTTATACAAAATTTATTTGCATCCATTCCCAATCTGAACACTCATAAAGTTATAATGGCTGGGGACTTTAATTGTGTTCTAAATCCACTTTTAGATAGGACTTCTTCCACAGGGGGAATGGCATCTAACACCGCAAAGATAATTACAAAATTTATAACTGATCACAACTTATCAGACCCCTGGAGGTTTTTAAACCCAAATTCAAGAACATATTCTTTCTACTCACCAGTACATCATTGCTACTTAAGTACTGATTACTTCTTTATAGACAATAATTTCTTGCCTATAATTAAATCTTGCAAATATGATGCTATTGTTATTTCTGACCATGCACCTATGATCTTGGAGATAAAATTACTAAGCCCCATACACTCACCCCGCAGATGGCGTCTCAACCCGCTTCTATTAGCAGACGAGAATTGTACGGAATTTATATCCAAACAAATCAAATTCTTTCTAGAGACAAATACATCCTCCGAGATCTCTGCAGGAATACTCTGGGAAACTCTTAAGGCCTTCTTAAGAGGACAGATTATCTCATATCTTTCCCACAGAAATAAATTCGAAGCTAAGAAAGTAGCAGAGATAAAAAGCGAAATTACTAGAATAGAACATGCCAGACTACCAAGCGAGACTCTACATAGGAAAAGGCAGGCTCTACATTCTACACTAAACCTCTTGACAACTAAAGAAACTGAACAATTAATTTATAAATCCAGACATCATTACTATGAACATGCAGAGAAAGCTAATAAGCTTTTAGCTCAACCAATTCACAAGCAAGAAGTGCGCAACGCAATCTCAGTAATCACCAATGCGAACAGAGATAAAATCGTCGACCACAAAAATATAATGCACACTTTCAGAGACTACTATAAATCTTTATATACTACTGAGTTTAAAGAAGACAATACACAATCTAATGCATTTCTGGATACATTACAAATACCACAAATAGACACTTTTAGTACGGAGGAACTTGAGAAACCTCTGGCGTTATCAGAATTACTAAATGCTATAAAGTCACTCCAAGGCGGGAAAGCAGCAGGCCCTGATGGCTGCCCTGCAGAATTTTACAAGAAATTCTCCGCTCAGCTAGCTCCTCTCCTATTAGCAACATTTACAGAAGCCAGAGATAACCAATCTCTTCCTCAAACCTTTTGCCAAGCACTAATCACCGTTTTTCCAAAACAAAATAAGGACTTATTACAATGTGCATCATACAGACCAATTTCACTTCTGAATAACGACGTTAAAATACTCTCTAAAATCATAGCTAGAAGGATGGAGAAAGTGCTCCCCTCGGTAATATCACAAGATCAAACTGGATTTAGTAGGGGCCGACACTTATCTTCAAATCTTTGACGCCTGTTTAATGTAATATACTCACCAACTAAATCAAACACCCCAGAAATATTATTATCATTGGATGCAGAAAAAGCATTCGACATGATTGAATGGAAATACCTTTTTACTACATTGGAGAAGTTTAGGTTTGAGCCCGAACATTTGTGCATGGATTAAATTACTGTATACTAACCCAGAAGCTTCAGTTTGCATCAACAACATTTGCTCAGACTACTTTAAACTAGAACGTGGTACTAGACGAGGATGCCCTTTGTCACCACTACTGTTTGCACTTGCCATTGAACCACTGGCAATACATTGTCGAAATACTGATCAGATAAAGGGGATTAGCAGAGAAGGACTGGAACAGAAAATTTCATTATATGCAGATGATATGGTACTGTATATATTGGACCCACAACATTCTGTGCCTGCAGTCTTAACAGCACTCACAGAATTTCAAAAGATCTCTGGTCTCAGAATTAATCTGAATAAAAGTGTACTCTTTCCGGTCAATTCTCAAGCATATAATATTAGATTAGATACCCTACCTTTTATCATTGCAGAACAGTTTAAATACCTAGGGGTAAACATCAAAAGTAAACATAAAGTACTTTATCAACAAAATTGCATGGAAAAAATCAAGCAAGACTTGCATAGATGGTCAACCCTTCATCTCACACTAGCAGGAAGAATTAATACTGTTAAGATGAATATTCTTCCTAAGCTTCTTTTTTTATTTCAAAACATTCAAATATACATTAATAAATCATTCTTTAAGCAATTAGATTCAACAATAACCTCATTTATTTGGAATTCAAAACATCCACACATCCAAAGAGCGACCCTACAAAGACAAAAGGCAGAAGGCGGCATGGCTCTACCTAACTTCCAGTTTTATTACTGGGCAGCAAATATACAGGCGATAAGAACCTGGACACAAACAAATGAACATACACAGGCTTGGTCCACAATAGAAGTAAAATCCTGCAGTACTTCTTTGTATTCCTTGCTCTGTGCTCCAATAAACACACGTTATCGGCAATATACTAATAACCCAATTGTGCTCCACTCACTTAGCATCTGGAACCAATGTAGAAAGCATTTTAAGACGGAGAAGCTTCTATCTGTGGCACCTCTGCAAGAGAACCACCTCTTTCAACCTTCGCAAACATATGCAGTTTTTCATATCTGGAAAAAATTTGGAATTAACTTGCTTAGAGATCTTTATATAGACAACGTCTTTACATCCTATGAACAATTACATTCCAAATTTAACATTCCAACTACACATTTCTTTCACTATCTTCAAATCAGGAACTTTGTTAAACAGAACCTTCCAGATTTTCCACATCTTAAAAATCACTCCTAACTCCTTAACAACAAAATCTGGAACAAAGACAGATGGGTGTGATGCCAGGGTTGCCCGCAGCTGGCATCATCACCTCTTTGCACCCAGACAAGGGTGCTAGGGCAATGAGGACACATAACAACAAAGACTGGTGCAAGTCAAAAACTCATTTTGATTTTTGTCCCTCTCTTTTCTTTCTGATCTTTGTTTTAAATCTTTCCTTGCTTTTCCATTTCTAATCTTTTTTATTTATTTTTTTACTTTTTGATCCCTTTTCTATCCTGCTAAGTACAGATGCCTTAATTACAACCACGCTTGGGCAGCACAGCTACATTACTGTGCACAGCAACACCCATGGAACCTGACTGGAATGTTTTTATTTTAAAAACCTACACTGCCACAGACCCCTAATGTACTTCACCACAATGTGACAAAAGGATGCTATGTAAAATCAGTTGCAATATCCTCTGCCACACTAGCTGAGCAAATACTTGATATGCTTAACTGGAAGAATTCCAATCCACAATAATCTCTAACTCAATGGGAAAAAGATATTTCATATTATCTGTAAATGAAAAAAGGCAAATCCTACTTATGAGGACCTGCTCAGAATTTTTATAGAACTTGGCAAGAAGTCATTAACGTCATTTGAAACAAGCATGCTGGATCTTGACTACACCTTTTTATCACATCTGCTGTTGTATCCTACTGTATATAAAGAACCAACTTTCAGGGATTGTGTGATATACTATAGTACAATCTACTGTATATAATTTTTTTATTGAGTCGTTTTGCTTCTTAAAAATAGGAAATTTCACACACAATAAACGGAAAAAGTTATATGAAACATCATGCTGTTTTGAGCAAACAGGAACTTCATTACTTAATGTGGATGGCATAATGGTGAAGCGGATAGTGCTCCTGTCTCAGAACGTCAGGAATCTGGGTTTGATTATCTGTCCCACCTTTGCTTGTGGGTTGTCTGTGTGGGTACTCGAGATTTCTCACACATCCCAAAGACTCACCTGTGGGTTGTATTTACACATTTGTGCAAGTGGTTACAGAACACTGAAGAGTAAACTGTGCATCTAACCACTGGTGGTTGCTCCTTAACAAAGCCACAGTCTAGCTAGAATACATAGAAAGTTATCCACCACTATCCAATCGTAGGGCACTTTTTTCATCTGTTATACACCCCCATTATAAAACTGCCTGCACTTCAGAAAAAGAAAAAAAAGAAAAAACCCAATGACAGAGTTACATTTTTGTCAACTCTGGTTCCCTTTATACATTTTTATCTGCTTGTCCAGCCATCAACAGTGGCTAGTGCTAATGAATGCGGCAAAAATAAGGATGTTGAGGAGGAAGACCAAGTAAGTTATATTGAAAATGACAGGGAGCAGAAGAGCTGTAACGAGGAGGACCTAGAAAGTGACAATGGAAATAATGAGAAGGATGAGGAGGAAAGCCAAGCATTAAGCAATAATAATAATGATGATGATGATGAAGTTAATAGCCTCCCACTGCTCAAGATGCTGGCCTGGCATATGTGTAACACTCAACTAAACTATCCGACTGCCTATTGCAAAATTAACCACACACCCTTGATGTTGTTAGAGCATTGATCAAGTCTAGCCCTTGTCAGCCAGGCTTACCAAATTAATTTTCTGATTTCCACTATGTTAAGGAATGAGTTTTAGCTGATTGACAATTTTTTAAACCTACAGTATAGCTTGGGGCTGGGTGAGTGGAATGGGATTGTTTAATGAATAGGCGCAGGCCTGAGGGGAACAAAAATAAAACAATACACTACGGTATATAAAGCGAGAATAACCACAAAATTGTGTGCTATCGTTTTGATCATTTACATTACACTGGACAATGCCAACCAGAGACACATCAGTCATTTAGGCTTCAAGTTAGTAGATCATTTACAGTGGACTGACAGTGCCTTGTTTACACTTCTGAAGGCCACTGCTCTACTGTGTCTGCTACATAATCTTAATACCGACAAATCAAGTATGGGCAGATCCTTGTATTGGCCTTATTAATTTTAGGCAATTCAGTGAAAAAATGGGAAACTAAAAGCCCAAAATTCTCCAAAATTGTTTTGAAAGTTTAAATTCAGTCAAGAGAACACAGTAAACGCTGATCTTACCACAGTAGGAAAACAAAGAGATTCAGAAAAGCAAAATTCTTTACAGGCTTATTAATAGCACAGTAATACTACTGACCGACCTTGCACTGCGACCCTTATGAATGTTCTGCCAAACTCACATATCCATTAATGAAACCATGAACTTCATTACAAAACGTGCCAAAGAAGTATAATATTCCTCTGTTATTGTGGACCTTAGAGTTGACAGTACCGACCAGTTCTTGCATTCTTTCAAGCACAGGTTTATAAGACAATCTATTATATAATATACTGTAATTCACTTTACATTACTTCTGATGAAGATAATTGATTCGGACTTTGAACAATTCAGAGGTCAAATGACCTCCTGAAATGCTTCAAGTTCGAAGTGTAAGGCGCCAGCAGCTTTATACACATGTCATGCCAATACTAGCAGGGGGGAGTTTCTCAATGACACCATTGTCAATCAATCTACCAGAATGTCTGTAGACTTTTGGAGTAAACCAATATCCTTGTAGAAACCCAAGCAGATACTGAGGAACAAGAAAACTATTTCCCCTCCAGAAGCCTACCCATTAGTGTTCAAGAACTAAGCATAAGACATAATGAACGCATAATCAAGTATAGCTACCCTATATACTCACGTTTAAGTTTTCCCGCAGATAAGTCAGGGCTTGATTTTACCGTACAATTTCTGGTATTTTAGAATTTTGGACATAAAAGTGGAAAGTGGAAAACTCATGCTATTGGTCCAAAAGATTATGATATGCTAATGCCCACATGAGAGAGTAACCATTGAGCACACTGCCTTTTTTTTCTATGTATTGTGCCTACGGTGCCAACACGGTAATGCCCAAACTATTCCGAAGAGATGTTTGCACTGTTTTGTGTTTTGTGTATCTTGTCCTCATACACCCTTATCGTAAGAGCATCCCTTATCTACGATAGAGTGTTTGATCAGAAGGCAGGGGCAGTGAGGACAGAAGATCAGAAGTGGCGAAAGAAATTGGTAACTGTGCTGCTGCAACAAAATTTGATGTTTTTGAGAAACTGGTGCAAGATTGGAGGAAGCAAGAAGATATTAAAAAAAAATCTAAGTGTCATATTTTTGAACAGGTGTATAAGACGGAGTCTGATTTTATGATTGATTTTTCGGGTTTTCTAGACCCAACTTATACGCGAGTATATACAGTAAGTTGGAAAAAGGAATAGTTGGGCTCGGGAAGTATTTCTTTGGTATGAGAATAATGTTGTGACAATAGATTTGATATGCCATCGAGGTTTAGTGATATTGATGGTGACTCCAAATATAGTTACAGTAAAGAGCGGGATAACTTTACAGAAGTTAAGACACCTTGTGCAGTGAGTTGAGGTTCTTAACTAGTAGCTGGAACTAGAGGTCCCAAAAGAAGAAGTTCTGCTTTAGGATGTTTAAAAACAACTGCGCCCTGATGTCTTCTTGGCTTGCAGTAATCTTATCAGTGGGTGGTGTGCATCTAGGTTTAATTCTCAAATAAAGCGGGTTATCATTTTCATAAATTGATCTTGTGATCATGTTGACAAGTTAGGTACCCAATGACACAATATTGATAGTGACCAGAAGTGTGCTAAGCACCACAGGATAATAAACTGCAGACAGATGGGTTTGCTGTTAAATACAACTGAATGTATGTGATCATGGATTATCATCTGTTTTAATCAGGATTATTTGTTGTTGTGGAATACACCTTTATTCCCAAAGTGCATCCCATAAAAAAGCAAATACAATACTAGCACAGGCAAGATTTTGTTAAGCTTCTATGCCCACCAGGTAATGCCTGTCATGGCATGAACACTAAGGGGTGGGCTTCCAGAGAGGAATGGCCTCTTCGTGAAGTTAAATAGTAAAATCTATAAGCATATTCCTGTCTGGATCTTCACATGTTCTTCAAGACTACTGTTATCTATCAAAGTGTATATCACTCTTATTCATGCTTTCCAGCCTTCCTCATCAACTATCTACTGGCCACCTTGCCAAGCAAGCCCAGGCCTCTGCTCCTCTTCTGACTCCAAGCTCATCTGAATGAGTAAATGGAGATGATTGAGATGAAAGAGAACCTCTGAGTCACACCTAAAACACAGGAGCCTGTATGGGAGGGTGGATTTCTGTGGAAGAGTACTCCTGCTGCACATCTATAGTGTTGTCCAGGTAGTTGCATCCTGTCCAGGATTATATAAGCCATTATATCCTACAAATCCATTTTTTGTTCAGGCATTTCATAAAATGAATGAATGTCATCTAATGAGGCTGAGCAAAAATTGTTCAGCAGACATTTGAATCCATTGTGCAGCACCTTGGGAAAAATAATTAATAGCAAAAACTTCAGTTGTGTTTGCAGTACTTTTAGTGTCTTTGTCATGCTGAAAGATGAAGACCCCAAATACAGTGCAAGCACAATTAAAATCTAGTTGGAGAAGAAGTTTTCAGACAGAAAATTAATAGCATTAAATGTGTCACATCAGAGCTCCAACCACAACACATTTGGAGGTGTATGAGATCATTTGGTCCAAAAAAAAGCCAAAAGTAGTCAAACATTATGGAAAATCTTGCAAGAAGCTTAGATGAATTTAGCACAGGCCAACATGAAAATATTATACATTATATATTATAAAGCAGCATACCAAAGAAAAAGGTGCTTGAGTTCTGCATTCTAAGGGAGAAAACACCTACTTTTCTTTCTTCTTAATCATTATTGTATCTATGTACTGTATATTGTGTTGCGCTTATTCTAATATTATATGGTGTTTTCACAAGCAAATAAACACTCAGTGAATAGATGTACAGATAGGCAGTTTCTGTGGTATAAGACTTTTGCAGAGTACTGTGTACAGATATATAGTATTATATATATATATATATATATCTCCCTTTTTGTAAGTCAACATTGTTTTCGACATTCCTTACTATTTCATCAAACGCTGTTCTGCTGGGACTAACACCTATGGTCTCAAGCACAAGGTTGAGGAACTTACAAGGTTCTTGTCACATCATTCCTGTCAAACCACTCGCAACATTTCTAGCAGTACATTTTTCCCTAGTGTACAAGCCTTTTTAAGGGATAGTATAAATTTATTATGATGTCAGGAAACAACTCTACATCATTTTGAAAATGTAACCTTTACTCATTATTCCATACCATAAGCATTTTGAAAGAACTACAAAGTCAAAATACCTATTACTTCATATTGGACGTGACAAATATTAAAATTTATAAGAACGCAGAAAGCTAAACCACAAAGGAATTTCAAATTCAATATGATTAATTTCTTTGCATTGCTGAAAGGAGGCACAATATACAATGATATCAGTACAAAATAAAATGGCAAGATCTCACATTTGTCAGCAACACTCAGTCATCTTGTAAAAGACTAGTAGCAAACATTTTACAGATTAGGCATATGAAAATTAAAATACAGACTGAATTTTCTCAGAGTGTGAATATTGTCAAAGATATTTAATAATTTTCTTTTCACATTTCCATCTTGCCATAAACCAATTTTATTTAAGGCAGCTTTTAAAATAGATGTTGTAAAATCAAATTGAATAAAGATGATTCATAATTAGACTGATCAAGACTGCTGTGTGTATAACGTGTAAGGCAGACTGCACTTCCAAGAGATACAGTAATATGGATCATTGTTGTTTAAGCAGCTTACATCTGTAGGAAACTGGAGCATGTGCAATAATGAAATTACAGCTACATCAGCAGTAAAATGCTGTTTTTCTACAGGAAAGTAAGAGTTTCTTTTATTTTGTGAGGATAAGATGGACTTTCTTCCCAAGATTACAGATGTTGTTAGTCTTCTATCACTTCACCAAATTGACAGTTTTGTATCTTGGATCCATGGAATTAATTTAAGAATTTCTATGGATGTTTGATGTTATCTTTCTATTATAACAAAAAATCTTGGGAGGGAGACGAGGGAGACAAGACGTGATCTTCTCGGAGGACACTTTGACATCACGCATGACAGGGCAGTGAGACTAAAGGACAGCTGCTGTACAGGCTTTTAAATGATTGACGCCCAGCGCAACAAGCAGAACATGCAGCTCGTCAGAAGCAGCAACAGCAAGCCAGCAGATGATCCGACCGTATCTCCTTCAGCGTGCATTCAGCCCCCAGCCCCCCCTTCACAACGCAAGCGGCAGAGACACAAACTGGCAAAAGGACAGCTGCTGTACAGGCTTTTAAATAATCGATGCACAGCGCGACAAGTAGAACATGCAGCTTGCCAGCAGCAGCAGCAAGACAGCAGCTGATCCGACTACATCTCCTTAGCATGCGTTCAGCCCCCGACCCTTCACAATGCGAGCAGCATTATACGTCCCGTGAGAAAGAGATTTAACCACGCCCGCGACTGGAAATAAAGGACAAAGAGTAGATGACAAAGTAGAATGTTGTAAAGAATTCAAAAATGTTGGCGGGGTACACATGCACAGCAGGTTACAGATAATGGAAGTATGAAAATTCCAAAGTCTCAAAAAAAGGATAGGAAAGATCGCATTAGCGCAAGCAAATGGAAATTATTACTCGGTGAAATAATGGAACAGCAAAAAAAGATCGAGTATATGAACATAGGTGATATGACAGAAGTATGTACATATTGTTCGGATTTAAACTTTAAGTCTGAGACTTGTAAATTGTCAAATTCGTGTTGCCATTGAGAATTAAAAGATTTCAAAACGCTGTTGCGGTATGAAGTCCCATGAGACGGAGACTTTTAAAATGAGATTCTTTCAAGTCACACCCTACTTACAACTATTTTCAAACAAGACCACGGTCATCTAACCTCAGTCACGTGAATGCTTTTGTCAGATACACTTCCTGCGCTTTCAACTCTTTATTAGAAACAAAGAAACGATATTCACTCACAGGCTGTTATATGTTGCGTTGTCACGATGTAAGTCCAAACATGGAATCAAAATTCAATGCGATCTTGAAGAAAAGTTAATTCCAAATATTGTTTTTACAAAAGTTTTAAAGTAAAAGTGAAAATAATGCATATGTAACAATTCCCATGAAAATAACAATCTCTTTAAATTGTATATCCGGTAAGCCAAACCCGGGGGTGTGCGAGCGAAGAGCCCCCTAGTCATATTAATGTTAATATTACAGTGAATTTTTCTGGGCTATTTTCTATGTTTCTGTTATTATATCTCAGGAAAATCTTTCAATACTTATGCATATTAATAAAGTAGATGCCAGCTATAATTTTCCATGGTAAAATACGACATTTGAAGTAGCATCCTCTTCTTCCATTTTGTTTGTAATTTTTTTTTGCAACAAACAGAACTGCTGTTAGCTCTTTTGAAGATTTTATGGCCACACATTGTGCCATTGGATGAACTTTGACTTCTGACTAACTTTGGCTTTTCAGGGTATAGAAGTTAAATTTTCAATTACCAAAGGGAAGATTAGTATATATCTCTTCTGCAATTTACATTGTGTATTTCTAGTATTCTTTATTTTGCCATTTTTCTAAATTTGTTCCATTTTGTTATTGTATATAAATTTGGAGTTTTCCATTTTAATGCTTATCTGCCTGCTATCATTGCAATTAATGCAGAAATGGTGCAGCCCCTCTTACTGTGGATACACATTGTTTGGTGAGCATTCTTTAATAGTTAGGCTTTGAATTAAATTAAACACATTTTAAGTTACGCTGCCTAGCCTCTGAGGTTTTATTTTGGAACACACACTAAGGAATGGCAATTAGCTTTTGAAGTTGCATATGAAATATTACTTATTAACACGTGCTAAGATAGCTATGCAGCCCCTAAGGTTTTATTATACAACCCATGTTAGTGAAACAGATTTAACATCCAAGGTTACAGATAAAAAGTAACTACGATAATCATATTACTATTTAGAGCTATATATATCAAAGCTTAGCTAATGATAGTAAGTTAATCTAATACAATTATTACAGTAGCTTATAAGTAATTTATATCATATAGATAAAATTGATCATTTAGACCAAAAAGCAATAAATTGGAGTTATATTGGTCCAAGCTCTTATTTCGTTGTCAGTTAGGAGATGTGAGACTATAGTGGAACTGTGTGAGTAAAAACTAATCTCTCTAAAGTCATCGGTAAAACCACCTATACACCCTTGGGAAAAGTGAATCATGTTGTCTTAGCCATATATCAAAAATCACTACAGTACAAATATTATGTTTGTCATCTAGACTGTGCTGTTTTAACCTAAGTAAACAAAACAAAATATATTAATAAATAACTATTGTGACGGTGGCTGCTTGCAAAAGCATTTGGAAAACGGACTTTAGGATGCCAGCTGTAATTAAAGGGTGCCAGCATTTGTTTAGACCACCTTCAAACTTCCAGGCCAAACTTCCAGCATTACAATGCCAACATATTGCAAATACCATGCTTTGTTAAATATTTTTTCTGGTTTTTAAACTACATATAAACCTCCTGCCCTTTACGCACAGGATTAGGAGAATTATTTAAGAATTTTTTGAAATAATATTATTTAATTTTTTTTTTATGTGCCTATTATTCACAATGCCATTTTGTTTTCATGGACAATGCCTTTTAGTAGGTTTGTGGCATAGTGCCACCAATTTGTTTATAGCTACATTACACGTATTCAGCGCTAGGGACCAACAATGGCGAACTGCTTGGTGACTTGGACTGTCTTTACTTCAACCCAGTTTACCAGGAATAGTGGAATTTAGGACAGCAGCAAGACAAAGAATGACAATCAAGTACTCAGCATTGCTCATTAAGAATAGTCGGACAGAGATATTGACTTAAGGTTTTACTTAAAAATTATATTTATTTGCATAATAACCAATAGCACCAAATATAACTAATGCAAAGAGTTATACAACTGCGTGGGTTTGTGCAGTCTTCATGCAGTCCCAGATGACAGTTCCTAGGTGGCCCAGTCACTTTATTTATAGATTATATATCCTTAATCAAAAAGTGAAAAGAAGTGTTTCATGCCAGAGAGAGCTCGCTCTTTGGAATGTATTCAGCAGCTAAGCAGATAGCAAGTAACATTTAAATGTCTGTGGCTCCTCTCAAAGTGTAAGAAAGGGAACAAACAAACTAAACACTCCATTCTTGCAACAAAGCACCAACTTAACTAAAACTAAACCAAAAACGGAACTGAGAAGTAAATGAGACTCTGCCTAAAAGTAGATCTAATAAAATACAGCAAATCTCTTCACCACTTCATGCTCAAAGTGAGCACACACACACACCTGGCTTACTATTTGATAGCAAAGCAGCAAGCACTTTTACAGTTTCTCAAAACACAAGAAAGTTAACAAGGCAAGCTCAAGGTCGATTCCAATGGAAATCAAAAACTGCACTAAGCTGCAAACAGATGAACTATACAAAAACGTATGTGTCCTGCTTTGCCTTTCACTTTCCCAGAATACTTTTGTTCTTGTTCAGCTTAGCAAGTTTTTCAGGATCTGGCAGTTTACCTAAAATCTGACAGTTTAAAAGGTTAAAGCATCCCTCATACATTTGGGTAGGGTGACCAGACATCCTGTTGTTTTCGAGACCCATTTCTACGTATTTTGTATATAACAAAATTTCAATTTTTAGTAGGCTGGTTATTTCAAACAAAGCAAGCAAAAGTCCAAGGTGGAACCAAATCCACCAAATCCCTACTTTTTGACTGAATTTATTTAAATTCACATCACATATACTTGTTGACCCAAACTTGATTGCTTGATTAATAAGTTGTGTCCTGTTTTGGGACTATATAAATCTGGACAGCCTACATTTGGAGTAAATTAACACGTTATTATGGAAACTGCTTGCCTTGTTTTCAGACTTTGATTTATGTATTTTTTTTTTACATTTTTTGATGATCAATATTTCTTGTTTGTTCTTTTTTCAGTATTTTACTGGTTACTGGTATACAAACCTATAGTCTGTTCCTGAATATATCAATCAATTATTATCCATCTCCTGGTCTAGCTTATCCCGGCCAACACATCCAGGCTGCTAGATGGAGTCCTCCCTGCAGCATGGAGGGGCCCCGAATTCCCACAGGGCATCATGGGAGATGGAGTTCAACTTCACAGCCCTGCTGGGTGCTGTGGGTGCCTTCAGGTGATGCTGCAGGGAGAAGCAGTGATTTTTATTTTCCCTATAGCCCAGAAGTACTCCCAAGTCACGGGGATGGAAGAACAGAAGTATTTCTGGGCTGAAGAAAATATAAGTCTTCATCTGACCCGGAAGTGCTATGAAATCACATGGACAGAAGAACAAAAGCACTTCCGGGTCAAGGATATATAAAGGACAATGTGAGACCAAGCAAGCTGAGCCGGAGTTGGGAGGCAGAGTGATGGAGCTGCTGGGAGGAGAGGAGGATTGTATTATTAGGATTGATTAGTTGTATTGGATTATTGATTATTGTGGTGTGTGTGGTGTCTACTGTGGCACAATATCAAAAGGAAAAGAAATTAAAATTATTTCTAGTACTTTTACTTGGTGTCCTGGACGTTTGTCTGCGGGGTTTCACGGGGCAACAGAGACCCCTAGTGTCACATCCGGTAAAATGTACTTCATGTTTTAATGGTATTTAACATCCTGTAATTAACAATCATTTTACTTTTAGGTTTGAGTACAACTGAGGATTTGACTAACTATAACATTCTCTTTTTCTAGCAAAAGCCTCTACTATAGTTGTACTGACAATTACCATTCTTAAATGGTTTATTTCCAAGTTAACCAAATAATTTTTCAATGTATCTAGAAGTCTAATGAGAGTTCTCCCATTTGTGTGTAAAGGAATTAGGAAAGCTAAAAATTATTTACATTTGTATATGGGCAGCCCTTTGTTGCATTTATTAATAAAACATAATTATACTTGAGTTAGGCCATTAATTAATTAAATGAAATAAATCATTGGGTGAGTGACAGAAAACAGAAGATACTATATAACATTAGAAAAATCTGGATGACAGGCCTTTCCGCTCAACAAAACTTGCCAAATCTATCCACCTAATTTCTCCAAAATAACATCAGGTCGAGTTTTGAAGGTTCCTAATGTCTTGCTCTCTACCACACTACTTGTGAATTTACTGAATATGTCTATGATTTTCTGTGTGAAGAAAAACATTCAAACATTTGTGCAAAATGTATCCTTGGTAAGTTTTCATGTGTGTCCCTGTGTTCTTGTTGAACTCATTTGAAAGTAACAGCCTGGATCCCGTATACTAATTCCTGTCATAATTCAGTCCTGTCTCCTCTTAATCACCATTTGCTTAAATTGGAAAGGTTCAGGTCCTTCAATCTTTCCTCATAAGTCTCAATTCTAGAATCGTGCCTGGTCCCTCTTCTTCAGACATTTTCTACTGATGCTTTGTCCTTTTGCCTCCAGATCAAAACTAATAATAATATTAATAATAATAATAATTTTTTGCATTTATATCGCACTTTTCTCACTACTCAAAGCGCTCAGCAAATGCAAGTTAAGGGCCTTGCTCAAGGGCCCAACAGAGCTGAGTCCCTTTTGGCATTTTACGGGATTCGAACCGGCAACCTAACCTCCTCCTCCTCCTATGGAAATTTATCATCCCACTAGCCTTTAACTCATATTACCTCTTCATAATTTACTTTACAATAAATTATCATTTACTTACTGTACATTAGTATCTTTAGAAACCTGGTAACTATAATTGAAGATTAAAGTACAGTATATGCTTATAGTGCATATAGTCATTTATATCAGCTAATTATACATTATATTGTAATTTTTAAATTATATTCTGAGTTTATTACATTTGTAAAAGTACAGAGAGCTTTAGCTTCATCTAACCGGAAGTAACTTATATAAATAAACTGAACTAAAGTAAAAGTTAAATTAGCCAGACCAAGATTAAAATAATTAAGGAGCCTGTGAAGTTGTTTTTTAAGAGAATTATTAAAGACAGTTTTATACTATAATGATATCAGAGATATTTTTTAAAGCAAAAAATAAAGACAAAGATAAAAGTAAATTTAAAAACTTCTGGCCAATTTAATTACTGGCCTTGAATTTACTATTTCAAATAGTCAGTTTTAGATCTTGCTAATCAAAGTTTTAAGGGTTAAAAGAGACAAATTAAGTTCTTGATGATAAATGCTTTTTAAAAATAAAAGGCACTCTAATTATGCTGTAGTTGAATGTGTTTTCAAAAACCTTTGCATAATTTATTTTCTTAAAAGAGAGATTTTTTTTTTTATCATTTTTAAAGCAGTTTTATTGTGCTTAAGCGATGCTCATCACTAAGACTACAAAAGAAGTGAGAAGGATGGAAAAAAATGTATCAGTGTTTGTTGAAAAAGAAAAATGAGAATTGATGTTTGCTGCAGTGTTGCACAGAGCTAATGCCACTCATCGCTCAAGGTCACACAACATGTGCTAACACTCGTGTACTCAACTTGTTCTCCGGATTATTAGAGGCTTGTTTAATCGATGCTGCCGAGCTGCAAAGTGTCTTTCCCTGCTCACAAACACAAGTGCTGCGGGAAGTACCTTGTTCTGGGCTTTTGTTGCCAACAGCAGTAAAGCAGAAGAACTCAGATATGTTTAGTTATACAGTGCCCTCCATAATGTTTGGGACAAAGACACGTTTCATTGATTTACTCCTTTGCTCCACAGTTTAAAATTATAATATAATTTCTATACGGTTCCCCCATTTCGGGGTATCATAATGTTTGTTTGGCACAGAGCAATGTCAGGAATATTAAAGCAGTCATATTAAATACTTTGTTGCGTATCCATTGCATGAAATAACTGCTTCACATCTACAATTCACAGACATCACCAGGTGCTGAGTATCTTCTCTGGTGATGTTCCACCAAGCCTCTAATGTAGCCATCTTCAGCTCCTGTTTGTTTCGGAGAATTGTCCCCTTATGTTTTTTCTTCAGCATATGGAAGCCATACTCAGTTGGATTTAAAATAAAATTAAATTGGTTTAACATGTGCTTGGGATTAATCAGGTGGGTTCCATTGCTTCATAAGATACGAGGGATATCCAGAAAAAAAGGTTACAAGTGCCCTGGAGGGTGCAGGGAATTTTTTTTTTTCGAAGGTTGGCATACCTGCGTGTAGGGGGATCCTAACGGTCAAAATAAGCCCGGGACCGCGTCAGACAGTTGTGAAATGTCATCACAGCAAGCGAGTTTGTCAACCTCTGCTGAGGCCGTTTTCTCCACCTACCTACCTGTCTTTTGGGACAGAAAAGGGGTTTTGTTGGTGGATTTCATGGCCAAAGGGACCACCATCAATGCTGAAACATATTGTGAGACCCTAAAAAAATTGAAAAAAAAGATTAAAGACAAAAGGAGGGGAATGCTGACTCGTAGTGTGTCCCTCCTTCACGACAATGCCAGACCCCATACCGCTCGTGTGACTCAGGACCTGCTTGTGTCCTTTGGATGGGATATTGTTACCCACCCACCCTATTCCCCGGACCTTGTGCCCTCAGATTTTCACCTTTTAACCAAACTGAAAGGGTGGGAAACGTTTTTCCAACGATGAGGAGGTGAAGGAGACAGTGGAGAAGTGGCTTTCGGAGGTGGAGCGGAGCGTATTCGACGAGGGTATAAAAAAGCTGGTGCCCAGGCTGAAGAAGTGCATCGAAGTTGACGGCGATTATGTTAAGAAATAAACACATATTTTGGAACATACCCTGTAAATTTGGTTGAAATATATTCATTTTTCGATTTTTAACAGGTGTTGTAACCTTTTTTTCTGGATATCCCTCGTATTTAGACTTGTTTTTACACTTTGGAGTCTGTAATTGAAATTGATCAACATAAGGACAAGAGCTGTGTCAATGAAAGTCAAAGAAGCCATCAAAGACATGGGTAAAACCTTAGGATGACCTGCCTGGAATATCATTAAGAAGAAAGAATGCACTGGTGAGCTCAGTAATCATAAAGAGACTGGTAAGCCAAAGAAGTCCTCACTATGGTAAAGAAAAAGCCCCAAACGCCTGCCTAATGCATCAGAAACAGTGTTCAGGTAGCAGACGCGCATGTGGTACAGACTACTATCTGCCGAAGACTTCATGAACAGAAATGCAGAGACTATACTGCAAATGTGAAAGAAAAAAAAAATAACTGCTTGCAAGTTACTAAGGGTTAAAAACTGACAAAGCTGTTTTGCTATAATGGCAGGTTATTCATGCAGGCATCTGTCATAAGACAGGGTGCAGGAAGCTGACAAAGGACAACTTCCATTTCAGGAACGTGTCTGTTAGACACAGGAAAGATGACTTTTCCTACTTTAGGGCCCTATCTGCAATGTACACAAAACAGAAATGGTCACCCAATTTGCGCAATATAACATGAAATGCTTAGATAAACGGTATTATGCTTTTTGATAAGTAAGGGGAAGGGGGAGGGAGGAAAGATATTAAAAGCTGAAGGGGAACTTTGCTCTTCTGCCTTGCAATGCGTGAATCCTATGTACTCACCAGTGCCTGAATAAAGATTGACTTGATTGAACTATTCCTGTCTTCCTCGAAGATCTCCTTCCACACAAACCACTAGTTAGCCATTAAAATGGCGTGGCCAGATTACAGTTTGTGAAAAAGTACTTAAAAGAGACGGCAGAATTCTGGACAGACAAGGCAAAGATGAACCTTTATCAGAGTGATAGCAAGAGCAAAGTGTGGTGATGAGAAGGAACTGTCCAACATCCAAAGCATACCACCTTATCTGTTAAACATGGTGTTGGGGGTGTTATGGCTTAGGCATGTATGGCTGCCACAGGTACTGCCACATGTCTCTTCATAGGTGATGGAACTGCTGTCAGCAGTTACACAATGAATTCTGAGGTGCACAGAAACATCTCATCTGCTCAAGTTCCAGTAAATGCCTCCAAACCCAATGGGCGGCACTTCATCCTACAACAAGATAATGATATCACACATACTGCTATTGAAACACAGGATATGTTGAAGCTGAAAAATGGAAAATTCTTGAAAGGCCAAACCAGTCACTTGATTTAAATCTAACTGAGTATGGCTTCCATATTGCTGAAGAGAAAACCTAAGGGGACAAGCCCCCAAAACAAGCAGGCGCTGAAGATAGCTGCATTAGAGGCTTGGCAGAGCATCACCAGAGAAGATACTCAGCAATTGGTGATGTCTATGAATTGTAGATGTCAAGCAGTCATGGCATGCAAGGAATATGGAACAAAGTACTTAATATGACTGCTTTAATATTCCTGCCATTGCTCTGTCCCAAACACTATGGTGCCCGGAAATGGAGGGATCATGTAGAAAAAGTGTTGTAATGTCTACATGATGTGACCAAAATGTACCTAAATATCTTTAAATTAAACTCTGTAATGTGCACTTCAGTCACACATGAATTATTTGTTTTGTAATTTTAAACTGTAGAGAAAAATGGTAAATAAAGGAAATGTGTCTTTATCTGAAATATTATAGAGGGCACTGTAATTCTAAATATCGACTCTCTGGATATGTAGCCATTTGTCAATATATCGTCTATAATCCTTCATAATATAACATTTCTGACTAGCTTAATTCGATTCAGGATCAAGCGGGGCCACATTAGGTGCATGGTAGGAAAACAACCCTCTACGGGGTATTAGTCTACTGCAGGGACCCCTTAAACAATGCAAGATCAGTCTGATATGCACAGAGAGAACATACACACTTCTGACAGAGAACCACTGAGTGCAGGATGCTGGATGTGAGAGGTATCAGAGCTAACCACCGTGCCACCATGCTGCTTTGCTTGTAATCTTCCACCATTTGAATATGACTATTATTTAATAAATTGTGTGAATATGTCACCTGTTTCCAGTAAATATTTTAAACAGTGCAGCTTCTGTGTTAAGTGGAAAGACAGGGATTAAAATTGTTTGCTTATTTGGGAAGAAAAAGTTTGGAAAATTGATACTTTAAATGGTTGCTGCTAAATAAGTCATTAAATGCCATTTAAGAAAACTAAATAGTAATAAATAACAAAGTGCTAGTGGATATTGACATTGCGGTACTTACCATATGTAAAGTACACATTATATGCTACACACTTCATAAGACATCAAATTAGGCTGTCAGTAAAACAAATCACACAGTGACAGAAGATGTGGTCTTTCATTTAAATTAGTCATGCATGGATATGCATATATGATTGGTGGCTTCTGATGTACACAACTAAAAACTGGACAAGCAAAAGAACGTGGGGCCATACATGAGGCATTCCTGTATGTTAATAAATGTAACAAATAAAAATAGGGATTTATGAAACAAACATGTACTAGAAGAACTCATTTTACAGTACACATAGTAGAAAAATGAAATGATAACCTTCAATGCCATCCTGTTTCTGCAGCTACTTAGTCTATTTTCTGCATGTCAGTTTAGTTTTTCTTCATGTACTTCACTACCCTTCCACATCCAAAAGACATAAATATCTGGCTTGAAGTGAGGGCAGGTGTGTTCATGAGTGTTTCCTAGGATGAACAGCATGTCTTATAGTAAATAGTGCTGGGATAAAGTCTGGATCATTTCAAGCTAATAATGGGATAACTGGTTTGAAAAAGGAAAAATGGATGGATATAAAATTCAAAATCTGGAACTGCACTGTATTGAAGCTGAAGAAAAGTGAATTTTAGTTAAATAATTCAGGTATTTTTGTGATTTCAACCATGATGCTCATTTTTTTGCTATACGTACTATGTCCTCAGGTTACTGATGATACTTTTTAAAGGCACCATATGTAAATTATGTATATCGTCTATGATTTCTTGTTCTCCACAGACAAAATATGCTAGAAGCACAGAATAAGCCTACTGAAAAGGTGATTGAGAACTGTGGAAGACACACAGATGATTCCATCTCTTTTCAAGAAAGAACCGTGAGTGTGTCAATGAAAGATAAGCACCTGGTGGATGACTAGATGTTTCTGTTTGCCTACCCACATAGGAAGTGAGGATGATCCTTTCAGGTGAAATGGACTCAGAGGATGGTAAAGAAAAACAGGCAAAAACATTAGCACAACAGTCAGAGAGTCATTTTCATTTTCAGCTATGAAGAATTCATTTTTGTGTATATTTTTGATTAATCATTGGTTTGAGAATACTACTTTTATGTTTCATCTATGTTTCCAGTTTGTTCATCACCCTCTGACCAATATGCATGTTGTGTGTTTTGTTTTGGCAATGTCATGTTTCTGGGTATCACGACGCATGATGTCATTGAATTGACCAGCTTACTCAAAAATCTCACATCAGGAGTGAGGACTTCTCCGTGTTACTTCAAAATGGGTTTACTTAGCGTCCAGGCTTTTCTCACTCTGTAGTTGATTTTCTGATTTCGACCTTGACCTGTTTCTTGTTCATGACATATTTTCTCTCATATATGGAACTTTTTGCATTTGTGGTCTGCTTTTTCCTATGCTGGCAGAATATTGAGAAAGACAGAAAAGCCCACAACTTCTGTATAGTGAGCATTTACACTAAAGTGGACCAACCTTTGATAAATGTGGACTGACACTAAATATTTGGTTCATCTGCTTGTGACACAAAAGTATGTTCCCTGTTAACCAGAAAAGGAGAATTTGAAAGAATAAACACCACCAGCATGTCTGTAAATAAAAATCTACTAGAGAAGCTTACAGACTAATGATACTTAAATAAAATGCAACTAAGCAGCAAGTTAATGATAAGGAGCTGTTGATACTTCTTATGTTTTCTAAATAGTTATAATGTATTGTATTACTTTTTGTGGCTCATCTAGAGCAAGTGGAGCTTTCTATTTTGGCAACACACTTTTTTTCATCATTACAAAATACAGCTAGACAGTGATCACATTGCTGATATAAATTTGTTAAGTAGTGCTCTAAAATATTAACATATGGATGTAAAAGCAATCCTTTCATATGGCTTGAGGTTTCAACTATATGACAGTCTTCTTGATTGTCACCATGCATTTCTGTCCCTGGGGAGTTCTTGCATTCTGTATCCTGTACTTTGTCTTACATGCCTATCAGCCAAAATGTTTGTCTGATGCTCAACTGTGCTATACTCAGGACTACTTCTTGCTTGGCTGTTCGCTTCAGCATATTGACTAAATTGACTTTTCCTTGTTGGTAAAATGTTTTGTCCTTACAGATGTCGCAAATTAATCATATAAAATTATCTCAGTGTATCATAATATCAGCTGCACTTCAAGCACTGCTTTTCCAGCTTAGTTTTCTAAGAACATTGCTAATACAGGCAATTGTCTTGCAAATTCAGAGTGTTAATTAACATGACCACTAGAGAGTCCTATAGCTGCGTATATCTGACATCACTGCTAGACATTGCTTTCCAGTACATCTTCTTTATCAGATGGCTTACAATAAACTGTAACCTACAGATATGCAATAACAAAACTTTACCAACAGACACGGAGACAAAATAATTGACCATAAACATATAATGCACTTGGGGGGGAAGATGAGGAGGGAGAGAAAGAGAGCAAGCTATTTCTAATCTATCCATTTTACCGTCACAATTGTAAGTGCCAACACAACAATAGGTTTCATAGCAATAACTCTTGGTAAAATTAGAAATTAAGGTTAAGGCTATCTTATGTAATGATGTACTACCTTAATTTGAGACTACAAAATGTCAAGAAAAGTTCAGAAGCAATGTCTCTATTACCAAACAGTGAACATTGTAAGATAGAGTGTGATTGGTCTCAATCAAGAATTAAAGAGAAAGAAAGTATACTCTCACTTAACAGGTTTAAACGCCAAGATAGCATTTTTACAGGAGACCCACTTATTAAGCAAGGATCATTTTTGGTGCAAAGAGATTGGACTGTCCAAATATTCTACTCCAGGTATACAAAAAAAAAACTTGAGGGGTGGGAACCTTAATACATAGAACAATTTCAATTGTAGTATCAGATGTAGTATCTGATTCTGAAGGGCGATATAGGTGATTTATTTAATTGTACAGTGATTTTAATAAATATCTACGCAGCTAATGTTAATGATATAGACTTCATCCAAAACGTACTGTATATGCATCCATGCCTATAGTGAACACTCATAAAATTATAATGGCCAGAGATTTTAACTGTGTTTTAAATTTAGCCACGGGGTGATACTATCTAACACAGCAAAAACAATTACACAGTTTGTAATTGATTATAACTTATCAGACCCTTGGAGATTTCTAAATCCAAACTCAAGAGCATATTTCTTCTTCTCACCAGTACATCATTGTTACTCAAGAATTGATTATTTCTTTTTAAATAACAATATTTTGCCCGTGATCGAATCTTGCAAGTACAATGCTAGTGTTATCTCCAACCATGCCCCTTTGATCATGGAGCTTAAATCATTATGCCCCACATACTCATCTTGCAGCTGGCATCTTATCCCCTATTATTAGTTGATGAGATCTGTACAGAATTTATATCCAAGCAAATTCATTTTTTTAGAAACAAATACATCCTCAGAAATCTCTACAGGAATACTCTGGGAAACTCTGAATGCATTTTTAAGAGGACAGATTATTTCATATCTCTCCCACAAAAATAAATCAGAAACCAAGAAGGCATCAGAGTTAGTCGGTGAAATTACCAGAATAGATCAAGAACATGCCAGGTTCCCAAATGAGGCACTTTATAGGAAAATACAGGCTTTGGAATGAGAACTCAACCTCTTGAAAACAAAAGAAATGCAACAACTCATTTTAAATCGCAGCATCATTACTATGAACACGGAGGCAAGGCTAGTAAGATCTAAGCTCAATAAATACACAAGCAGGATGTTCACAATGCAATACCAGTAATCATCAACACAGACGGAGACAAAATGAAACTTTCATCCACTCAGATTCAAGCTATGTATCCCTATGGGCCTCACTAGGACAATGCTGATAAAGACAATAGAGGAACTAATGTTTGTTTCATATAGTCATACTATTTACAAAGCAAAAGGAAAAAACTACTTCAAAATAACTTGGACTTCACTGTTTAATGCAGATGTGGTCACTTAATATGGCTGATAGACTAATACTTCTGTTATGGCAGTAAAGTAACTACTCATTAAAATACTCATTTTCCACTGATAGGCCAAATATACTTTAATTATTGTTAAGCAGATGGGAGTTTATTATCCTCCTGGTTTGATTACAAAACAAAACGGTTGAAGCACCTGGTATTAAAATGCTTTCTGAAAAGTTTTATCTTTTGCACTTTTTGATAAATATATCTCTGGCTATATGCAGTGCACTGAATAGTGCTGATACGGCAACTCCAAGGAGCTGGGTTCAATTCTTGGCTCAGTCACTGCTTATGCACATTCGCCATGTGTCTTCTGGGTTCCTCTGGGTACTCTGCTTTCATCCCAAAGACATCCCAGGTAAGGTGACTGTGTCTTCCTCTGTGTATGCCCTGGTTGAAGGTGTTCTGGATTTCTGGTTATACAGTAAGGTTGCCAATTTTAATTTCCTAATTTTATGTGATGTACACATTAATTGTTTTATCTGTTGTTGTATCTTCAGTTTGTTGCAGATATTGGAGACCTGCACTGGTATGAATGACCACAAAGCAGGGACTAACTGCAGATGGAGCATGATTGTTTTTTATAATTATTAAAGACACAATTTACATTTGCTGCCCACCTTACAGTTTCCCACTGCAATTTATAATCAGAACACAGTGTCATAAGACTGACCATAAACATTTGCTGGGATCTTAAAGTATTCTTCTGTGTAGCCAGTTTCCAAGTACATTCATACCCAGCCTGGGTCTGCAGTATTTCACACAGCCAAAGGCAGGATGGTCACTTATTTCTTAAATATCCAGTAGAATACTCAGCACCCATTAGCTAAAAAGCACAGGTGATTTTAATTTGATATGCCTGGCTAAAAAGCAAAGGTGCTCCCTTTTGAAACAAAGCAGTCCTGAATTTCTAAATATATTGAAATTATGTAAATGTTGCCTTATTGTTTTGCTCATGATAATAAAACGAGTCAGCACAAGTAACAGACTGTACATACTTATTTAGGGGTATCATTTTGGTAATATTCAGTGATCTGACTGTTATAAAATATTTAGTTCTTGCAGAACAACAGTACAGTGTGATACAAAGCAGGATGTCAGTGAGCCCCAAACTCCAATACGAACACACTAAGTGTCCCGGGTTCAAATAAAAGTGTGTTTATTACACCAAAATACAATACCTCTACAAATTAACAAAAGCACAGGTTTCTCTCGTCACAAACCAATTCTTCTCCCCAGTTCCTCTCACCACTGCACTGGCCTCCTTCAGTTGAGTGTTGCTCCACGTCCTCCCAGCTTTGACTCACCTGGACAAGGGAGTGTTGTCCCTTTTATTAAAGAAGGAAGCCCGAAGGAAGTACTTCCAGGTCATACGGAAGTCCCATTTTACGGAGCGTATCTCCTGACAGTGCCCCCTTGTGGCTCCCATGGTCCCCAGCAGGACTGTATTGCTGGACTACATCTCCCAGCATTCCCTACTGGTTCCCAAATGGGTGCCAATACGGAGGGCTGCTGCTATCTCCTGTTCTGGGGGAATAAAAAGCCCCCAGTAATATCTTCCACTTCCGGTGGGCTATCTGTCCATCTCCTCTGGCCGTCACTTCCAGGTCTGGTTCCTTCTTTCCTCTTGGTCGGGGTGCCCATCTGTCTGCGTGGAACCTCCCGCCTGGGTAAGGAGCCATCCCCTGCTCTGTTTACAAAAGATTTACCCCACCACTTCCTTAAGTCATTTTAGAAGTAGCAGCAAAGGTTCACACATAGGTTGAGCTTATTTACTAACTATGTCAAGGTTATGAAACTCGGGTCCACAGCTGCTTTGAAGATACATCACCAGAAACGTTTGGATGACTGGGGACATCGTTGCTGCCGAACCCTCTATGGTGGTGGCAAGGTTATAGGAATGCATGAAGTACATCGAGAAATAATGAATAGATGTGATATTGTAGGTAATCTTAGCTAGCATTCTTTTGTACTAGAGCAGGCAGGGATCAGTATTTGTATAATGGTTGAAGGAGGGATGGTGTTTTACTCCTAAGCCTACTGGAATGGAGGCTCCAGATGATACTCACACCTTGGGTCAAGAAGGAGCTGTGTGATTTCCATTTTAACAGAAGACTATTTTATTATTGCATACATATCTGAATGGTCATTGGAAACTGCCAACCCAGTCTACACCCATTGACTTATAATCACATATTCTATAATATTTTGCAGATAGTGTCATGGGCTTTAGATACTGGAAGAAGGAATTAGATTCTAGGTACTGCAAAAGTGATAATCATTAGATTTTACAGCAGTAATGATGGAGTCTTCTCATGGAACGTGATGTGATTATAGGGACGAGTATACATGTCAGGTGTCAACACCAAAGTAACTGAAACTTAGTGATTAACATATATCTTTCTGTCATTTTGACTATCACATCACTACATGGCATAGCAATAGCAAATAGCATTTACAGAAAATTGTGGTCTACATATATTGTGAGATATTTGAGACTCCCAACAACCCCACAATTGTGCTGTGCGCCGACACTCAGTTACCGCAGGCAGGGATTGGTTGTTCATTGCTGGTGCAACTGCCAAGTTCGTAGGCTCACTGCATAACACGTCTGTCGCCCGTTGGTTGATGCAGGAAACATTTAAAACCAGCCACTGACCTGGTTGTTGGCTCACTTTTGGTCTTCTCTCTGAGGAAGGCTATCTGTTCTTTTAATCAGAAACAGGGAGCTCATGCAGGGTGACGTAAACACCATTGCGTGCTTGCTTTATTTCTGTGTGATGAAGTGATGGCTCCCATGTGGATAAATGCTCTGATAATATTCCTGCCTTGACAACAATAAAGCTGCTTTTTTCTGGGAAACCTGGACTTGCCTTCTCCTCTCTGGTGTAAGTCTGTGACCCACACATCACAAGTGGTACCAGAATTAGGGTCTTGCACAGATGGATCCCCAACAGTCACAAAATGTTCCCCTTCCACTGGAACCAAATGAGGCCCCTGCAGGCGCCCCCAGTCTTTCCGTCCCAGAGATGTGCTTGTGAAGATCGCTCCTTCAGACAACCTGGATTATTTCCTATTCTGGTTGAATACATGGACACATTGATATGCTGGGCCCCTTTATTATACAGTTGATTTTTTTGTGAATGTGAGCTGCCAAACCTTTGAACCTCACATTGGTGGGTGGCAGAAATTACACACAGCAGGCGGCATTGCCTCATTCACCTTTTACCACTAACCCAGTGATGTTTTTAAATTTCAGAATAATCATCTGGTTTTACAGACAGGACTTTCCACGTAACAGGTCATGTTTATTTTTAACACACGTCTGCACACAAGACACACATTTATATTTTTATCCATTGCGACCAGAGGCTTGCTGTCAATCGGATGGTGCTGTTTAAAATCATTGCCCCTATTTTGAACTCTGCCTTCATTAGGTGTTGCATTGGTTTAGAAATGTCACACCTAGTGAACTGTCTAATCTTTCCCACCAACATTATGCTCTTGCTATATCTGACTAATGATAGGGTGACTTTTTCCACAGGCTGAAGAACCTCATGAAGAATCACAGCTTTTCTGGAACATGATAAGCCAAAAAATGAGATGAGACACAGCCCAATGCGACAGAAGTCAAGTGGCAGACCCAGAGGCAGACCTCACCTGGTGCATGAGGGTCTGTGAATTCCAAAGGTGGAGATGAACGTCCCTGTTGCTTGTGACAAAGAAATCTTTCATTCAGTTTTATTTTTTAAAAAGTATGATTATTCTAAACTGTCAAATATATGGGGTTTTAAATTTTGTTTATGATTTAAATATAAAATATTGTCATCCCTGCCAGGTCGGGTCCAAGTCCTGGTAGGACACGTCCTGTTTTTGCCATGAAGTTGGAAGGAGGAGCAAACAATTTGTGGAGTGTGTCAGCATCCCAGCATGGGACCCTTACTCAGCTGGGAAGACAAGATAATGGAACGATCTGGGAGGAATCCATACCCTAGATGGTAGCATCCCTCTGCCTCAATACCCAAATGGACATCTGGAGGGCATGCTGGGAACTGTAGTTCTGTAGAGTAGCCCTAATGGATTCCATGGGTACCGCCAGGGGGTGCTGTTGCCTTCTGGGAGTTCCGCTTGACCCTGAAGTACTTCCAATGGGATATGCCATGGGTCTTGGATTAAAGGAGTTGCTTTGCCTCACCCAGGTGAGATGGAGTTGGGTGGAAGAAACACAAAACTTTCCAGGGAGGAATGGATGAGGAAGGAAGAAGAGAAAATGAATAGTGATCATCGTGGTCTTGAGGTTATTATATTAAAAAGAACCATTTGAAGGTAATTTATTAAAATAAACTTTTGATTTGAACAAGGGACTTGTGTCCATGCAGTTGTGCCTGGGTTTGGGGGGCTGCAATGCCCCTTAGTAGTCACAACATACTGACATGCACATCCTTAAGCCCCCTTAATCTAATTCCAAGCATCAAAGCCTATCCTGGCAATGCTGTGAGCGAGACAGAAAACAGCCCTGGGCAGGGCACTAGTGCAACCCTCAGTACACTAACACTTACACTGATATACAGTACAGGCCAAAAGTTTGGACACACCTCCTTATTCAATGTGTTGGTCTTTTCATGACCATTTACAGCACTCCATCACTCTCCTTCTTGGTCAAATAGCCTTTACACAGCCTGGAGGTGTGTTTGGGGTCATTGTCCTGTTGAAAAATAAATGATCGTCCAACTAACCTGACTTCTGCACAACACAACTGCTGGTCCCAACCCCATTGATAAAGCAAGAAATTCCACTAAATAACCCTGATAAGGCACACCTGTGAAGTGAAAACCATTTCAGGTGACTACCTGTTGAAGCTCATCGAGAGAATGCCAAGAGTGTGCAAAGCAGTAATCAGAGCAAAGGGTGGCTATTAAGAAACTAGAATATAAAACATGTTTTCAGTTATTTCACCTTTTTTTGTTAAATACATAACTGCACATGTGTTCATTCATAGTTTTGATGCCTTCAGTCATGAAAATAAAGAAAACACATTGAATGAGGAGGTGTGTCCAAACTTTTGGCCTGTACTGTACGTCTCAGGGTTCTGTAATTTATAGTTCAGTACGAAACAACAACTTACATATATAGTTATATTAAGTAAGAAAATGATTTCTTAGATGAAAATTACTGCCCTCAAGAAATGATTAATCAGACCAAAAAAATAATCAATCAGATTATTTCTTGTAAGCAGTTCAGTGTAATAAAAATAAGCACAGGCTCTGTAGCTCTGCAATGTAATAAAATTGCTATTAAAAAGAAATCAAAAATGTATGTATAATAGTTTGAAAACATATATACTTAATTTACATATTTTACATATTTGTATTTCATTTTGATGGCATTTAAGGCAATTTCACATAGTTCTAAGAAATAGAATAAACAGTAGTTATTATAAATATGAACTAAGGAAGTGTTAGAAGAAAAAATGCAATGGATTCTTATATTAAAGAAAAAGTATAATACACTTTGGCATTCAAAACAGTTTATTGCTTTATGCTAATATAAATGTAACATAAAATATACTATTGTGATTCAATGTTCTTTCTGTACTGTAAAATTAAGTTTAAATGCAATAGTTACTTTTTTTCATATCATATTTTCATTTTTAATTTAAACTGCAACATAATTAGCCAAATACGAAACAACAAGGACAACAATTTGGTGCATTAGTTAGTGCTACTGCTTCACAGCTAAAATCTTTCAGTCCTGTTGGGGCTTTTGAGAAGTGAACATGTATTCTTTATATGTGCAGTCAATTTTCTCTATAAATTCTGACTTTCTCAGTGATGTACAGGTAAGGTTGATTAGCAACTCTAAAATGTCCTGGACATTTATAATGGGCTGGTCCAGGATTTATTCTTGCATTGCATCTGTTGCGGCTAAGGGGCTTTGCTCTCCCACAATCTTAAATTAGACTAAGGAGAAATAGAATATATATGGATGGATGGTAATAAAAAGAAATCAGTGTGGCTTCCTGCCACCACAAAGCACAAAAAGGGCAGCAGGCTTCATAAATGACAAATTAATCACATATGACACAAAGGTGACAGTCATTTGACCATAATTAAATATAATTAGGTACTACTTGCGAGTTCTGTAAACCTCTATGGATATAAAAAGCACCTTTTGTAAGGGCCATAGTCCTTGTTGGACAATCACTGCAAAAATGAAGACAAAGGAGCATTCTGCTGATGTGAAAAACAAAATCATTGAAATGGCTACAAAAAAACTATACCAAAGAGTCTGAGTGTCCCATTGAGCACTGTTGGCCCCATCATCAAAAAGTGAAAGGTTCAACACAGCACCCAGACTCTTATGAGAAAAGGCCATCCCTCAAAACTACACATTAGAGAGAGACGTCAACTGGTGAGAGAGGCTACTGAAAATCCAACCATCTCTCTCAGAAATCGGCAATGCTCTTTGGCTGAAACTGGAGTGAAGGTGTAGGGATCCACAATTTCAAGACCTCTCCAAGAAACAGGCCTCTACGGGATGGTAGCAAGAAAGAAGCCATTCCTCAAGAAGTTCCACATAAAAACATGTGTGCCATTTGCTACAAAGCATAAACAGAACCCAGTTAAGATGAGGGAGAAGGTTTTATAGTCAGATGAGACCAAAATAGAACTTTTTGCCCAAACTTCAAAGTGGTAAGTGTGGCGTACAACTAATACTGTCCATACCTCAAGAAACACCATACCTTTGGTGAAATATGGTGGTGGGTGCATCATCCGATGCTTTTCATGTGCTAGGACTGGGAATGTTGTCATAGTTGATGGGACAATGGATGGACACAAATACTGCACAATATTGCAGGAAAACAACTCGGGAGAAGATTCATCATTCAGCATGACAATGATCCTAAGCAAAAGGCCAAAGAGACACAGTAATGGCTCAGAAACAGAAAGCTGTTTTGGAATGGCCAAGTCAAAGCTATGATCTTAACCCTATTGTGAATCTGTGGCACTATTTGAAAAATGCGGTCCACAGGTCCCATCCTACCAACCGAGAAGATCTCCTGAAACTCTGTCAAGAAGGATGGGGAAGAGTTACTCCTGAAAAATGTACAAAACTGGTGCATACTTACCTCAAAAGAATTAAGGCTATTATTGCAGCAAAAGGCTTCTTGAAAAAAGTATTAATGTGTAGGGCTTGAATGTTTATGCAAACGCTAACTTCTGAGTTGTTCTTCTTCAGTTAAATATCTACATAAAATGGTTTATTTTGACTTTGGAAATGTATTGAAACAGCACAAGAGTTCACATTATAAATACTGAATGTATAAATACTGTATGTGGACAGATCTTTTGTCATGCAGAAAAGTATGAAGACTTTCAAGGGGATTGAATTCTTTTGCATGCCACTGTATATTATTGGGGCTACGACCTGATTATTCCATTTGAACCCATGGGAAAGAAATGACAGTATATTGTAACATTATGAATTGTTATGGTCCCCTTAATGGACTGGACCTAACCATAAGAAAAATACAAGGGTGGTACTTCTAGTATAATACAGCTATTTTATGTATTCAGTAAAAAGAGTAATAGAAATTCAGTACTGTATGTGGCTACTGACTTTAATATTCCTCTTCTTTTTCTTCATTCGGCTGCTCCCGCTAGGGGTTGCCACAGCGGATCATCTTCTTCCATATCTTTCTGTCCTCTGCATCTTGCTCTGTTACACCCATCACCAGCATGTCCTCTCTCACCAACATCCATAAACCTTTGCTTAGGCCTTCCTCTTTTCCTCTTCCCTGGCAGCTCTATCCTTAGCATTCGTCTCCCAATATACCCAACATCTCTCCTCTGCACATGTCCAAACCAACACAATCTTACCTCTCTGACTTTGTCTCCCAATCGTCCAACCTGAGCTGACCCTCTAATGTACTCATTTCTAATCCTATCCATCCTCGTCACACCCAGTGCAAATCTTAGCATCTTTAACTCTGCCACCTCCAGCTCTGTCTCCTGCTTTTTGGTCAGTGCCACCCTCTCCAACCCATATAACATAGCTGGTCTCACTATCGTCCTGTAGACCTTCCCTTCCACTCTTTCTGATATTCGTCTGTCACAGATCACTCCTGACGCTCCACCCATTCCACACTGCCTGCACTCTCTTTTTCACCTCTCTTCCACAATCCCCATTACTCTGTACTGTTGATCCCAAGTATTTAAACTCCTCCACCTTCACCAACTCTGCTCCCTGCATCCTCTCCATTCCACTGACCTCCCTCTCATTTACACACGTTTTCTGTCTTATTTCTACTGACCTTCATTCCTCTCCTCTCAAGAGCATATATCCACCTCCCCAGGGTCTCCTCAACCTGCTCCCTACTATCACTACAGATCACCATGTCATCAGCAAACATCATAGTTCACAGGGACTACTGTCTAATCTCGTCTGTCAACCTGTCCATCACCATTGCAAATAAGAAACACCTCAGAGCCAATCCCTGATGTAATCCCACCTCCAACTTGAATGCATCCGTCACTCCTACCGCAGACCTCGCCACAATCACACTTCCCTCGTACATATCCTGTACAACTCTTACATACTTCTCTGCCACTCCCGACTTCCTCATACAATACCACAACTCCTCTCGAGGCGCCCTGTCACCACAGCCATGTCCATCCTTTTGGCAAAATCCACTATCCTCTGGCCTTCTTCATTCCTCTCCTTGACACCATACCTACCCATCACCTCCTCGTCTCCTCTGTTCCCTTTACCAACATGTCCATTGAAATCCGCTCCAATCACCACTTTCTGTCCCTTGGGTACACTGTTCATCACTTCATCCAACTCACTTCAAAAATCTTCTTTTTCATCCATTGCACACCCAACTTGTAGTGCATATGCACTAACAACATTCATCATCACACCTCCAATTTCCAGCTTCATAATCATTACTCTGCCTGACACTCTTTTCACCTCCAAAACACTCTTGACATACTGTTCCTTCAGAATAACCCCTACCCCATTTCTCCTCCCATCCACACCATGATAGAACAATTTGAATCCACCTCCGATCCACCTGGCCTTACTCCCCTTCCATTTAGTCTCTTGCACACACAATATATCAACCTTCCTTCTCTCCATCATATCAGCTAACTCTCTCCCCTTACCAGACATACTGCCAACATTCAAAGTTCCTACCCTCAGTTCCACTCTCTTTAAGTTCCTCCTCTCCTCCTGCCTCCAGACACGTCTCCCCCCCTTCTTCGGCCAGAAGTTGTCAGTTCTTTAGTTCTCAGGCTGTGAGTTTAGTGTGGCATGGTATGGCATACATATATTGTATT
>JANRMT010062837.1:55681712-55752463 GCA_026402145.1 Polypterus bichir lapradei
ATATATATATATATATATATATATATATATATATATATATATATAGAGAGAGAGAGAGAGAGAGAGAGAGAGAGAGAGAGAGAGAGTAGATTACAGATAATATGCCCAAAATATAAGAAAGGTATGTGAGCACTGGCAAAATAATATTAATACATCCTGGATAACAGGCTACCAGGTGCCTCCCTGTCTTAGTATGCTCACTGGTGTCTCTTCTGACATAGTCTGATGTAAGATGGAGTGATAGAAAAAAACAGCATGGCTATCTGCATGAATGGAGCAGATGAGAGACACAGAGAGAAAGAGAGAGAGAGCAGGCTCCAGTTTAATCCATTTCTATTGGTTCTTGACAGGCTTCTTACGCCAGTGGAAGTGGGATTCCGAGTGACTCAGCTCAGGCACACTTCCAACCCCAATGCACCCCACACCCCATTCTGCTTGTTTTGATTTGGTATTTTTAGCTAGAAACTAAACACCTGCATGCAATTGTCTTATGTTGATCTGGCAAGTCAGAAATGTCCCTGAGCGTGAACTGGCTAATACCACTTGCCTGAATTTTAAAATTAGATGTTGTTAGACAATTAATTTATTATAAGATCATAAGATATTGTTTGCAATTAATAAAATAAACATTGCCATCCTATATGCTAGATATTACTCTCTGTTACACCAAGACTGAACTGTATGGTTTCAGTTCTGAGTGTCACCATTCCAGTGGTAAAATATGGTGGTGGAAGCATCATGCCATGGGGTTGTTTTTCAGCAGCAGGGACTGAGAGACAAATCAGGGTTGAGGAAAAACTGAATGGTGCAAATTACACAGCTACTCTTAATGTAAACCTCACCCAGAGTGCTCTGGAGCACAGAATGAGAGGAAGGTTCACCTTTGAAAAGGACAATGACAATAAGCTCGAAGCAAAGACACAACAGTAGTAATTTAGGGACAACTCTGGGAATGGTTTGAGTGTGCCAGCCAAAGCCCAGACTTGAACCCAATCGAGCATCTTTGGACAGACTTGGAAAAAAGGTTGTTCATCAACAGTCTCCATCTAACCTGACAGAGCTTGAGAGGATCTACAGAGGAGGATGGAAGATAATCCCCAAATTCAGGTGTGTGAAGCTTGTCATGTCATACTGAAGAAGGCTACTGACTGAAATCATGGTGGTAGAAGCTTCAACAAAGTACTGATTATGGAGTCTGAATACTTGTGTCAATGTGACATTTCAATTATTTCATTTTTTAATAAATTTCCAAAAATTTTAAAATCGCTTTGTGTTTCTGGTGTATCGAGTGTTGAATGAAACAATGAATTTAAATGATTTTAGCATAAGGGTGCAATGTGACAAAATGTGAAAAAGTGAAGGGGTCTAAATACTTTCTGAACGCACTGTAATAGATTTATGTGCATAGTGATAACAATCTAGACTGGAATGATTATATGCCTCTCAATTATAATTATTCACATTGAAAAATTAATAGTATAAACATAGAAATAAAAGAAGAAAAATATAATAAAACAGCAAAAAAAGAAAAAAAAAAACATGCAAATACTGCTTTCAGAAAAAAGTCTTTTTACAAGATCTATATAATTAATGTTTAATAAAGAAAAAGAAGAATCCATGCAGAAAAAATTGCTTTGCTACTAGCGAACGGAAATTCAGTATACAAAGTTCAGTCTAACAAAGTGCTAATCCAAAGTAAGAAGACATCTATTACTACAACTATGGAAAAAAAGAAAATAGACGTCTACCTGTATTAAGCCATATTTTGATTTATGTGTGAATGGGAAGGTTAATAGAGGCTACGTTACATATTAATCTGACCCAACCTCAAAATGTTTCCATTTGCTTACTGATTTTCTAATATTTTCCATGAAAAGGAGGTGTTGTCAGTTCAAGCAGAATTTTCTCTGAATATTTAACATGCACAACTGGGAAAATTAACTTATTAGAATACTTATAGTGCAGCCTAAAGTGGGGCATTTAGTATGGTGTGACTTTATCAGGACTAATTGTCAAATGTGAATGTCATGCGAGACTAAGGTCATAACATTTAATAAATGTTATTGATTGGACTGTTGTTTCTACTATGAACATTTGCTAAATACTTTGAGCATAAGTAAGAGAAGCTATAAACAAAACATTTTATTGTTATCATTATTATGTATTTAGCTGGGAAAGTCATTTTTACAGAAGAGGCTAAGGAGGCACCTGAAAATATGACTGAAGAATTTTTTATAGGAGTGAATGGGCCTGCTTAGACCCAACAATTCATTAAATGTTAGTAGATATTATTAGATGCTAATAAAGCTTACCTGAAAATAAATGTTTGGGTTTGGGGACTAAAAGGGTTTGTTATTGAAGGTGGGTAGATTCTAGAAGGGAGTTAAATACATTGTGGAAGAAACAGATAAGAGAATGATAAATGTTTGGGGGTTCCACCCTGTATAATCTCTCAAACACTCAAACAAATGAGAAAACAAGTAATCCCAAAGGACTAAGCCCAAAACAATGACTGAATATGAGACTGAAGGCTTGGGTTTTATAGGTGGAGGACAGCAAAGGGTGGGATCTCAGGCGTAAATGAGGTCTGCAGGAGGGCGTGATGTAGCAGTGGGTGGAGTCTCAGCTGGGCTTTTCTTCTTGTGGACTGCGTAAGAGGGAGAAAAGACATTAGTACCGCTCGTCAAACCTTGGCTCTGCATCTTACCCCCAGTTAAGCCCTTAGACTGCCTCCCATGCACATGTGTGACACCATTTATACACTCAATGAGCAAATGATTAGGAGCCCTATACTGATGCTGGGTTAGGGCCTCCTTTTGCACTCAAAACAGCTTTAAATTTTCATGGCCAGGATTCCAGAAGATGCTGAAAACACTCCCTTGAGTTCCCAGTTGTCATGATTGCATCCTGCAATTTCTGCAGACTTGTCAGCTGCACATTCATGCTGCGAATCTCCCATTCTACCACAAGCAAAATGTGTTCAATTGGATTCAGATTTGGTAACTGGGAAGGCCACTGAAGAACACCAAACTCATTGTAATGTATATGAAACCAGTTTGAGACACGGTGCACTATCATGCTGGAAGTAGTCATTAGAAGATGGGTAATTTGTGGTTGTGGAGGGATGCACAAGGTCTGCAACAATACTCACATAGACTGTGGCATTCAGATGGTGATTGGGCCAGAGAGGGCCAAGAAAACATTCAACACCATTACATCACCACTACAGCCTGGACTGTTCACACAAACAGGCGGGGTGCATGGATTTGACCCTACCATCTGTCCGCCTCAGTAGAAATTGAGATTCATCAGACCAGGCTATGTTTTGCCAGCTGTCCAGTTTTAGGGATCCTGTGCCCACTGATGCCTCAGCTTTCTGTTCTTGGATGAAATGAGTGAAACCTGATGTGGTCTCCTGCTCATTTGCTTCAAGGTTCAAAAGGTTGTGTATTCTGTGACGCTTTTCTGCTCACCATAGTTGTAAGAAATGGTTATCTGAATTACTGTAGCCCCTTTCTCTCAGCTAGAACTAGTCTGGACATTCTCCTCCAACCTCTCATCAACAAGGCACTTTCATCCACAGAGCTGCCACTCACTGAATATTTTTTTTTTGTTTTTCACACTCCAGAGAAAAAAATCCCAGGAGATCAGCAGTTATGGAAATGCTCAAACCAGCTTGTCTGGCACTAATAATCATGCCACAGTCGAAATCACTGAGATAACATTTTTTCTGTATTCTGGTGTCTGATGTGAACATTAGCTGTACCTCCTGATCTGTACCTGCATGGTTTTATGATTGGCTGATTAGATAACTGCATGGATTAGCAGGTGTATAGGTATTTCTAATAAATAGTGAATGTATTTTTTTATTATTTTCAATGCCCAGCGTTGTTACATAAAAATAATTCTTGATTTAGGCTAACCTAATGCCTTTTAATTGTTATGTATTGCCAGAAGGCAAAGGATTCATCTTTATGTAATTTAATTTATGGGCCATGGGGGTGGGGGCGGTGACCATGGAGTCCCAGGCACTGACCTGATCTCATACTCTCAACTTTCACATTACTTTAAAAAGGTTATTTCTTCACAAGTGATGAAATCTCATTTGCTTTGCAGCAGGGGATCATTAAGAAGTTGTACTACTGAAATGTACCAAGTGGTTCACCGATGATGAATGTACAATAAGCCTAAAATTGCTATTTTATTTATTCCATATTTTACTAATCAAACCACCCTCATCCAGTTTTGCACTTTGTCTAATCGCCTCTCAGTGAAATGTAATGTTGAAAACTGCAATGCTCCATGTGCCCTGCTTGAATTAGAGCATATTAAACTGTGTGTGTTCCTGAGGAATAAATGTGGCTTGGCAGGAGTGCATAATGTTTTAACTCTGTCAGTAAGATTTTGAAAAAAAAAAAACACCACCAGAAATGTCAATTACCATGCAAACTTTTGGACATAATATAGGCTATGGTCTTTCTTGGAGCTAAGAGAAAGCTAAGTGTTCTAATATTTATGCAGAAAAAGCAGCACTTTCAACTTGAAACATTAAAAGACGAATCAAGTATAATGAAGGATTAGCTACTCTTGTCCTGTAAGCTGTTCATCCCAGCACTTTCATCACATTTAACCTATTATCAACTTATAGGTGAAACATACCCTTAAAGTGTTCCAAGGTGTCCCACGAAAAGAAAATGGAGTGGTAAGTTAGTGCCTTTGATCAAAGAAGATGGACTAGATTGCTGTAATTATTTTTACTTATTGATTATAAGATTAAGGCTAATCAATTATGAATCTGCGTAAACAAGAAAGTCAACATTAGGCTTTTACTTTTCTCATAGAGCTTATGGCATTTATCTAGAGGAAAGGAAGGCCTAAATCATGTTTGATTAAACAAAAAATAAATGTTTATTTAAGCACTAGGTACACTGAGGTACTTAGCATTAGAAATATGAACAAAAACACATTTCTGTCCAAGGTGTTTTAAATATATCAAATGTATAAAACGAAGCAAAAAAGTTATGTAAACAATAATTTTCTATGATTAAAAACTTCAGTCTTCAATACTGTAGGCCCATGTTAAGAAATAAGAGCCACACTTTTTAGATGTGTTTAAGGCTGAGTTTAGTAATGGCTCCTTGCATCATGTGATAGCAGAATTTGATCGTTAATTCTTGCATTTTGTGTGACTAAATACAAAATAAAGAGAAAAAAAATTCTTATGAATTGTTGTTGAATTAGGCATCATACAACAAAAGATGGCAAGAGGAACTGCTGCTGTTACTGCCTCTGCACTGGCATCTGCGGGTAAAGAGTCTCATATCCTCTGTCAAGAACATTACTTGTGAAATTCTTTTTTTTTTTATGTTGATTAATTGTTGAGCTACACCCTTGCACTGTTTTTTGTGGAAAAATTCAAGATCATAGTCACACTTTAATTTGGAATAGGCTATATCTGGTTATGACAATAATCAAGCTCACTGTGAATACTAAGAAACCTTTTAAAGGGAGTCCCTTTGAGTTAATGATGCTCCCAAAAGAAAGGCAGTTGCTAACAGCAGGCTGTTGAACTATAAGCAAGGGAGCAAATAGGGAGCAATAGTTTATATGTAATACATTTCAAGATTCTATAAGCTGACTTGGGCTGGAACGATAATCCATTAATTTCAGAAATGGACTCTAAGAGGAGTTAATGGATGACACAGAAAGCCATGATGTAAATGATACTTTAGAGTACTTCAGCCTAACACTAATATTAGGCAGCAGGCTGTTTAGATTAAAAAATGAGTGTCTAGAACCTCCTTACCTAGTCTAAGTGATACTTTAGAGCACATTAGCCTAACACTAAAATTGGGCACCAGGCTGTCTAGTAAGAAAACAAAAAAAACAAAATTCAGATGGAGTTAGGTAAGTCATTTGTCAGTCTAAATAAATGAAGTTCCAGGATTTGTGTTTTGGGGAAGCTGGTCATAGCTGCTTCTAAGCACATGTCCGAAGCATGACGTCTAACTCTACTCATTAGCACTCAAGACATGATTCCTATTCAAGTTGTAGTTCATTTTAGTTTAGTAGATAAATGCATTCACATACTCTACAAAAAATAAAATAAAATAAGGATTCAGATAACTGATGGGGGCCAATAGGTTTAGGAATTAGTCATACCTTTACAAATGACAATTTGTCTCTTCTACCTTGAGAAAATGTATTTTCTTATTGTTAAATTCACCACAACAAAAGTGATATTAGGATTTTCCATAGTTGAGACAACATTTTCAGAAAACTGATTGGGAATCCAATTGACTGGAACCTTAGGGTCAAAAATAACTTGTATTACTAAAATAATGAAACCCATGTCTCAGCTACTTTTGTTTCTTTGAGCTCCCTCCCTAAATAATTTGAAGAGTATAAACTATCAAGGCTACATATGAAAATCTGTTTGCTTAAAGGATAAGTTCAGTATTTTGTTCTTGTGGTTATCATCATTTCATCCATGATATTCACTGTGAACAGAGAAGTATATCCTTACCTCAAGAAAATAGCAACAATAATCTGTGATAAAATGCATTATTTCCAGTTTAGTTTTGTTGTCACAAGAATGCCTCAGAAATGCAGAAGGCTTATTTTGTACGGCAGGCATGTCAAACTCACTAACATTGGTGGGTCGCTTCAACAGCCATATGTGCGTCAGCGGGCCGCACTGTAACAAATACTATTATACAAAGTTACTGTAGCTTTCTTTCCAATACTGAAAACTTTAAAAAATGTAACACAAAGTTTAAAGAAAAGCAATTTATTTCCATATAATCTCCGTACAACAGCGTACAATTAGAGTCTTAACCTCTTAGCTAGGTCCTTATATTATTATATTATATTCATTATATTATATTCATTGCTTATATACAGTAGGAGTCTTACAGTGTGAGATTTATATCTTTTGTCCTGACACTTGACATCTCTTGTTAGTAACCAGTTTGTCAATATCAGGCTTGAAATCTTGTGCAGCTGCAACTTTTATGAGGGATTAAAGGTGCTCGACAATAAGTCTTCAGTGATGTGGGGTTTTGGTAGCTTTCATTAACGAAAACAATTGCTCACAAAGCTAAGTGTTTACGAACATACACAGTACTCTCGATGCCAACTTATGGATCTGCACATACGAGGGTGGCAGGTAAGCATACAAGCCTGGCACACCAACTTTGTTGTATTTTGCCATCAGAATAGAATCTGACTGCAGTTCAATCAATTCAATTTGGATATTCTCAGGCGCATTCTCAACGTTGTAAGAGTATGGTGACATAAACAGCACAAAGTCCTGTTCGTGTGAACTGAAATTGCAAAAACGCTCACTGAATTCATTGCTCAGTAATACAAGTTGGAAAACAAATCATCCAAAAATCTAATTTTACTTTAGTAAGTTTACTTCAAAGTTTATATTGTAAAATAAACCAATATGCAAAAAGCCCCCTGACCTACACTAATTATACAAACTCAAAATCACAAAAATCTGTTAATAAACAACTCACCAACCTCTCGCGTCCATTTCAGATCTTCAGCTGTAGTCTGCACTAACTGTTCGTTACAATACTAGCACAAAATCAACGTGAAAATATGTGAGCTACAAGCCTTAAATTTTACTCCGTTTGCCTTGCTCTCTCTCTCAGGGGTGGGGGACGATTTGTCCTTAATTTTACTTCTTGTAAAAATTGATGGATTTGTATGGAATGATTGCAATAAAATTAATAAAATTTCAAAAAAAAAAAAATATGAGAGCTATTACTACTCGTGATGGTCAGTTCTGCCCAGTGGCCAGTCTCAGCAGCCCAGCCAGTAGCGCAGCCCAGTGGTCCGCAACCTGTTTGACACCAAGGACCGCTTTACTAGAAGCAAATTTTTCCAGGGACCGATGGGTTGTTGGAGGTTGGAGTTTATGGGGTGATTATGGGCGGGTTTCGTAGGGCAGTTTTATACACAATTTACATTACATTTCTATTATTATTAAGTTATAATTTAGTAATAGAAATTATACAGCTTACCATAATGCAGAATCAGTGAGAGCCCTGAGCTAGTTTTTCTGTAACCAGACGATCCCATCTGGGGAGGATGGAAGACAGTGACACATGAAGTGTGTTGCTTAAGTTCAGTATACTCCGTAGTCTCGTTTTGGTTGCTGTCACTGCAGAAAACGCTGCCTCACAAAGATAGAATGTTGGAAATGGAAGCAGCTTCAATAGCTTCTTTCGCGTTGCTTTAATCTTCTCCTGTCTACAAGTTATGCTGACGAGAATTTTTCTCAGCATTTCCTTGCGATGATACATTTTCAGGGTGCGAATGATGCCCAAATCCAATGGCTGAAGCACTGCCGTGCAATTTGGTGGGAGGAATTCAACGTGAACATTATCTAAGTGCGGAAGCATGTTGTGGTCAGCACTGTTATAAATCAGAAGCCAAATTATCCTTTTCTTCTTCTTCATATTGTGAGGTTTCTGAACTCTTTTGGGATCTGGGATCCCCCCCACCCAACAGGAATGACACACTGAAGTGCGTCCAGAAGAGCTATTGCCACGTGTGAGATTGTATGTCCGGGTCCCAAGAGAGTTTAAAAACCTCATATATTCTTGAATGAGTGCCACATTAATATGAATGTTTCTTGAACAAGCATCACTGCAACCACATAAAAACAGCTTTTTCGGCGTCTTCAAATGCAGCAGTTCGCATACGTTTGCAACCTGAGATTTTTCTTCTTTTTTGCATATAACAAGTATGCCGTTTCTATAGAAGGGTGATAATGAGTTAAATTCTAATGGATGTTTTCCAAATGTTGACGAGCAATAAGGAAAAGGTATCACTTAAAACCACACAAAACAAAAACAGCAAAAAAACAATACGAGGAAAATTCGAAGAAAGAAAATTTTTTTTACAGTGTTTCTGTTTGGGGATCGTTGTGCAAATGTCCACAACTGAGCTGTGACCACAGAACTAACTGCTCTGTGGATGATTCATTCAAGCATTTCAAGGTCACTTCGTTGTAATAAAAGTATCTGCTGCTGAATGTACTTCGTAGTAATGAGATTTCTGTGGACTCGTGTCATATGGGGAAACTGTCAGAAACATAAAAAACACTTTGTTGTAATACTTTCTCACCGTGGTCTCTCTCCTCTTTCTGCGCCGCTGCAAAGCCCCGCCCGCCTAGCTTTCTGAAAAGTATCCTCAGTAAAGGGGACAGCATTTTTGCTGTAGTCCTTCACTGAGTGAGTCTCTGTTGCTGGCAGTTCTCTCCAGCCTAGCACTTCAGTTGTGACTTCGTGGCTGCAACTATACTAGCAGATGACGTTTCTGGTACAGTAATGCCATGGGAAAATGTGCTTTTGTCAGAAGGCAGAAGCAAGAAAAGTCAATAAGTAATACCGAAGATGCAGAATGATTTAATCACAAACGATAGTAATCATTTTGTACAAGTTTAGAGCTAACTAGGATCTGTCATGCGGGCCGCACAGATTTCTGTTGCGGGCCGCGTGTTTGACATGCCTGTTGTATGGTACATCAGAGTGGCTGTATGTAGAACGTTTTAATGTTTTTTTTTTTTTTCAGAATAGGACCCCAGCATCCATAAGGTCCATCTAAAATTGCAAGGGTGGACTTTTTTAAAATTAATAAAAAAATGCTTCACTTGACAACACAAATTTTTATGGAGCAAATCAATTTATACTAATAAAAGGCAAATCCCTCACTGACTGACTGACTGACTCACTCACTCACTCACTCACTCATCACTAATTCTCCAAGTTCCCGTGTAGGTAGAAGGCTGAAATTTGGCAGGCTCATTCCTTACAGCTTACTTACAAAAGTTAAGCAGGTTTCATTTCAAAATTCTACGCGTAACGGTCATAACTGAATACTACTTACGTACATATATACGGCCATAGCCTGCAGCTCGGCTGCCGTGTGAGGCGGAGTTGCGTCCCCCAACACCACACCTCCCACGTAGTTGGCTGCCTGCCTATATTGCGTCCTCCATCCCCACGCATCCCACATAATTGACTGCCTGCCCATATAAGGCCATCCGTCAGCAGCACTCCAAGCTGTGAGGAAACATTAAAAAGGAGGCGTGTCACACGTCGTGGTACATTTTCTGATGCAGCTAGATGGAAACAACTTCATCACGCTGTCGCTAAATACTCGCAGAAAAATCCACAAGTTAATAGACACGCTGTCACTAAATACTCGCAGGCAAATCCACAACTTCATAGAGACGCTGCCAAAAACGAAACAATGCAAGAAAGCAGGAAAGAAAGAAAGCAAGGTAAAGAAACGGAAAGAATATCTTATTTATAAACGGCGCAAATATATTCACATGTACTTAACCTATATTACAACTATATAGACATATAAATTAGACACCCAGACACACACAATCCCCACACGTTCCCCAGTCCTTGATCTGAACTTACTTTTAAAAGTTTATAATCACACGGCCTGGGAAGTCTGTAGTGAATCCAGCGACCAATCAAGATGTGCGCCGCGGACACGTTTACTTAATTTACATGTCAAGAGGCGCTCTCACCGGCTCGGCGACATTTCCTTTATTGAAAAATGAAGTCTGTCTCACCCGGGTGACTCGCCGTTAGCGTCCATCCATGGCTGACGCCCGCTCTACAACAGACAAGTAAAGCCGTCAGCTCCAAATACCCCTTTTAGGTTAGCAGGCACCCAACCGTCCTTATTACGGAGTCTTCCTTGCTTTACCGCTGGTTATGTTATTTTTAAAATGTTTCCTTTTCTTTTTTATAACTTTTTTAACACACTACTTCTCCACTGCGAAGCGCGGGTATTTTGCTATCTACACATATAAAAGGCAAAGCCCTCACTGACTCATCACTAATTCTCCCACTTTTCATATATGTGGGAAGCTGAAATTTTGTGTGCTTATTCCTTGCAGTGTACTTATAAACGTTAGGTATGTCCTATTATAACACCCAAGGGGGGGAAACGAGTGTACCACCTAAACTGTATATATAGATAGGGGAAACCCCTCCTTACTATTTCTGCTACTTCCAATTTTCCCATGTTCATCCTTTACACTGTACATACAAAGGTTAAGTATGTTTCATTTCGTGTTGTGCCCCGTAATGAACTTTTGAAAATAACGTCTTCTTTTTGGAGGTTCTCACCATTACGCCATAAGGAAGTTTAGGAACTGAGCTCTCCTTTTGGCAGTTTCATTCCTTATTTCCATTAAAAGAGGATTTATTTCACACACAAGGGCCACCCCAGGTCCCCCTTCCTTTTTCCACACGGCCGCTGTCCACACACCTACCACGTGGTTGGCTCCCTGCCTATATACATTAATGACATCCCGTGCTCATGTACCTCCTCACTCGCTTCCTTACTGTCCTCAGCTGTTCGTGCTCACTGCTCCCTTCTTCTTTACTCCACCGCTTCAAGCCTGTTATTGTTCGCCTTGCTTCACGTCTCCCTGCTGGTGACTCCTGCCTTTTCGTTTACTCCACCGCTTTACTACGAAACTTACAACCACCAAAACTTTGTAATGGCACCAGGCTTTAGATCGAATCTCTGCACAAGAACCTCATTGAGGAAACTGTCTTCACTGAAACAGGCTCAGAGAAGACTGTATTTATTCCTCGCATCCCTCTCATACCCTCTGACCTCCCATTCCAATTCAAACGCCTCCATTTTCCAGTAAGGGTCTGCTTCGCTATGACAATAAATGAGTCACAGGGCCAGACTCTAAAAAAGGTCGGCATTGACTTGACACAAGATTGCTTCTCACATGGCCAACTGTACATTGCATGCTCAAGAGTAAGCTCAGCAGACATTTTACAGCCTGAGGGCAGAACTGCAAGCTGTTGCTTTCAAAGAGATCCTTACATCCTAAAAATGTGTATTTCTCATACACAACATTTACAATCATACTCATCATTCTCAATACTAAAATAAGCCTACGACAATTACATTGACAATCACGTTACGTTATTTTTAAAATGTTACCTTTTTTTCATAACTTCTTTAACACACTACTTCTCCGCTGTGAAGCGTAGGTATTTTGCTAGTATATTAATATACAAGAAATAAATTGAACTTATTCTTATTAATATTAAATAGTCTCTAACACTCAGTTTTTAAAAATCTGTCCATCAGAGAATTTGTCAATTGTTTTTATTAGGCACAATAGGAATCATTTAATAGGAATAATTTTCTGGGTTTTGAACCATGTCTGCATTTATTCTTTAGGTGGTACAGAACCATTTATTATGGATTCATTCCAGATTTGTACATCATGGTAATATTTTGCCAGGTCTGTTGTTTACTTTTCATGTTATAAACCACAAGTGATTAATTTCTTCCATTGATTACTTAATAAATAATCAATTGTAAAATGTCCTTTAGATTTTTCAAAATGTGTCCATGGATATAACACTACAGTTAATAGCATGATTGATTCAAGTTATTTTATTTTATGCTTTCAGGCTTTCTCTTTTCACATACTTACATTTGTGGTTATCCCTTTTTGTTTCTTTTTAGTTGTGATCTGTTATTCTAAGTGTCACTGCATTTTAGCATTTAATAAGAAACCACCTCTTTGGTGACTTAATATCCTCTTTAATAAAACCCTTGTGTGCGTCCAGGTGTCCGTGTGTGTGTGTCTTCTGGTGAAGTGCGCATGCGCGGGGCCACACAGCACGTGTTCAGTCTCTTCCTGTGCAGAGAGAGAGACAGATACACACACAGGCGTGCACGAGTCACGCACACACACAGGCGCGCGCGAGTCTCTCACACTCACACACACACACACACACACACACACACACACACACACACACACACAGGCGCGCGCGCGTCACACACCCACACACACACACACACACACACACACACACGCACACACACACACACACACACACAGGCACGCGGTGTCCGTGTGTGTATCTTCTGGAGAAGTGCGCATGCGCGGGGCCACACAGCACGTGTTCAGTCTTTTCCTGTGCATTCCCTGTGCAGAGAGAGAGACAGAGACACACACAGGCGCACGCGAGTCACACACACACACACACACACACACACACACAGGCGCACGCGAGTCACACACACAGAGGCATGCGCGAGACAGACAGACAGACAGACAGACAGACAGACAGACACACACACAGAGGCGCGCGCTTAAAAGACACACACGCGAGAGACACACACACGCAGGCCCGCGAGAGAGACACACACACACTCAGGCGCGCGCGTGCATTGTTGCAATGTTACTTTTCTTGGTTGTTTATTAAATTACAGATTTTTCAAATGTTCATTTTTTTCCCCTGTGCTTAAAACTCATTAAAAAAAGAGTTTTTAGTGAGCGGGTCATAAGGCTATAGCGCAAATTCTTGCAGTGTTAGTTTTCTGTTGTTCAAGGTTTTCTTAGTGTTATGAAATGTTTTTACATTTAGTTTACTATTACGCTGTGCTTTCTATGGTATAGTTAACTATATTTGTGATTAAAAACTTAAAAAAATATATATTTACATACAGTTCATACGGTCTGGAACGGATTAATTGTATTTACATACAATCCTATGGGGGAAATTACTTCGGTTCACAACCAAATCGGGTTACAACCAGAGTTTTGGAACGAATTATGGTCGTGACCCGAGGTTCCACTGTATTACTGTCAGACAAAATTACAGGCATTTTACGGAAATACAAACCAGTATTACTGAGAGAGAAAATTAAAGGCACACAATACAGTGACACATATTACAGCCACATACAAGGTCCCTTGCCATTTAATATAGACTGTTCATACAAATGTTTATGCACTACTGTTCTAGCGCCCGTTATTTTAATGGGCTTAATGTCTAGTACAGTAATAAATCTTGTTACTGTGGTTAATGCTGATTGTTGTGGTTTATGGGCAGAGAAGCCGCTAACAGATAAAGAATGACTGGGATATGAAAAGTGTTTCATAAGGTTACTACAACTGATCTCGGCCCTCTTCAGTTTGCATATCAAGCAAACAGATCTGTGGATGATGCCATCAACATGGGCCTTTACTTTGTGATGGAGCACCTGGACTGTAAAGGAACTTATGCCAGTGTACTGTTTGTTGACTTCAGTTCAGCTTTTATCACCATTGTCCCTGAGCAGTTGTAAACTAAACTTCTACAGACTGAACTGAATCTTTCCATCTGTAAATGGATTTAATGTTTTCTGAAAAACCGGAAACAACATGTTCATGTGGGCTCCTACCTCTCAGAATGTCTCTGTATTAGTACAGGTGCCCCTCAAGGCTGTGTACTTCCCTCCTACTTTACTCTTTGTACACCAACAACTGCAGGACAACTGATCCTTCAGTTAAAACCATTAAGTTTGCTGATGACACCCCCATTATTGGTCTAATTACTAATGGCAATGAAACACCATATAGAAAAGAGGTGTCTCGTCTTGTGTGTTTGTGTGCTTCCAACAACCTAGTGCTCAATGCCACAAAGACAGTGGAAATGGTCATTGACTTTCGCAAATAGAAGTTACAAAATCTCCCACTAGAAATGAAAGCTTCTGCAGTCAATATGGTGGAATCCTTCAAATTTTTGGGCACCACTATCACAAACACTTTAAGCTGGGACATTAACACCATTTCCATCACTAAAAAGGCACAGCAACGATTGTATTTCTTACACCAACTAAAGAAATTAAATATTTCCCAGCCAATCCCAGTTCAATTTTACAAAGACATAATTGAAAATTGAATCACATTCCCCATTGTTGTCTGGTTTGGCTCAGCAATGGCACAGTCCAAATCTACTGTAAATTACAGGGTGCTATGAGGTCTGCTGATAAAATAATTGGCTGTGCTCTTCCATCTGTAGCAGACCTCGTATCACTAACCATCTAATAAGGATCAGCTTTTCCTGTTTATATTATTTGTATGTGAGGTTGTGTTCTATAATAAGCAGCTCCAAATCTACCAAGTCAAATTCCTGTACATTAAGTACTGGCAAATAAAAGTGATTTTCATTCCAATTCTGAAAAGCGCTGCATAGGATTAGACAAAGAATGACCGTAAACAAGCAGGGCCAGACAACGACCAGAAAAAGGATAAAAAAAAAAAAAAAAAATCAGACTACAATACGAATTCTAAAAATTGTAAGTCCCTAGTCTAAAATGTCTTTCCCTAACTTTGAAGTAAAAAACAAAAAAGAATTTAAAAAAGGTTGGTCTGCAAGCCAATGCATGGATACTTGAAACAGCGTGGAGTTAACTTTAAATTTGATGACACACAGATGTTGGAACTAAGATGGTGAAGAGTGGCAAACAAAAATACGGCTGCAACCAAGTCAAAACACAAAATAACAGTGTCCGTGAAGCAAATGAATGAAGTCATCTTCATTACAACTAAAATATTTAAGGAAAATAAAATACACTAACACTATGATAACAGTAGTGTAGTGGTTAACACTGCTACCCCATAGATCCAGATCCTTGAGTTCAGATTCAATCCTGGCCTCGGTTTGTGTAGGCTTTGTAAGTACTTCAGTTGTCTGTGCTTGTTTTTCTCCAGCATCTAGGTTTTCCTCCCATATCCCTAAAGACATGCACGTTAGGTTAAGTGTAAAGTCTAAATTGGCCCCATGTGGATGTGTGCATATTTCATCTCTGCAATAGACAGAAGCACTGTCCGGGGCTGTTTCCCACCTAGTGCCCGATGCTGCTGATATAAGCTTCAGCCCCTCACAACTCACTATTGCCTATGCCTATTTGGCAGCAGTAGTTTTCATAATTCATGTTGCGTCTAGTGGTGTAATTTTTGTTTACAGTAGTTTCTCGTTTAAGAATTTTTTTTTGGCAAGGTAATAGTTTTAATCTTTAGTTTGACATGTTTTACACATTTCATGTATCTAAGTGCTAGTTTATTGTTTTGATGATCAGCTATATGCAACAACAGGCCAAATAACAAGACATAATAATCTCAATTTCGCTTACTGGAATAGTCCACCAAAAATTATATTTGTATATGTTACTTACACCATATTATTTGAAGTGGTGGCAGAGAAAAAAATGATTCTCTTGTTTTCATGTAGAATGGAGACATAGAAGTTTATGATAAAATAGAAGCCAATAGTGGCCGATGCTGTACAAGTGCAATGGGAATGGAAAACAGAAAGAAAAAACCTCATATTACTCGTGTCATATTATGGAATACCAATAAAGAACTGGGACAAAAAAACATGCAGACAAAAGTAGAACATGCAATCTTCATAAAGACATGGTAACAGCGCAGGCAACCCCAAACTAGGAGGGGACCCCTGAGGGTGTCAATTAACATTGGAACTCATTGTAACAACAAATCTGTGGGAACTCCCCTTGATGCTGTGAATTAGACGCTATATAGCGCCTGATCCGGCACAGATTCACACTGAGGCACGTGTAAAAAAGACACAGACTTTTATTTTTCTTCATCTTCATGTCTTCTCCGTGAACCCTCCAGCCACAACACAGTCCCAAGTACTAAGCAAAGCACAACACAAATCACAATCCTTGTTCTGGCACCACCACTCCTCTCAGGGCAGCTTCGTCCACCTCCTCCCGACTCTGGCGCCCTGAGTAGTGGCTGCAGGCTCCTTTTATAGCCCATCCGGAAGTGCTTCAGGTGCTCGTTGACCTACTTCTGGCTGCACCTCTGGGTGTGGCTGCGCTCCTGCCCAGATGGGCTTGTTAAGCCGTGCACCTCTATGCATCTCCCCCTGGCGGAGACCACGGAGCCCAACCAAGATGAGCTCTGGTGATCCATGAAAGTGGCCCTGATGCAACCTGGGGGACTGCCACCAAGTGTTCTTGGGGACGTAGCGTGCATCCCATGGCTACTCCCCCAGATCCAGTGTTGAAGGGGCATCGCTGGCCGTCCGCCACAACGCATACTATTGATTCACTACAATGAAGAGGATTTACACGTTTAAAAGTAAAAAGTGGGAAAACAAACAAGGGCAAAAGGAAAAGAAAAAACAGGAGAGTGGTAAGTAGTGAAGAATCTGTAATGTTGATTCAGTTAAGCAAGCACAAAGGAGCGTCTCATACACTCAATGAATGGATGGAGTGCTTTACAGCAGCAGAAGAGAATAGCTGATAACTTATATGGAGAGAAAAAGTAGTCATATCCAACAATAAAACAAAAATTACAATTGTAATAAAAGCCAGCATCTAACTAGGAGAAGAAACCAATGGTCCAAGTGTCTCACAACAAACCAGCTAAACTCTAAAGGCACAGAAGTAAATGAAAAGACCCAGACAACGATGAACTTGGCACTGCCTGCAGAGCCGAGGGCACATTTATATGTTGTGTCCTGCAGTATGTACGGCTTAGGAATTCCTGCCAACAGTACAGACAGCTTCACCTGCCAACAATGTATGGTAAATTTAGAGTTGGTGGGAAAAATATGCACTTTGGAGCACCGTATTATAGGACCTTAAATGCAATTAGGCAAACCGAAATTTGTTTTGACTTTGTATTTGTCACACAGTTTGAGTGGGTAACAGTCACAGGGGGTCTAAGAATTCAAAATTTAGTCTCTCTGCATGCAGGGCACTAATTTGGACCCAGAGACGGTTCTCAGCACTTAGCAGCACATCTGCCGAAGCTAAGAAAAATATTGTGCTAAATTTACCCTTTTGAATTAGTATATCAAATAAATAATAATAATAATAATTATAATAATTAGCATCTGAAAAAAGTGCTTTGCTCTACAATAATGGTAATAAATGTTACTATGCTGGGATTTGGGGGAGGGTGAGTGGGAGGGCTTCATGGAGTTTTTTGCCTTGGGCTGTCGTAGTCCCTGGAATGTACCATTACGAGATATTACTTTTTTTAATGTCTATTATGTGCATTTATTTATTTATTTATTTATGTGAAAAAAAAATATATATATATATACCAATAACGGCACACTGCATACAATTGATTTGAGCATTCATACTCTTTCTCTGTACATTTAGCTTTAAGTCTTCAATTTGAAGAATGATTTAAGATATGAAGAGGTAGGGGAAGTGATGGTGAAGGTGGTGGGGATGAGAATGGCACCCGTACACATGAGCCACATGGCCGTCCTGTTGCCGAGAGTTGATTATACAATAAAATAAAATAAAAATAAAAAGAAGGAATAACCTTGGAGGTCAATCATCACCCTGAAAGCGGATAATGGACGTCACGTAGTATATGTGTACAAAATTTCAGGTCAATTGGTCAAACGGTTTGTGAGCTACATGTGATTTAAAATCCTGGACGGACAAACGAACAGCCACGGTAGCGTATTATATATAATGATATAAAAACAGAACTGAGGGGACTGGGGAAAGGTGGAGGCTTTTAAAGGCCAGTATAGGAAGTTGCGTCATATGGGCTGGGACCGGAAGGGTCTTCATCCATAGGCTTGGGCCTGGAAATGACATCAGAGTGGCCGAAACCGGAAGGGTCTTCATTCATAGGTTTGGACCCGGAAGGGACTTCAACAGGGCCAGGCGGAATTTCCCGTGAATGGTCTGCAGAAAAGCAAGAAAAAGAATCAGTGCATTCTGTCACATCCCGGTCTGGCTTGGAATTACCCTCATTCAAGCTCTTTAGCTGCTTACCATGCGCACGTGTATGATGATATATATATATATATATATATATATATACACATATATATATATATGTGTGTGTATATATTTATTACTACGAATACACATTTCATTTACTTTACATTTTATTTGCCTCTTTTTATTCCTGATTTAGAGTTTTTTAATTTACTTTATTCAGTTATTTTTGCTTTTCTATTTGTTAAACAAATGTTTTATTGATATAATTAATTTTTCACAAAATAAAAAATTTGTCCTTATTAAATTCTCCTTTGCTCTACAATAATGGCAATAAGTTTACCATGTTGGGGTTTGGAGCGGGTCAGTGGGTGGGCCCCATGGAATCCCTAGAATGGCTTTTGGGCATCAGTGCTAATTGGTATGCCATTATACTGTTTCTTCAATTAAAATATTTAATATTAATACTACTGTATAGCATTAAAATTCCCCATTTTAGGTATTATTGATTCAGGATTAGCTTTTTACCCTGCTGGGCAGTAATTTTAACATTCTTAGATTTTATTTTGTCATGATGTTTGTCTTTTCGTACATATGTGTTATTGTCACCATAGGACTCTTACTGTAAAAAGCCTGCTTGCAGCACAGCACCAATCAAAAAACAACCCTAGCAATAAACATCCCATCTACTCCAATAGGTGCACTTTTCTGCAAAAATGTTGCAACAGCACTGGTTTTAAGACAGACAACCCTATAAACAGGACCTCATTTGAAAAACATTACCTAAACTATTGACACAACAGAACAGCTAAGCTCAATTTTATTACTCAATTGTTTTGATTTTGAAATGCATTTACTAAAATGGTTTGTAAAGTCGAGTTGCTGAAACAGCTATTAAGATTTTGCTGCTTATAATTCTGAGTACCTAGGTAATAACATTCTGTAATTGTTTAAGGTTTTTTTATCTAATAGTTTCCCTTTTATTTGTATTATTGCTTGGTTTCACAAATTGCTTTGGCCAATTACCAGATGAGCACTGGGTTATTTAGAAAAATATGGAGAGGCTGGGAGGCAGTCTATGAAAGCACTTACTTTGGCTGATTGGTGCTTATTATTCTGGAGAAGGCAGGAGCTGACAGGAAAAGGCTGTAAGCTAAACACAGTCCAGGCAGGGAGAGGGTCAAGAAGGATACTGCTTATTGAAGGAAAGGTAACTGTCTTTCTCAGAGGAACTGGCTAGGGGCACATGTTTATTTTAGTGGATTGTAGGTTGTTTTTTTTTTCACAAGGTGGGTTGTTGCATTATTTAGCTTAACCTATATGTCAGAAGCTATACACCTTGCTGCATTAACTGCTATCACAAGCTGTGCTGACCCTGATCAATACTTGCATGGGAAACCTCAAGGAAAATCATCTGGTAGCTGAAAAGAATGCAGTAGGTGCTCCTGTTCTCTCTGGTTCAGAGTTTTCAAACCAGATTGTCTACGGCCAATAAAGCCTTCATAGAGTGGCTCACGGACAGTAAACATTACGGTTTTAAATTTATAAAAAGGCAGAGCATGTTCTGTAGTGGAGACCTCTGGAAAAAGGTGGACATCTTCAGATTTGTGGCTACGAGAAGAGCAGAAATGTGCTACATTTCAACATAATACAAAAAATAAATCAGCATCCTAATAAACAATTACCAAACCATGAGGCACAGCTTTAGTTATTTTTATTTACCAGTATTTATGAGTGTCTATCACCTCCATGAAAAGGTTAAGGCCAAAATGAGAGAAATAAACTACCTGATACAATTAGAAATACTAATAAGTAGCTAGGCTGATATTCTGTGAGGATGAATGAAAATGAATGAGGCTTTTGTGCTGTTCTCAAACTGCTCCCTTTTTAAGTTATTTCACTGAAAATGGCATTGGCTTTGTGATGCTTTCATTGGAAAATTTCTTTTTCCTCCTTTCCTGGGAAAGAAGAAAGAAGGATAGTAGGGAAAGAAGGATAGTAGAAGGGAAAATTTCACTTTTCAACATTTTTGTAACACAGTATTGTGTGTATTGTCACTTCATAGTGCTGCTATTGTGAACATGTGAGGCTACCATTCTTCCACTAACACTATTAACCCGACTTTATCTGGACATCTACAGCATATATATAAAATGCTAAAAGTCGTGTCTATCTGTCACATGATTACTCACAAACCACTGGGGTTGGAACCTTGATCTTGTACTGAATTGAATGCTTATAATGTGATAAGCACTGATGAAGCAAAACATTTGGATAGCAGCAAACTCCTCAAAGTTATCAGGGTTCACATCTTTCTTATAGTAAACTGCTTGAGAGGGTGACATGGCAGAAAGGAAAAGAACAGCGATGGCATCTACTGAGTGTGACGCGCATTGCCGACACTGTTAATAGGAAGAACAGGTATGGTAGCATCAAAGACAGACAAATGCCTGTCCAAATTGACCTATGGTGATACACAGCATGACAGCATGAGAAAGACCTCCAGCAGTAACTTCTCCTGAGCATCAAGCCAACCACAGGAGGTGATTCAATGATGAACAATGGTGAGAGGTAAACCTGAATACAGAGTTATTGAGCAGCAGGCTGATACTATGCTCATCGACATGCCACTCATACTCCACACTACAGAATGCAAGAATGACAATGACTGAAAAATGCATGCCAACAAACAAGGAGAGTGTCAAATACTAACAACTTCAACCCATATACAAACACTGCTTTTACATCCTTGCCTCAATATTTGGCTGAAAAGCACTACTTACAAAAGTTTGATTGGCAATGGCTCTACTTATTCACACTGAAAAGAAAACAATGTGTGGCTGAAATGGAAATGTTCAGCTTGCTCTTGTCACACACATACACATAGAAGGCAGCTAAAGGGCTCAAAAGGAGTCAATTCCCAGTAGACCAGGGAGTGGCAGAGTGCACTAATCTTTTCTCTTATCTCCCCGCAGAACAAATACAGGAAATTCTGCCTGACTCCCATGACGTCCCATCTGGTTCTACCCCAGAAGACGTCACTTCCAGACCAGCAGAAGAGCTCTCCTCCTAATGACATCATTTCCACAGCCCAAGAAGTCACAGCCTGATGACCTTGTTTTCAATTCCGGTCCCAAGATCCCTCCTCTTCCTGTTTCTCAACTATATATCCGCCATGTTTCCTATCCTGTTCAGTTCTGTTTTGGACTCTTGTCTGTAAAGACCATTATTCTCAACTTTTGCATTTGCAGCCACTTCCAATTATACGGGAGGCTGCCCCAACATTTTCTGTTTTGTCAAGGCTTGTTTATTTACCATACTCTATATGAACCATCTTTATTTGAGGACTGGAGGTCTGCGTGTTTTCTATTAAGAGTATGATTTGGTGCTACAAAAAGTCAGTTTGTAGAAATAGTAGCAGCTATAGAATCTAAAAAATGATGTTGCTGACTTTCAGTTATTACGTTTATTAAACTGCAACTGGCCCATGATAGTTTTAATTTTCCTTAACATGGCAGCCTAAACAATACCCAACGCAGAAAAAATCTGAAAATTAAAAACTCTGAAATATGGGATTATTTTACTGAAAAGGTAAAAATGTACAATCATTTAAAACACCACACTTGTCTAATTCTAAGGTGCATTTTACATCTTGAAATCTGTGCTTAAATGAATCCATTTTGTGCTCCTGTAGCTCAAATTTTGATTACAGGATCACAAATAGCTGAAGGTGCAATGCAGGACCTAAACATAGATGCCTTTCTGATGCTCAGACTCACAACTGGAGTAATCACAGGCCAACAAAATAACACAAGAAGTTTAAATGAATGGAGAAGGCCACACTATATAAAGTGATGCATGGGAATTTTTGTAATAAGCTGATTTTTCTTTTCTTTTATTGTATGTTGAGTAGCACTTTGGTACATTCTTAAGATGTCCTACGTAATTTATGTCTGTTGGACATTCTCTGTAAACAAGAGCTTTGAGTTAACACAGAACACCTTAATCTATATTGCTGTATTTACTCATATAGCTTCATAATAATAACTATTTAAATTAAGCAATACTGATTGACAGAAAATAAAAATGCATTAGGCTGTCTATCATACTTTTTTATTTTCCAATGCATGGTATGCACTCACTGGCCACTTTGTGAGGTACACCTATTCAACTGCTTGTTAATGCAAATATCTAATCAGCAACTCAATGCACTTAGGCATGTAGACAATGTCAAGACGATCTGCTGAAATTCAAACTGAGCATCGGAAAGGGAAAGGAAGGTGATTTAAGTAACTTGGAACGTGGCATGGTTGTTGGTGCCAGACGGGCTGTTCTGAGTATTTTAGAAACTGCTGCTCGACTGGGATTTTCATGCACAACCATCTCTAGGGTTTACACAGAATGGTCAAAAGAGAATGACCAGACTGGTTTGAGCTGAGAAAAAAAGAAACAGTAACTCAAATAACCACTTGTTAAAACCAAGGTAAGCAGAAGAGCATCTCTGAATGCACAACATGTTGTACCTTGAAGCAAATGAGCTACAGCAGCAGATGACCACACTGGGTGCCACTCCTGTCAACTAAGAACAGGTAACCTAAGCTACAATTTGAATGTGTTCACCAAAATTGCACAATAGAATACTGGAAAAAAGTTGCCTGGTCTGATGATTCTTGATTTCTCTGTGACAACTGGATGGTAGGGTCAGAATTTGGCATGAAAAACATGGATCCATCTTGCCTTGTATCAATGGTTCAGACTGATGGTTTTGGTGTAATTGTGTGGGAGATATTTTCTGGCCACACTTTGGGCTCCTTAGTACCAATTGAGCATCATTTAAATGCTGCAACCTACCTGAATATTGTTGCTGACCATATCCATTCCTTTATGACTGCAGTATACCCATCTTATGATGGCTACATCCAGCAGGATAACACATCATGTCACAAAGCTCAAATCATCTCAAACTTATTTTTTGAACACTCCAGTGAGTTCATTGTACACAAATGGCTTCCACAGTCACCAGATTTCAATCCAATAGAGCACCTTTGGGATGTGATAGAAGATGAGAGATTCGCATCATCGATGTGCAACTGACAAATCTGATAGATAGATAGACAGATAGATAGATACTTTATTAATCCCAAGGGGAAATCCACAGCAAATGCATGATGCTATCATGTCAATATGGACCAAAATCCCTGAGGAATGTTTCCAGCGGCTTGATAAACCTACACCACGAAGGATTATGGCAGTTCTGAAGGCAAAAAAGGGTCCAACCTGGTACTAGCAAGGTGTACCTAATAAAATGGCCACTGAGTGTATGTTGATGATTGAAGTTTACATACTATATCAGCAAATGAAACTCAAGAGGATGACACATTCATTTTCAACATGTATTTTTTCGTGTACAAAAGCAGAAAACCACCCCCTGTTTTTTTCCTAACAAAATAATAAGAAAAAAATCTGTCACCTCAGTGAGAGCCACGTTCCCAGTCATCGGTCAGTTTGCATTGTCCTGCACTGGGCACTGTAAATGTGCTGCTGGCCCATGATATCTTCTACCTCCTTCATTTTTACTTAAAGGACTTATTCCTGTTCGACAGCATATTATTTCCTAACCGGTGAATCCTTGAAGGCTGCCGCATTTATGTGCCATGCTCTATTATGTAGGACACTTGCTTTCAGACCTCAGTGCTGCCGGAACTGCCCACAGCTCTATGCATCATGGATAATAAAAAAAAGATTCATAAAATTAATAGAAATAGATATTTTTGTAAAAGGAGGAAATTGTAGGTTTCATTTCTTGAAATATGTATAAACATTTTGGTAAATAGTGACATTTGTCAGGAGGTAGTCTGACTGATTGGGGGGTTTTCTTCACTTTAACAAAGCGCTAGCATACAGTATATAGCATTTTTTTGAATGCCAGAAGGCAACATTCCCAGACCTACTACATTATAAAAACAGTGTTTGATAGATTTTTACAGTTAGTATATGGGAAATTTGTGAATGGCCAGCTAGATTGGTAAGCAAAAGGTTGTAAAGAATATGTAGTATGAACAGGATTGCAACCTGAACAACTAACACGTCTGTAGTACTCTATATGCTATATAAATAAAATCAAATGCTGTTTGGATGTCTGCTTGATTGGCAATCATGCAGAAACAGCCTTAATCGATTTTAACTGAATTTTGCATATGCGTTGCTAGTGGTACAAGTTAAAATATAAGTGTATACAGAAGATGGGTTGTAATGCAAGTGGGGTAATCCAAAAACCAGAGGCAACACAAATACTGCAATTCCTATCAGAACATACAAATTTTTGTACCGTTCATCTGAGACCACAGTTATAACATTTTCTTCTGAACCAATATGGACAACATAGTCTTGCTGGATTACAGCTTTTGCCTAACAGTACATGTTTTTTTCCTCATCATGGGTTGTGTTTAGCCATGTTGAGTTTCCAAAGAACAGTTTCTTCCTAATGTGTCTATCTCTATGCAACTATTAACATAATAACCAAAAATGTAAATACTGGATGCAGGTATGTTTTCTGCTTTGCTTTATGTATGTGAATCCTAAACTTTAAAAGCAGGAGATGTACAGAAGTTGAACGTATTTGAAATAGTGTGTGATAGGAAAATAATTAGAACCATAAATAACGGTTGTTGACATGATCAAAGCAAGGAAACTGCAGTTGTATGGGGATATTTACAAAATGGGAGACAACAGGCTGATAAAGACAGTGATGCTTGGTAGGGTGGAAGGGGTGAGAAAAAGAGGAAGACGGGGAAGAAGATGGCTGGATGGTATCATGGAATGGACCAGCCTGGCCATTCAATGAGAAGTTCATACGACTCAGGAGAGGAAGGGGGTATGGGCAAGAAACTGTTGGCCTTGATGGCCCATAGGACTATGGGGTGCAAAGAGAGTGTGCAATGCCTGTCTTTTATTTTATTACCTTTAGTGTACCCAGTTGTTTCATAGGAAGATATATGGGAAAATTGGATAAAATCAATTTTTCTGTTAAATTTAAGATATTAGCAAAAAGACCTAACAAGTTATTGATCAACAGAAATCAGAGTGCAAAAATACACTATGAGAAGAGATGCATTATTGTTGGTTTTCCTTTGTGCATTGTAAGAGGAAACAAGCAAGGAGAGGTAAATATATACTGTACATCAGCAACCATCTCTGAAGGGGTATATACAGTATCTGCGGCCAGGTTTCAGGAAAATAGAAGGACTATTTGCTAGGGGCAAGTGCTAGAGATGTTGTGTTCCCCCTGACCATTAGCGGGTGACAGCGCTTACCTGCCGCAGAGTGTAAGGTTCCTGTAGAGACTTCTGGGAAGTATTGAGTCTCTGTGGGGATGATGGTGACCCAAGTGCTTGCTGGTGTGCTGGAATGGTGCTTAACGTACTTCCAGGAATAATATTAAAGGGGCTTCTAACTCCTCAGTCAGATAAGCTTGGAGTCAGGAGCAGAACTGATGCTTGGGTGGGAGAAGGTGGAGAAGTAGGAGGCCAGTATGCTTGAGAAGTATGCAGGGAGGTCAGAAGGAGTGTATTGGTTATATTCTCTGAAGTTGAGGTTATAGAAATATAGTTTTGATATTTTATACGCTGCTTAGTTGTTTGGTTTCTTTTCTCCTTGCCTTTTTTCCATTGTAATTATTTTGTTTGTTATTAAATCACCATTCACCATCATGTTGGGCACGCTTTGTTTGGATTATTTTAAAGAGATTCCAATACACATAATGACAAAAATATCAGAAGTTAACTTCATCATGTTCATGTTCTACCATATTAAAAGGCAATTGACTTTACTAATAATTTTATGCACATCCTATCTTTTCATTACATACATTAACTATAACACCATTTCCTTTCTCTCCTGTGTATCGGCATTTTTTAAATTTCCTCAGGCATCTGCATACTGTATATTAGTGGAACGTATTCAGTCTGTCACTCGTTTGGAAACTGATGACTGATATAAGCATTTTAGCATCAGTAATACACATGCATGCATTTAAAGTGTTAAAAGAATGATAGATGATAAGTGCATAAGAATTATAAGACTGTAAGTTTTTTCTTTTTTTATTGAACTTTTGTATTTCTGTGGTAGCAGCTAGTCTAAACCACACAAAAGTGGTTAAGCAGAGTATGTACTCTATAAGACCCTGCTAAAAATGTCCATACACATAGACCCATATTTGGTGGGGAAAGGGGAAATTGTCATCCCCCCATCTTCCCATTCTTGGAGCATTTCCAGAGAAAAGAAAAATGGGTAAAAATGAGTTAGAAATTCATACTGGCTGCGTTTGAGTCTCTATGGTCCAATAGGCTAAGTTAAGACCGCAGTTTTTGGCTCATATGTAATGTTTTTGTTTGACTGTTCAAATATATTCAGTAAGAGATTCAAATCCAATATAACTGTGAAGCGAAATATATCCTGAATCTGCAAAATTAATAAAAATGAATTCATCAAACTGAAGTGACCTAATGGACAACCTAGAATACCAGCGACATGCTGACTTCAAAATTTTTACTGATCCAGACATCTGCAGATTCGTCAGCTTGTGAGTACACAACGATGCTTTGAGTAGAATCATCTTTAAAACCGTACACTGAAACCGGAAGACACGAGAGAGCAGCAATTACTGGTAGGAACAAAATGTGGAGGGCTTTAATGCAAAGTTGCAGTTTTACAATATCAGAATGTTATTGTAAAAAAAATTATTGTTATTGGAAATATACACGCTTGAGAAGTGAAATTTTAGAAACAATTAGCAATTCTGCTTTATTGGCTAGCTTGTTTACTCCCTTTTTAGCATTTAACATTTCTCTAAAAAGATCAAATGTATGCTAAGTGAATAAAAAGAAAAATAACTTTTGGTCACCTATGCAGTCAAACTGTATTTGGGTAGCTCTCTATTAAACCCCACGAAGAAAGGCTGCCTAAGGTGATGGTGAAAGTGTAAGCATAATCTTATACAACCCAATAAATCATAAAGATATACATTAGATTAGGGTCTCTGAAATTAGCTGACTATCCTAATATAATCACAAAAGTCAATGAAACTGAAGTATGTTAATTATCTTTAAACATTAACTCATGATTCCCATTTACTGTTTCCTCATTAATGTATGCAAATAATTCAAGATCACTTCAGAGAGTTTTTTTTTTCTTTTCTTGAAAGTAACACACTATGGAGATCTTTTCAAGTGTGTCAGGAGCAAAGGTGAAAAATGAAATCAATCAAGTCATAGGTGAACAACAGGGACGATATTTTGTGGAGTTTTTATGGAAGCACATTTGAAGGTGTTAAAGTTTTTGTTCATACTTTGAATTCAATCTCAATTCACAAATAAGCTCTTAATATGCCACACTATATAGAGACAAATAAATCAGCCTTTAACAATGCAGTCAAAGCCTACTGCTGCAGACCTGATGCCACGATAAAATGACGGGGTTAATCATATTATTTTACCACATATGTGTTTCCGATTCTACATCACTTTAATAATAATAATACTTATTATTACTGTTGTTTTTATTGTCTGTACATTTTTTCCCTCCCCACTGTATTTTGATGAGCCAGTGCCCATGTCCATACATATACTTTTTGTATGTAACAGAGGCCAAAAAAAACTTTCATACCCCTTCAAAACTGATAGCTGCATATCAAGATATACGTGCATAAAAGCAAGACCCTGAAATCAATGGAAACCTTTTGTTAACATGTGCTGATATGGTTTGCCAAAATGACATTGGACAAAGAAGAAGGTTAGGGGAGTTTATCTTGTACCTCAACATAAAGTTCGGTGTGTTCACCTTGTGCCCCAACAAGCTTTAAAAAGTAATCAGCTTCAAACAGCTACATGAGGAAGAGAAAAGAATGAAGACCAGAAGACCCATGCCGTGAAATGGCGGAGCTGAAACATGCCATAACCATAAGAAATGAGAGACATCTGAATGCTGACACACAGCACTGCCAGGAAAGCTGCAAAACATTCATGTTGTATGGTGTGATTGTTTCTTCTGCTTCAAGAATATTAACTCTATAATAAATGAATAAAAAGTTTGAGCCTGCTCCCCTGCCTGCCTTGTTGCTGTATGTTGCTGTCTGGGGGTCTAAGGAATCGTGGGGATGCTCCTTAATTGGGTAAACGGAGTGCAGTGACAACCAACTCTGGGAGAAGTAGAACGGTAGTCCCAGGTGTAAGTTCACTGCAGGTGCATTTTGTGTCTCGTTCCTAGAAAGATGAGTGCAATGATAGTAGGATAAGGGTTTGGGTGGAGGACATATGTGTGGGACCTCCTTATCAAAGAATCTGAACATGAAATAAAAGAATTTATGTGGAATAGAATCTTCCCAATACCCTTTCCTAATAAAAAAGGTATCTAACAGTTGCTTCATATTTTCTTAGATATCCACATCAATAATAGGTCAGGGCCTCATGCAGTAGAATCACTTACCTCTTCTCTACCTTTAAATACTTCCCTCTGCTTCCACAAGAGCTCTTCAATGTCTTTTTTATTATTTAACTGATGGACATCTGTTGGATTCACTTTATTGAAGCCTTTGAGAATTTCAAACAACTGGATTAGGACTGCAGTAAGTGTTTTCAGCTGAAAATTAAAATGCTGAGGTCACTTAGCGTTTTGGAATTGAACCTGCGTTAAAGAACAAGGAGGCACTAGACTGCTCTTCTCTATCCAGAGCCTAATGAAGCCCTAAATAATATACTGTATTTTTTTTTAATTAATACCTAGAATTACACACAATGCTATAAATGCAGTGTCACTTGTTCATTGAAGAGTTAAAGAAGAATCCCCATTTATTTCTATTCTACATTTTTTATGACAGAATAAACAACATGTATTCTCCTTTTTAATGTCTTCAGCACATCGTTAAGATGATTAGTACATTATTTTATGATAACCCCCTAAAACCTTTCCAAAATCTTTTTTTGTTTTAATTCAGTGCCTTCCATCTTTGATTCATTTACATAACGTTAGGTTTTCTGTTTTTGCAGCACTGTTATTAGCCTTCCTTGACAGAGCACTGAAGGAGAATATAAAGACAGAAAAAAGAAAATATCTAATTTACTTTTTTCTCTGTTTTTAAGGAGCAAGCAAATTTTGTTGGTTAAGAGGAGATGTATATGTGTATTACATTTCTTTGACAACGCTTCAAGTTCTAAAACAGATTATTTACAGACACCCAGCTATTATTCATGTAATATTCAAGTACAAACCTACAAACCTATACTGTATATCCATTACCATAAATTATTTATATTTGAATTCTTACACAACAGCTCTTGTAATACCTTTAATATAGGTGGTTTTATAAACAGTGCACATATCTCAATTTATTGGTCTGCTTAAATATAAATTATATGAAGCACTGCAGAAAAAAGGAAAATTTGAAATGAAGGTATTTTTCATTGCATGTTAATCTCCTTATATTATAAGCATTGTGGCACTCTGGTTAGCCCTGCTGCCCCATGCTCCAGAGCCCCTGTGCAGTTTACAAAATCCCTCTTAATATGGGGTGATGTAGGGGTTTCCTGCAGGTACATTTTGATTCCCACAATGTTAACCCATGCTGTTTAGCCTGACCGTCAGCTCATAATAGATGTGCTTTTGATCTCTGTGTGAGTCTGCTTTATGATTCACAGGCGTCCCATTTAAAGCCGAATGCTATGTTGCAACTGATGCTGTCTGGCTTGGTTTTGGGTTTCCACAACCATTTATTGGATACACTGGGTTAAGAAAATGGATGGATGGGTGGATAGAAAAGCTTTATATTAGGCAATGACTTTTGAGTAATCCTTGATCAAATATTTTATGATGTTCACATTAGAAGCAATACCTTGTGATAAACATCTCCCATGAGAGTTTTTCACTTTACCAAGGAGGAATCCTTGCCTAATCTGGCTCATTTTCCTTAGCAAAGCCATAGTGCTTGAGGGTTTTTTTGAGACCATGGCTCTTTTGAGGTTATGCCATAGCATGTTTGTGGGGTTTGAGTTTATACTTTGGCTTAGCCATTCCCATATATATTCTTGTTTAGCTCTTTCATAACTTAAATCTTGGTGTCTTCTGTAGCATTGTTCTATTGTCCTGCATGATCCACTTTAGATCTGACTTCTCATTTTCTTGATTGATTTCTTGGTATTGTGTTAAATTCAAAGGCTAGCAAAGACCTAAACAGTGAGGTTAGCCCAAACCAGGACACCTTATAGACTGTGTTTGATAAAAGACATGAGGTGTTATTGTTTACAGTTAGTGCTTGACTTCTATGAAAAATCACTGCTTGTATTCTGACCAAACATGTCCACTTTCAAAATTTCCTAAATTGTGATTAGCAGTCAAGAATATGATCAAAAGTGGATGTGTGGCCACTAAAATGACTATAAGTAGGGCAGCATCTTCACTGGTCAGCCCAGAAAAGACTCACTCCAGACCAGCTTGCCCAAAAAATCTTCCTGCAGGCTAGAGCCAGAGAAGGCCCCCAAAAGGGAAGCTGACTTTGAGAGATTAGAAAAAACTGTAAATGGTCCCAAAATTTACATGATGCCCCACAAAGGAGATAAAACTGCGAAAAATCTGGCTTGAAAAGGAAACCTCCACCTCTTTATTATTATTAGTATTAATGATGCTAAAATTTTAATAAATTGATAGTTTATTTACAAAAAAAGACGAAATAACAAAAATGCTTGAAAAAGTAAATATGATGTGCCTAAAAAAGCAATCCTACAACAACCAAGTTCCAGAACAGTATCCAATATTCAGAATTCAGAAAATAGGACAATATGGCACAAATCCAAAATTCAAAGAACACAGCAATACCTATAAGCTCCTTCACAGCCTCTATAATCCATTGCTGAGATTCTGTCACTAGGTCAATATGTAGCAAGGGGAAGATCCCAGCCTTATTGATGTCAGGGTGGCCCCGCCTCCTGGGGCTCCACCCATAAAGTACACAGAACTTCAGAACATTTAAACAGACAGTGCAGAAATCTTACATTATAAACAAATACAACTAAAATTACATAGAAACATTGAAAATATTACTATAAAAACAAGAACAACAATGTACCAGAAAATAAACATAAGCCAGGGAATAAACCCTGACTGAAACATAACAGCATAGCATGTCTATAGCATGTAATTTCAGAAGCCTCTGATATAGGTAACACTTTAGATTTGCTACTACCAATAATTCAGCCATTACTCATATACTGTCATGTAACAAAATATTAACAAAGGCCGTTTCATCTTAACAACACTTATAAAGCATCAGTAAAGAGGCCGTTTATCTGTGTGCAATGTGATAAACTAAAATAATTTCACATTGGTGGCTTAAGTGGGTTATAATATGTCTCTCAATATTGCATATTTCAGTGTAAGGCTTGTGAATTCTTAATTAATGTTTAAAAAGACCAAATGAAGCTCTCAGATTCACAAATAAGCTCTTAATATGCCACACAGCACAGAGACGGATAACCACTCTTCTGATGCTTTGAATGTGTTATTAAGAACAAATGTATGAATACAAATGGAGCAAATACTGAGACATTTAGGTAGGCCCAAGGAGGCTGTAGGGCTGTTGTTTTTGTTGTGTTAATAAAGGTATCATTTTTGTTCATTTTTGCCCCTATTGAATTTTTCTGGGTGTGGAGGGAATCCATATCTTACTTGTGAAATGATGTCACTTTTACCTGAAAGTACTGAATTTGGTGAAGGTCAAATATGTCTAAATCAGCCAGACAATAAAAATTGTTTCTATATACTCTCTATTTTGCAAACATACATAGATATATGGAAATTAAAGAATGAAGTGTTTATAAATAAATCCGTCATGTATCCTTGTGGTGTGGGATCCCCACAATAATGAAGGAAGAGTCCCTTCTCTGAAAAAAAGTATTAACAACAGGACCCCAATTTAATGCTCCCATATTTAGCATGTTCACATAAATCTGTGCTGGTGCTTGGCCAGTTTGGAGGCACCCTACGGTGGCATTAAGATACAATAATGAAACATTTTTAGACCAATTTTAATATTTACTTATTTCTATTAAAATACTTTGTTTCCTTATTTGTACGTGGGTCTGTAGCTGTCAGGTTGTTTGGCACATTGTTAAAAATAAGCTTGTGGTTGTCTGCAATGGAAAGAGGTGGGCAAGGAGGACAAACTAAAGAAGTCTTTCCTGTCACAATTGCTTAAGACATGGGCAGCATTTTGCCAGTTCCCCTTTCAACTGATAATTTTAGCATAGATGTTATCCTTGGTAGTTTGGTAATGGCCTGCTGTGCCAGTTACTTAATTTAGGCAGCTCTTAGTTATTTTATTTTTCTAGTCATAATGGATCTCTTTGTTGTCTGCTCGCTAACATATTTCGATTTTCTCACATTCGCCGTCTGTTTCTGTAACGTCATGTGACACAACACACTAGTTTTCACTTTTGAGTTTAGTGTAAAAAAAGCAAAAATCACTTTTTGCAAAAATTAAATTTACTTGTTGTAGCTGACTGTTGAGGGGCCCTTTGGATGTGAAAGCCCCCCTGAGCCTTGCTAGTGTATGCATCTGTATAAATACCTTACTGCCTGAAAACTAGAAGTTTAGTAAATAGTAAAGAAACCAAAAACTAAAGTATTGCTCCAACAGGACCTTGGGTTACCATTAATCATCATATAGACGATTAATGTTATATGAACTTCAGAAAGGAAATTTCATGAAAAATATGACAACCTTGTTATCTGAAATGTACGCATTTCTGAAATGTTTGGCATTCATAATGTGTCATTGAAAAGACAATATTATACACTACTAAAATTTTCTGTATGGTAGAAACTAAAAATGTTCCTTTTTACACAAAATGTTTGATATGTTTTTAAATATATTCTTTTAATTTTGTTCAGCTCCCTGACTGCATGTCTACAATTCACTAAATCAAACGTTGTCAATGACAGACAAGTACCATAGAGTGTATTTTTAACTGGATTTGTCTATAACATAAGGAGCCTCTGAAAGCAATGCATTTGTAAAGAATTACATTGAAAAGATAATTTAAGAGCAATCAAACATTTGCTCACTTGAAGAACGTAAATTTTGATGCACAGTGAGCTGCTTTGGTTTCTGACAGCACCACCAACTTTCACCCCGTATTTTTTATGGTGATGCTGACAATATGAATTTATGCTAATATGCCTTTTTTCAGTTCTTACAAATAACAATATTTTAGGCACCAAACCAGCCTTTTCTACAGCTGTGACTTGTAAAGCAACAGGAACACACAGTTCCCTGGCTGGTAAATTTTAGGAGCAATACTCAGGCCTAGATGTTTTGAAAGTTATTATACTTTTCACAAATAATAGGTGTGTGCTTCAAAATTCCTCTGTGTTCCTTGAGATTAAAATACAGAGATGACTTTTGTAAATTGCAACTTATCTAGAGATGAGCTATGAGGTACATGCACCCACACTGTAATTAAGAAACTTTACGAACAAGCGTTTAAAAACTGGCAGCTTTCTGTCTAAGTGAAACAGTATAAAAATTGCATCAGAATGTTTAAAATCAGGATAGTTAAGAACCAACAAGGAGATTAGAAAATAACTTTTCCTTTTCCAAAGTTTACATGGTCATTTAATTGTACTATTCAGGCTTATGAATGACATTTCCCAAATGGAAAATGTTATGGATGTGGTTTTATGAACCATTGGTTTTATTTCAGTTAATGCAATAATCCATGAGCTGGCAGGGATTGGGAAAGGCAATTTACAGGCGTAATTTAACAGCCTTCAAGTGACTGAATGATGTCACGTTTCTTGAGCACTCCAAGGCATTTTTACTACATCCTAGGACACTTTATATGAATATTGACTGAATGCATTCAGCTATGTGCAACCACCAGTTGGATGGAATAAAACACCATAGACTCATCAGAGCACAAAATAATATGTGTGGTGGCAAATGAAGTGGCACTTGAATTCAAAACCATGAGGCAGAACATTTTTCCTCACAAAGTATCCATATTGTAGCATTCCAATTTGTTAAAATGATTACTCATACAAACATGAGTTTCATTATGTTTAAATTTTCAATGGGTAAATTCTCCCCTTTCAGTCTAATTATAATTATACCATGTATATTTGTGAATGACAATCCTGGTCCTGCCATGAGTTGGTGCCTCAGACAAGGTGTAACTGGGCCTTGTGTGCTGTTGGACTGGGCTCTGGGCACATGCAAATTAATAGTAGACACTTCAGGGCTACTGCAATTCATTTCTTGAGTCTAAAGCACTTTTTGAAGATCTACCATCCCTCCAGAAATAATCAGTTTTTGGCATCTATATGAGAATTTCCATGAAATGAAAATGCTAAATTTGTTAAACCTGTTGTGGTGCCTTATAATCAGCTGGCAATCTTTCAGTGCAGCCCCAATTACCCTCCACAGGCATGGAGTAAGCTAAAGAGTGTCTATTAAACTTAAAAAAGGTAAAGATTAACGCAATGTTAAAGCATTTTAATGTCTCAGCTGTTTAGCCAACAAAGTGATGTCACCAACTCTTTTCTTGGCCAGTACTTGGATTGGTGATCATCCAGGGAAAGTTTGGGTTGCTGCTGGAAGACGTGTTGGTGAGACCAGCAGGGGGTGCCTACCCTGTGGTCTGAATGTGGATCCCAATGCCCCAATGCAGTTAAGGGAAGACTGTTCCGTAAAAATGGCGCCTTCCTTCAGAGGAGATGTAAATTGAGGTTCTGATCATAACAGATAACTGTGCATCCTTTGTAAACTGTATGATGTATCCTGATGTCCTGGATAAACTGGCCACCACAGCATAGTCATTCTGGCCCCCTAATTATTCCCTGCCTCCAATTGGCTATTTACCTCACACCCCTTCAACACCTAATAGCTAATGTGTGGTCTGCTTGCTGCCGCAAAATGGCTGCCGTTGCATCAACCAGGTGGATGCTACAACTTAGTGGCTCCACATTCATTATGTGAATCGCTTTGAGTAGTGAGAAAAGCATTATATAAATATAAAGAATTATTATTATTATTAAAGCTCCAGTGTGGAAATAACCTAAACACATTTCCTTCAGCCTAAATCTAAAGTCGTAAAAGAGAAAGATTATACTGGGTACATGTTAGCATAAAAACAACTAAAAGATACTGGGGCAGAAAAAACTGAAAAATGTATTGTTATACAGTTTTCCTTTAAAAAAATACTTCTGACAAAATACATTTTGTTAATTTGAACTATACAATGAAAATAAAGAAAGCATGGTTGCTTTATATTAATATACTACATTGAAATCATTTTTCTATCTAATTGACATTATTTTTTCCTGAAAAAAATGAGAAATATTTCACCTAAGGTTCCAAGATGGCATATTTGGATACCACTCAAATTCTTAATGCCTTTTTTTAAACATCTGCCTGAAAAGCTGTCATAGTCTCAGTCTATTATTCCAATTCTTTTTATAAGAAAACAGAAATTTTGACCTTAATTGGCACTTATCCAAAAGAATTTATTGTATCCGGTGCCTATTTATGTCCTAATGAATAAGCAAATTGAACACAAATTTTAACTTTTTAATTCAGATTTTAACAGAAGAGAGTCTTTTCAGTATACAATAAAAATCAAGAAAAACATCAAGCATTATTTTGCACATTTACCAGCGTCTTTGAGTGTCAGAGGCATTTTGGAATTGACTAATTATTTTTTTGCTGCGCCCTCCTCGGTAAAACTACACAAAAATCTACTGCCTGCATACGCCAACAAAAGAAGTTCATATTAGTGTTTAATGCTAATTAACCTTCCATCACCTTCAGTTATTAAACTGGTGGATGTGGTGACTGAAATGAGATGAGCGGGTAATGCTGCACTGATATAAAAGCTCCCAATGCCTTCAGCACCACAATTTGACACATAAGCCCGTTGATTAATGCATGAAAGGAACCCCTATATTCTCTACTCACAGTGAGCTAATTTTGTGCAGGAATGTCGAGGCTGGTATGTCAGACTAATTCACCACCCAGGTGGCTACATTTGGACTAAATGAGCTGTGAAGGGTTTCATCTCTGCCCGTCACAGCCTTCCCACTCAAAACCCCATAGTAACAGTTCTCTGCTCCAACATGACTTGTCACACCCCATCAATACAAAATAAATTATTGCCATTCTCATTCATCAATGGACCTGTCTTCACTTCAAGCCATGCCTAACAACTGGAAGCTCCACAGAAGCATTCCCTGCCTTTGCCTCGCACCATCATAACTGAGCGCATTAGCATCCCCAGATAATAAAAACAAAAAAGCTGCGCCAAATAATTTGATGCTTTGGGCCACCGACTGCAGCATTTGCCTTTTGAAAGGTCTGCGGTATCGCCTTAGAAGCTTGTGGACGGTTTTCCTGACACACATTTAACAGTAGCCTTGAGAAGTATTACACTCCTCTGATAACAGAGTATTTTATCAGGGAGGTGTATTAAGGAGCACAAGCGAAAAATGAGAGAAACAACAGAAAGGGCCCCATGCAGTGCAGTCTCGTTCACTTCGAATGTCAGTAGGGCAAGTTATTGTATAAGCATTGAGATTTGATTTAACAAGCACAGTGAGGGTAGGAGGCTAAATAGTAAATAAAATAAAGACAAAACAACTGCCTTTTACTTGCTGGAATTACATTAAAAATATAATTCTTTGGTTACATAAGTATGGAAAATATTAGGAGACAGTTTGTAGTTGTAAGGCCAAAAATTGGCTTGTTTCTCATCAACATATTTTTTTTTTAATTTGATCACATTAGCTTTAATTATTTATCAGTCACAATGTTTTTTGAAAAGATAACTTCTATGTTGAAACAAAAAACAGTGATTTTATCTTGAATCACATTACATTAATTTTTTATTATTCCAAATTAGAGTTCTTTTCCTGTCATTAATGAATAAATAAAAAAATGCAAAACCAACCAAATACAATCCCTTTTTTTTTTATTTTTATTTTTTACATGTTGTACTCTGTTGGTACTGAGGTTTATACAGCTGCCTTAAAGCTTTAGGGACCCAATGTTAAGTCATAGCCACATCACCTTCTATATAAATCTTCATCCTTTTTAATTTCATTTATTTATTTACTCTCTGTCTGGGTCATTTTCTCTTGGTTCTCATATTTCTTCCCACATCACAAAGACTGCATTAATGGAATGGGGTATCACTGGAATATCTAAAGAAAAACGTAGGGAGACTGGAGGAGGAGAAGGAGGAGAAGGATGTGTGTTTGAAACCTTCAATAAGTGTCACTGTGAGATAGAAGTGTGTTTACTTGATAAATCTAAATTGGCCCAGTATGAGTGAGTTTGGATGTGCAACTAGGTCTTCCCCATAATGGACTTGTATATTGACAAAAGGGATGAAGTGAAGAACTTTGGGGGAAAGAACCAAAGAACTGCTTACTGACTTCCACCACAATCAAGAGACTCTGTACCTGATCACAATTCAAGGAGTGGATGAAGAGGTGGTGCACTCTTACAAGTACACATCCATGATAGGCTGGACTGACTTCATAACACAGAGGAACTACTGTATATATGAAAGAGCACAGCAGGCTCTTCTTCCTTAGGAGACTGCACTCCCTTCATTTTGGTTGGTTGGTTGGTACATAAGTAGGTAGGTAGGTAGGTAGGTAGGTAGATAGGTAGATAGGTAAAATCTGGCTTTTTATAGAAGCTTAATAAATAAATAATTAATAATATGACAAATGTAGTAGTGGCTTTCCACACATGTTCTATAACTTTCTGATGGGCAGTGGGATTTTCTACACTGCATTGCGCTGAGCTGGTAACATCATTTCAAAAGAGGCCCACCAAATCAATACACTAACTAGTCAACTGAGGTAGGCTCAGCTATGGGACACACTCTTGACTCGCTGGAGGTTATAGTGGAGGAGAGAACGAAGACAAAACTGAATACCACTATGAACAATACTACATATCCTCTCTCTGACACACTAACACTGAGGACTTTTAGCCAACAAATTATTCAGCAGAAGTGTGTCAAGAAACACTACTGGGACTCCTTTAAATCGACAGCAATGCCTCACTTTGACTGCTCTCCTATCTTTAGCCAAGACAAGTTTTTTTTTCTTCTTTTTGTATTTCTTGTATCTGTTTGTGGGGTTTATTGTTGCTGTCTAGTTCTATCTAGTTCAAGTTCAAGAGTTTATGTTCAAGTTCAAAAGTTTTATTCCCCACACACACACAGTTGCACAGGTACAGCGTGCAGTGAAATTAAATGTTACCCTACTCCAAGATTGTGCAAAACAAAAGAAAACACACAACTGAAAAAAAAATAAAATTAAGAAAAAGATAATAAAACTAAATTAAATAAAATTACCAAAATTAAATTAAATTAAAGTAGAATAAACGTAAAAAATGATTGTGCACTAAGTTACAGTGAGTGTGCATTGAGTTTTAGGTTCAAATGTTTGTTGGCATGTCAGAGCTGAGGATTCTGATGGCTGGAGGGTAAAAGCTTCTCTTGAGTCTCTCAATTTCTGCCATTAGGCTGCGCAGCCGCTTGCCTGAGTTGAGTGAGCTGAACAGTCTGATGCTGGGGTGGCTAGAATCCATAATTATTTTAATTGCCCTGGTCCTGCAGCACTTGAGGTAGAGGTCCTGCAGAGAGGGCAGTGCTGATATTAAGATGTGCTCTGCTGAATGCACCGCTCTCTGCAGGGCTTTGCGATCTTGGACTGAGCAAAACATGATATGCAGCACTATGTTAGGATGGTCTCTATGGCGTTGGTGTATAAAAATTCCAAATTGGTGGGGAGACCTTGAATTTCCTCAGCTGCCCCAGGTGATAAAGGCACTGTCTTGCCTTCCTGACCTGAGTTTATGTGTGCTGGGTCCATGTCAGGTCCTCAGTGATGTGCACATACAGATATCTGAAGCCGCTCACCCTCTCAACAGGAATATCTATATACAGTGTATCTAAGGAAACAGACCCTAATGGGACACTAGTCTATCACAAGGAATATTAAAACACACCAGCACTCAACTCAAATCAGGCTGAATTAAGGCTTGCTGATTAAGCTAACACCATCTTTGAAATGTGGGAAGAAAAATGGAATATTAAAGAAAAACCCAAGGAGACAGGAGGAGGAGGATGTGTGTTTGAAACCATCAATAAGTGTAACTGTGAGTTTACTTTGTAAATCTATATTGGACAAGTATTAGTGACCAGGTAGGCACAATGATAGACTTGTGTATTATTTATGTTTCATTCCAAACTTAAGTTTGTTGTTTTCAGGATAGACTCTGGCTTACCTAAACCGAATAACAGGATAAGCAATCACCACAAATGTACAGATTTTCAGAACTATCTAAAGACAAAATTAATAAACTGGCAACATACTCAAATATGTGAGGTAACAAACCTTAAATCTGAATAGCATAGCAGACGATATGATCTTTGATCTTGGAATACATATTCAAGAACAGGGTATTGTATTTGTGTGATAATGTACAGAACAGTATGGCTTTTTCATTTTTAAATCGCTTTGGAGCACAATAGGGTGCAATTAGCTATGCAAATTTAACTCTGGTCCAGCACTTTGTTTTGTCACACAATTGTTGACTTGGCAGCAGTTATGGTGGAAACTACAAAGGTGTCAATTCAATCCAAGTTCTGACCCTTTATCATGATGTGACCTTGAGTAAGTTAATCAACCTCATGGGCTCCAGATATAAAAATATGGGAACAATTGTTCTGTATAACTCATTTGACAAAGCTTTTCATTTTCTAATGAACTAAAAAAGAAAAGTTGATTCCACAAACTGGAATTGCTTGGTACACCAAGTACAGTTTAGGAGGTGAGAACTAATTTGCCAACTCCCAGTACTTAAATAATTCTTAAAAGACAGTAGACAAAAAACTTTACCTCCTTCAAAGCACAACTCTTTTAGATATCCTCTCAGGAAAATTATAACCATGTCAATGTAAATAAAATAAAAAAATATATATATATACAGTATTACCAACAGCACCATGAAAAAGGTAGCAAACAGCCTTGGATCAATATACATCACACATTTATTTGAAAATTATTATATTCTTTACACTATGAAACAAACTGCTAACAACAATACTGTCACCAACAATGCATTATTGACACAGCAACTCTAGGGTAGAAGTGAAAGTGTCTCAATAGTTATACTTAGACAAATTAAACTAACAAAGATTTCACCTCTTAAATTTGAATTTTATGTAGTGTTGCTTTAATGTATATTACAAATGGTTTTCCTTAATATTTTATGCAGTATCTACAGTTTTAGAACAGTACTTGTAATTAATGTAATCATATATAACAGTCAAAATATAGTAATCAGACTACATTAAAATTAAAAATGTAAATCTCCATATAGTAGAATGAAGTTTCAAACATTAATTAACTGCTTTTAAAAATGTTAAAAGGCACATTTATCCACCTCCCGTTGGTTATGAATGAGTGGAATCATTACTGGTTATGCTTTGAAACTAGCTGCCATCTCTCGCACCCTTCTTAATCTTCATTAAATTTACTTTCTTCTCAGCAATAACTGACATTTTTTACACAACATATTACATAAACGTTATGTAGCACAAGACAGGAGAAAGAGATTTATGAATGATGAGCAAAAGGAGATCATTATGAGAAAGACAAATGGGATTAGAAATAAAAGAGTGGAATCTTTACTAAGTAGCTGGGAAATTAAATATTTCATAGAATCGGTTTTCTTTGTTTTTAGACTGAATATGCAACTTTTTCTTAAACAATACATCATAAGTCAAGTGAAGAAACAAACAAACAGCATGATTCTACATAAGTGCATAACATCCAGTTCAGTGTTAAGTGGGATTTGGCTTATTGTGCAGCACCAAGTGCCAGGCAGGAAGCAGCACTAGATGGGAGTCAGTCCTCCTGCAGTACGGTTAATACTTATATGAATATTAACAACCACATCAAGCTTGTGAAGAAAAAACAGTGACCATCTGCTGCAAAATAAAAACACATTACGTGAACCAAAGGAGTAGGGTGTTGTACTGTGTTAGCCATTATGGATGCAATGAGAAGCCAAACAAAATGACAACTTTTATTGGCTAACTGAACTGTACACAATATGCAAGCTTTCGAGGCAACTCAGGCCCCTTGATTACAAGTTGCATAAAGACCTAACTTTACATTGTTGTGACATATAGGGCACATTTTATTTATTAATTTATAAAAATACGAAAATAGCTACAGTATTCATGAAATACCCATAAGCACTCACATATAATAATGTTGCGTTCCACAGTACCACTCCATTAACAACAGACAAAGATGATTCCGTGCATGAAGACTGCTCAGTGACTACCACAGCATTCTAACAGATTGGTATTTGAATTGTTGCACGCACCACATAATCTTTTCTGGGATTCCTACTTTTAGGAAGAGCAGCAAATTTCAAAAAATGGATGGCAAAAAACATAGTATGGACTACCCTGGCAGACATGTGTAAGTGTAGACTTTGAGCAGTCCTCTCCTGGGTCATCAATGCTGTGGACATCTCTGTGATGTAGAGCGTTATAGTTCAGCTCACTGTGTCAGCAGACAATATGAAACGGATAGCTGGAATAAAAATAATAGGTGGTGCAAGTTTAGGCTGTAGACTCGCCAAGGCTCTTTGAGTATTAGTATCTGGCGTAACACTTTGTACGGTGTACTCCTTGTATGCTGTGGTGTGAAGCCCATAAAAAGCTGGACAGCAGACTTCAACTGAAAAACAAGACTTTTGGAAAGACTTAATATTAATTAGTGGAACCACAAGAATCTTGGTATTGTTGAAATTATTCTAAATGAACTGTATTTTACAGTAAAACCTTGATTATCCATCACTCGATTAACCATTGGGGCCAAAAAAAAACCAAAACACTGCGCATGCCATCGTCTACCTATCACTACTGCCACACAATACGCTGTGAGCTCTGAATATTCGAACAACTCTCCCTTTTGCTAGCATGTAGTGTTTTTCCCCTTCACCATGTGTCAAGCCGCATTTTGAAATAACAGTGTTAGTTACAAAAATTCAGCTTTAATAGCATTTCATAGCTTTTCACTTTTGTTATAATTAAAGGACTATACATTGTTATGGCCGATAAATATATGTGTGTGGTGTTGGAATTGGCACAGAAAATTGAAATTATTAAATATTTACGAAATGGCAAAAGTGCTTCAAGTATTGCTTCAACAACAGTGAATGATATGAAGTGTGATTCCAACAAAATTAAAAAACGTGTCAAAAATGGAAGTCACTGACAGTAATGTTATTCTGTATTAATGTTAATATTCTTCTGCATTGTCATTTTCTTTTTAAATTCTGTTATATTATGTTTTGTTACTATACTGTGACGTGCAGACAGCTTGTGCTTTGCGGGAGTATAAAGGGCGGGATGCTATGTAAGTGATAGGACTGGGTGAACGGCTTCTGTTCTCTGAGGGGCGGACATGCCTCTTAGAAGATGAGTGACAGGAGAAGTTTGGAGGAAAAGGAAGGTGCAGCGGAAGGAAGTTTTGAGTAAGGAGTGAGGAGACAATAAGCAGGAGTGTTTGCGGTATAGAAAAAGACAGAACGTGAGTGCCAGGAGATAAAGAAAGTTTTCCTTACCAATCAGTTTAATTGTTTTTTAGATGTGCTCTTTAACCCAGATAACGGAGTATAAGGCAGAGCACCATTTCTTACAAAATTAAGATTCCAAGTAAAACAGAAAACTCTAGTACCTCTGGGTTGTATTTGCTTATTACACTGGTATTACAATATTATAGAAATTAATTAATTTTGTTAATACTATATTTTGTTAATATAGTTTTTAATAAATAAATATAATTATTCGCTAAACTAACCTACTGTATATCATTTTTAAAGTAGGTGTTCTATTATCTATCTTTTCTCTTATCCATCACGGCCTTGATCCTGACTCCTGACAGATAATCGAGGTTTTACTGTATTTGCAAAAGATTGCCTGGCTATAGAATTCTTTCTTGTCCTGGTGGTTGGAGCTCCCCCATGAGGTGACAGTAAGATAAACATATGTAAATAGCAATAATACAAAAGTGAAATTATAAATATAAGGAGTATTATTCTACACAAACAAGTACCTTATATATTGGTGAATACTTAGATGTCATACTAAGACAGGAATTTAAACAGCTTTCTTAGGAAGACATTTTTTATTGTGTAATATCTTTATTTTATAAAATATTAAGCAAAATGTGAAACTACAAATCAAATATTAACCACTCTTTTTAATTTATTTATTTAAATTTGCATTCACTGATATACAATTATCAATATAACAGATTACAGTCCCAGGGGAATAAAGACACAAATTTTCAATGAAATGTTTTTAAGACTTGATTACATATTTTCTTTTTGAATTACACTTTGTGTACATATGCACTAACGCAAAGTGCACCACTGCTTGTGTATGCTTTCTGAAAGAACAAAACTTATAATTAATCACTCTATTTTATATTGCAATAACAGCCTTAAGATTTATCTGTGTAGTGTACCCTATTGTAGATGAAATGAAGCAAATCATAATGTAAGATGTTAAAGACTGAGAGGAATCTACTCCAACTCTAATGTATCTCATCAACACGTAGCTTTAAAAACCAGTACAACATAATTTAATCACAGTGGAAGCAATTCACTGGCAAACTGAAGCCACATGTATATAATTCCTTATTGCCAAACACCTTAAAGCTTATAGAATATGTAGCCTGAAGATTTCCTTATAAAGACTGTTCATGCAAGAGGGGTTTCCTCCTTTTCACTGTGGATAAAGTCACCATTTAGAAGTAACATGAAATCTGTGCAAAAAATGTTACTTTGTGGACTCATCCTATTGAACGGCCCATTGCCTCTTACACCACACAGCAAATTTACAACAGCTTGCTTCCAATTTTGAAAACCACTGTGTAATTATTTTCCTGCTAATTAGTGTAATTTAAATGTAATTATACCAAATGCTTATTTTAAACATTAAGGGAAAAAAACACAAGATCTGTAAAATGACAGTAATTTACTAAGATATCAATAAACAAAATCCAGACGAGAAAAAAACATACTTCTACTGCTCTGGCAAGCAGATGTTATGAATCCGTACCGTTTAAAGATTATTTTTTGATAGGCGATAATGTGCAGGAATTGTCTGACAATTGCACAGCATACCCCTGTGATCTATGCCACCTATACAGGGTGTTTAAAGACTCGACTTTAAAATAAAAAATCAAGTTCTTGTCATCAATAATTAACATGCCGTGTACTGATAATAACATGCAAACTGCAAAGGCCAGACATGTCCATAATAACAGAGAGTGCAATATCACACCCTGCAGAGTGAAAAATGGAACATTTATTGCATGTCTGCTACGCCATCCATTCTGCCTAATTGCAAACACCACACAGGTTATAAAAGGCCGTACATAATTAATTAGAAATCTCATCATCCCTGTAAAGTACGGCTGGGCTTTTAGAATCAATAAATCTGTGTAAGGCAACGTGTGGCCTTGAGTCTGCTGGAGTATCATGCAATATCCTGCCAAGTAAATATGTTTTGCGAGTGCTGCTCAATTGAAGCCTGGATGATGGGTTTGCTATCCCTGAATAAAGCCATCTATAATTGTTAACAGCTAGGTGTAGATCCTCTTTCTTCAATAGCTATGGAAGGATAGCCACAGTGTCAAATGTGGAAATGAGAGGAAATCCCAACCCCCTTACTGGCAAACTTCCCTTTATTTTTCACATTCCCAAATCACTTGTTGAAAACTCACTTATCACATAGAAATGAAGCTTGATAGCATCTGCTGGTATTTGTACTTCCTCAGTGATATGCTAGTGTAAACTGTAGAGAATGTGCTGGTGGGCGAAAAAAGGTACCTAGCAACAAAGAATCAGCACAAAATCAAAACAGTCTGCTTTACTGAGCTTGCTAGATTATCTCTTAGTGGTGATCTTCGGAGACACCCTTTAAAAAGAGTCAAATGGCAGACAATGTATTACAGGAAATTAGTGCATTACACACGGCAGGTAGCATAGTCTTATATTTAAGGAGAACGACTTGAAACACAAAGGTTCCGTGTTTAAATCCTACTTACTGAATTATTGTAAATTATGATATTGTAACAATCAATAAATGAATGCTTCTGTCTCATAGTTCCAGCCAGGACTAAACCTCAAGACACTGTCAGCACAGACACTCTACATTCTTCTCAGTTCTGCATGGTTTCTTCCAGCATCCCCATTGTTTGAAAACTGTCCTCTTATAAGGGCTTTTAGGGACTGGCATTAGTGAAGATATGTCATGAACTGACACCTCACCTACAGTTACTTACTGAAACTTACTTATTACTTGAAATAGCTGGAAAAAGCTCCAGCCTCCTACAATCACATATTGGAATAAGAAGATCTGAATGATGAATAAATACACGCATACACAGGATGGTTATTATGCTTACTACTATAAGAACCTTAATTCTGTAAAATAGACACTATATAACTGGCTTTTTTTTCTTATGAGTTTGGCAGAAAAGAGCACAGCTAATTTGTCACTAGTTAATCCTGCAAAAAATATAACATTGTACACATGAACACTGAATAATTAACAACGTTCATCTTCTGCTTATATGAATCGGAACAGTGATATGCTGGGATTTGTACACAAGTCTACCATGGACAGTAAGTCTTTGTTTCATATAATGCAAGCTTTTATATTATAGACTGAATTTAAATAAATGTTATGTTTTACTGTTGTATTACTATTTTTCATAATGTAGGTCATTTTGTTATCTTTATAATTATCTACTGTTTCTTTAAATGTCTTAATATTCTGTGTGCTTTGTGGGTGTCTCCCCAAGAGGCGGGGCCAACGTGACATCACTGCTCCAGAGCTCTCCCTCTCACTATTAAAGGCCTCATCTTTATGGATTTTGATGTGGGTAGTATGGATTTTCTTCCACCTCATAAACATGTACCAGTAAAGCCAAGTAGTGACTCTGAATTCAACTTATATAAATGCATGTGTGAGCATCCTTAACAGTGGACTGGAGTCTTGTCCATAGCTGGATATACAGTACCTTGTTTTGATACTGCTGGAAGAGACTCCAGCCCCATAACCCTGAAAGCAATTAAGTGGGTTATAATGGACACATAACTTTTTTCCAATAAGATCAAATAAAAATAATTTAATAACAGTTTATTAGCTGTGCAAAATGTGCCAATTGTGATGTTGGGTGAGTAATATATAAAGTAGTAGATGCTTTAGTATGGATAAATGAGTCCCATTTGCTTTTCACTATTCAACTAGTCATGACCTCTTGTGGATTTTAAACAGGATTAATAACTTTTTATTATATAAATATGCCTTAGACATTCAACTGCAGTCATCTTCTGTATGATACTCTTTAGAGAGCCAAGGCAGCATTTTTATTGAAGTCATTTACAGTTTTTCATGTGAGTAATGCCCTTTCTTTGCTTTTGCCAGTTTCTTTGATCATTTTGCTTCTGTCATTAGATTCTGCTTTCTGGAACTGTGAATTGGGATTTTGTCAATACTTTTTGGTGACTCATTTTTGTGCTTTTGAGCTTTGTTTGTTATTTCCTAGTTTATAAGTAATTTTTTGTTTATTATAAAGAATTTTCATTGCTTTGTCACAAGCGGAAGTGTTGCTCAGTTTCTTCTCATGTGAGGCATATTTAGGACATAAGTACATTTTTTGAACTTTATTAATGAGCTTCCTTTTTTGGGGCCTAGCCAGACAAAAGGCTAATGTGGTAGCCTCTTCTGGGCTGACCAGTGAAGGTCCTGGATGGCTCTTCTGGAACCTTTTGGAGGCCTCTACTCATTTTTGCCACGTTTTAGCCTGTAATTCATGACCAGGGGCCTCATGTATAAATGATGCGTATGCATAAAAATGTTGCATACACCTGTTTCCATGCTCACATCACGAGGTATAAAAACTAAACTTGGAGTAAAGCCACGCACATTTTCACGAAAGCTCAATCCCTTGCATACGAAAGTTCTCCGCTCGGTTTTTCAAACTGGCGGCACCCAGCTTCAAAGCACTGCTACTGTTCCTGTGTGATTTCCCTTTATTTTTTAGATTAATGTCCCTGACGTGCTTTTATCAAATACACTGAAATTAACCACATATCGTTTATTAGTTTACGGCATCTGATTGTAATCAACCCATAACTATATAATGGTCCACAGAATGGCCAAACTATTCCAAATAGCACAGCTGCTTTAGCGTTCTCACTCTCAGTGCACCACTCAGTATTTAACCCACTGTATCTGAGTGTGGAATCACAGCTATACAGAAGCTGATCGGATTATCGGGATATAGCATCTAGCACATGTTGCCTCAGCGATACGCAAAGTCTATCTAAACTTCTCCCATTCGGTAAAAGCTTCAGAGCCTTTCCTGTAGGGACCTCTTGGTTCAGAAACAATTTCATCTAAAGAGCTCTAAATGCACTCAATCGGTCCATTAATTGTTCCTGGTAGAACTGTTTGTACTTATAAGTACAATTACCTCACTGTAAACTTGCACTACAGTTATAATATTGCACAACCTGAGCCACTTTATAAAGTGTGTATTTAAATATGATGACGACTGGCTTCTAAGTTGATTTAGATTTTCAAGCTCTATCTTCTTGGAGCTCTTGATATCATTTTTAAGAAGAAATACAGTAAAATATGTTTTTTACATTATAAAGATACATTTTTAACTTCTTTTAAATAATGTATATTGTTAATAATTAAATATGTGAGGACACATTGGCGCAGTGGTAGCGACGACTGGCGCCCCATTCAGGGATTGTTCCTACCTTGTGCTGTATGCTTGCTGGGACTGGCGCAACCCTGGATGGATAGATGGATGGAATAATTAAATATGTACTACAAAGATATTTCAATGTTCCTTAAAAGTTTTGAAGAATCGGCGTTCTAAGCTTGCAGATGGCTTGGCATCTATTACAGAGCTGATTGTGTGGCGATTGGTTACTTAGAGAAAGAAAAGGAAGGACAGAAATTGGGGGTTAGTACATTTGAGAGGTCATGCAAGGTGCAGCAAGCATCTTGTGGGAGGCAGGAACAACCTCTGGACAGGGCGCCAGCTCATTGCTAATACTGCGCCACCGTGTCCCCATTTTAATACATGCTTTAATTACTTTCATCATGAAAATGATATCAAGTATACATCTTGGTATTTAAATTGTTTAGAGAGCTGTAATATCATGAATATAATGTATAGCCGGCGCAAGAGAAAGCCCATTTAAGAAGTACATAGTGATTCACACACACATAGACTACATAGAAGGACACACAGAATATGAAGCATTTAACATGCTACTTTAGTTATGATGGGATTTAAAAACTAGTAGATTAAACGATTTTAAGATGAAGTTTATGACGTTGTTTTTTAGTGACAAAATAAACTATGTGATTAAAGTAGAAATTCCGAGATTAAAGTTGACATTTGGACATTTTTTTCGATTGTGTCCCGATTTTTTTTTTTCTCTGTACCCTAATACGCTTCCTTATGACATTCAGACAATGAGCTACGAATCGCCTTTTCATGGCAACTTTGATATCTGACAACTTCTTTTTTATTTCGGGCACGGTGCGACTTTCTGAACTTGAACTTTCAAGATTCTTTGCCACTCTGTCACTCGATCAACTTCCTTTTGTTGTTTATATCACTGCTTAAACCAACAAATAGTACGTTTTTCCCTGCCTCCACTGGGTATTTGATGAAATTCTTCTTTTTCTCTCATACTTTTGCCATTGTCTTTTCACAGAGCGCTAAACATAAGGGGCTATTTATATTGATTTGAATATTCAAGGAGGCGTAATTCTGGGAGGAGTCTGGAAGGGGTGGCAGGCACATGCACAAGCGTTACATTTTACACTGACCGGGATTTATGTAGTGGAAGTGTGTGGCAGTTGGCTTACGTATAGTTTTCTGCATCTGAATTTTTTGTGCGTATGCACATTTCGACTTTTGTCCATACGCCATGTTATAGTGTGAATTCTACACACACCGTTATGCATGAGGCCCCAGGTGTTTATATATCCACTGGACTCTAATTAACGAAAACGATTTCCAAGTGCCAAGGCAACGGTGGAGATGAAGTTTGGAGGAGCATAAAATTCTGGAATATATTACATCAAAGATTCTCTTGAAGCTTCCTATTCAAACAGATGTCATAGGCAATGCCAACCAACCATACATCATTATTGCGAATCTATCCACCAAGAACCTTTTTTAATAGATATCTAGGTGCCGTCAGACTATAACATCGGTCCAAAAGAAGAGCATAAATTAGAGTACTACCATCAGCTCCGAAACAAGATTAAAAGGCTTTGGAAAACAGACGCAGAAGTGGTCCCTATCATCATAGGTGCTACTGGGGTTAATGCTAAACCCATCAAGCGATATACTGAAAAGATCACCCCCAACATCACCATCTCTGTTCTTCAAAAACAAGCAGTGATATGCATAACGTTCATCGTCAGCAGAGCAATTGGCACAGTTAGCAGTAATAAACACCAGACATTTTCCTTAGAGTTGACCCTGAGTAGGCATCCTAACCCTGACTATTCAGCGAGCATAGTTTTCATACCAGCTGAAAGGCTATGAGATCCAAAGAACTTAAATATAATAATAATAATAATAATAATAATAATAATAATAATAGTAAGAAGAAGAAGAAATAGAAGAAGAATAATCTTTCCTTAACAAGTTTATCAATCCATACTTCCATCCTTTAGTTAAACTATATTATGTGAAATTCAGGGTTATGTGAAACAGATGCCTATCACTGCATTAAGTCTCTAATGCAAAGTTTGTTGCAGCTAAATTTATACTTCAGTGTTTTATTTTAAAGTAATAAGAAAATAGAAGAAAATTTGGAGAAACTACATAAAGCTAAAATAACATTACCCGTTAAATCAATTTTAGGGTCACGGTTAGGCGGGCATGAAACAGCCCAGGACAGTAAATCCATCAGAAGTCCCACTCAAGCACAAATCCACATTCACACTCAGGTTTTTTATTTGGCAAGAAAAGAACACACTCTACATTATTCAGGAAATGTGTATACAGAAATAAATCATTCAGATGTCGCTTTGCATTCTATAAAGTAAACTGATTAATGTGAAAAAAACATCCCAAATGGCATTCTGTGGTGTCTCATACAAGACAATCTGTTACTTTTTATGTGATCTTTAAATGTCACTTGAGACAGGTTTAAAGCAATCATGCTTTAATATTGAAATCTGTTAAAGGAATTAAATTGAAATAAATACACACTATTTTGGGGAGATAAAAGATACATTTAAGGGTTTAAACACTTGCAAACAAATTAACCAGTGATCAAAATGAGACGACAATGAAGACTTCTTTAAGGGCAACATAATGGTGCGGTATCAGTGTTGCTGTTTAAGAAAAAAGGACTCAGATTGCTGTCCTCTATGAAGTTCACAGGTTTCCTTATGTCTTTATGGATTTTTGTTGTAAATTCCTTAGATTTCCTTCCTTATCCCCATGAAATGCGTGCTAAGCCAATTAGCAACTCTGAATTCACCTCATGTAACTGTGTGTAAGCATCTTTAACAATAAATCGGAATCCTGTCCAAACCTGGATAAACCTCTTACTGATGCTGCTGGAAAAGACTCTGGCCCATGTAACCCCAAAGGTGATTAGATGGTTTTAATAATGGATGGAGAAAAGTTTTGTTTTTAATAAGATCAGACAAAAATAATTTAGTAATAGGTGATCAGCTGAGCACAACCTGCCAGATATGATGGTGGCTGGAGGTAGAATATGTCCTGCAGCATAACCCTTCATAAGCTGGATGTGGGTTATCTTCTTCAGGTAACCCATTTGCTTTTCTCTGTCCCACTGGTCATGACTATTCATGCATTTTAAACAGGATTACTAACTTTTTATTACATAAATATGCCTATGATAATCAATTGCAGTTGCCTTGTGTAGAATCATTTGACTTCTTCAATGTCTAGCATATCTAGTACCATACAAAGTTTGATGCATTATCACCATACAGCTGCTTATGTAACTTAAAACTTCAGATAAAGCATTGCCTCAAACTTCATTTACATTTTATAGAAGAAACAAATAGTGACCCAAACAATCGGAAAACCTGAATGAGGCATCCTGTGGTTATGTTAAGCTAGTCATGCTGGTACTCTTGAGATCAAACCTGTTTACTCAGTAATATGCATGGCTCACTCTCTTAAAGAGCTATGAAAGATGCTGATGTTTCTGAGCAATTTAAATTCTTCAGCTAAGCTTTAATTGTCAAAACAATTTTGAGATTGGCTACAGATGCTGTCCTGCTGTGTATATTCTGTGCAAATGATCCCTGTAACCCAACACTTTGGCTGTGGTGCACTTTGGTAAATGAGATGATTTATCTCGAGGAGCTTTTCTGGGTAACTATTTGACTAATCAATCAATCTGAGAAAAGACTTTCCACTTGCATTGTGAAAGTAATAATTCACACTTTGAAAGACTAGGAATACTACCTTCTCATGATATCATCGACTACAAAATTAAAGAACAAAGTGGTGTCATATTTTACCTTTTCCTTAAAAAAATTGTACAGACTGCTACATCTGTCTTGATTTCATGCTAAGTTTCTTGACAAAAATCATTCCCTGAGTGCTTATAAAAAGCAATTCTATTTGTAGCACAGTAAATTGGAAAAAACAAAGAGCCTGACAACTGTCCTACTACAAAACGTAGTCTGGGAGCAGCAGAGCAATTTATTATTTTTAACTCATGTACGGTAGGATTAGCAGTTTAAGCGTTAATCTTTATCTAGAAAAAATGACATTGATGTTGTAATTTTATCAGAATTCTCTAGGTAGCTCTTTTTAAAGTATGCTTTCAGCAGAGCTGTTACTGTGCCCGTAAACAACCTTTATGATTTGATATTATTGAAGCCTGTTCATAATATTGTTGGAATGACATCATAATCATAACATTTTATGTTCTGAAGGGCAGGCATTATCTAATGCCATGTAACGGACAAAATGTCTGATGTAAGCTACTTTCTCATTCAAGGTCTTAAAAGCTCATTGACTGAATATGAAAGCTCTAAAAAAGCATCTAATTTATCATACAAATAAATAAACTGCAATATTTCCTTTGGGCAGAACTGGCTACAAAAATAATATATCAGGAATACAGTATACATATCACATAGAGTTATATAAAATGCTTAAAAGCAAAAACTGTTTGTAAAAAAAGCTTCCAAAAGCCCCAGTGCCAAAAATCTGTAGCACCTAATCGCAGACTTATCAACCCATCTGCAGTGCATCTGTGCAAAACTGTTTAACATTTTAAAAGTCCAAAAGTTACTTTTTGTTCAAAAAGTTATTAAATCAACTATGAACGTGATCTTAAAGATTGTGGCCCAGGTCCAGTTTGAAGGATATCATCAGGGTTGGCCTTACCGTTGGTGGCACTTGGTGCAAGGATACGGGTTGGCCTCTGCCCTATCTCAATTGAAACAGAGAGCCAATTCTCGATTAGCAAAAAACATACATCAAGTAAAGCTAAATTGTCTACAATATTTAGACTTAACTGTATTATTTCACAAATTACTTAATAAAAAAATCTCACATGCAACTGATATTAATTATATAATTTAAAATATGATGGGTTTAATAAAACTTCATTTTATTCTCTTTTGGATATTTCCACCCATTTGATCTATTTCTAATTATGTAGCAGGGGTGTCCAACTCCAGTCCTGGTGGGCCGCAGTGGCTGCAGGTTTTCATTCTAACCCTTATCCTAATCAGTTTTCACTGCTAATTTACTTCTTTTCCCTTCATTTTAATAGCCCTGTTTTTAAGGATTCAGTCCTCTGAATTGATTCGTTTCTTCTTTAAAAGGCAGCCAAACAGAAATGAGATATGAAACGAGCCAACAGATGACCAGCTAAATTGGAACGTCAAACTCCAGCCAGTTTCACTCCAACCAGTTTCTTAACAAGAAGCCAATTCTTGCTGTAATTAAAGCCGTTATTGAATAACATGACTTGTTGTTGCTCTCATTCTGCCACAGAAGACTGTTGATTTTCTGTTTTTTCTAAGACTACCATCAAGATGTTTTGGTGTCCTGAGCAGACCAACACCTTTCTTTATTTTCAGGTTAGCTAGTCATGTGGTGGTTTGTTTTGTGTCTCATTATAGTTAGAGAAACAAACTAAGGGGTCTGAGTCACATCAATTAAAACTAAGGCAAAACATATTAATCAGCAGCAAAAATGGCTCGCTAATTAAAAAGATGGTTAGAATGAAAACCTGCAACCACTGTGGCCCATCAGGACTGGAGTTGGACACCCCGACGTACAGTATCTCTAATCTTCATTAATTTAGGGTAATCTATACTCTACTGAACTAGATAAACTGTAATTCTATTAACTATTCATTGATAAGTGAAGAAGTACATGAAACTGCCAGATGTGGGATTTAGGTGTGGTTAGATGATTATAATCTCAAAAATATGTGCTTAGCAGAGCCAGCTGTAGTGTTGCAGCTGCCATTAGCAACGCTGTAAATGACTCCTTGCTACTCTACTTTGCTTTGAGTGGAATTATCACTGCCAGACCCCTACTTAGAAACCTGGAGACACAGGAGAGGAGACAGTACTGAGGAGAGTGAAAATTGAAGGTTTGGATACAAGTAGTGGATTGACAATTGGAAAATGTTGATTGAAATGTTTAATTACTTATAGCAGTGTCTGTTTAAAAGATGGTCTCGGAAAAATATGTGCTTCAGATGTGCCATTTCAGAAAACACAAAGGAATTGGGCTCTATTAGCTGACTTTATTTATTTGATTTAGTAATTTTGAAAAGAAAAAAAGAAATGTGTTATCTAATAAGATTTTACTTTAACTACGAAAATGATTATTTAGCTCTCTATTTAAACCACCAAACTACCAGACATCTTATTATGATGATAACAATGAATCTAAAATTTTACCAAGGTAGCTCCATAAGCATATGCATTTCATTTAGGTTACTGAAATAAACTGACAGGTTTGAACTTGAAGGCTAATGATTGCACTGCACAGCAAATTGTTTGCTTCTTGAACACTGTTGGGTATTTCTTATAGATTCTTGACTGCTGATCACGAATATCACATCAGAGATATCACATACGTTTCAGGGAAATCTTCAGTGTCATGATTTTTTCTTGTATTTGTATCCAAACATTTTCGCTCCCTCCCGTAAGTGACTTATCAACTATGGTTTGTGCAGCTTGGGCATGTCCAGGCATGGAATCAGGCCAGGTTGGAAGCTGTTCTGTGGAAGTTGACATCCTGGGCAGGTCTGAACGAGCTTGATGCTATCTTAGCATGCTATAAAGGTGGCTTGCATACACCGCTCCTGCTCACCTGGTTAATATAGATAGTCAGTGTGTATGTATAGTATCAGTAAAGTAAAGTATAGTATCCGTAGCAATATAACAGTAAGTAATCTTGATGCTATAGACGTTTTAGTGTCGGGCAATATGTCTTGTCAATGTCATAACAGCCACGATACATTCTGCTATATCTGTGGCAAATATACACTTGCGCCTCAGAGATGTTAGATGACTGCTCTTGTGAAAAAAGCTTATCATCTGTATTTCAGCTGCAAAATTGGTGATCAAGACAAAGAATGGGCGCCTCACAGTTGCTGTGTGACATGTTCTGTCAGTCTGAGAGCCTGGCTCAGAGGCACTCAAAAGACGATACCGTTTGCTGTTCCAATGATATGGCGAGAACAGAAAGACCATGTGATGGACTGTTACTTCTCTTTGACTAATGTGTCCGGTTTCTCTGCCAAAAACAAGAAGTCAATTGAATATCCTAATCTGCCTTCAGCAATGAGACCCGTGCCACATGACAACAGTCTTCCAATTCCGAAACCACCAGAGGATTGGACCTAAAACGAACCAGATGAAGAAACTGCAATGCAGGGTACTAACAGTGATATTGACCCGGATTTTGAACCATGCTCATCAGGTGATCCACATCTGATAACACAGTCCGAATTGAATGATTTGGTCAGAGATTTGGGTCTGTCAAAAGCAAAAGCTGAGCTATTGGGTTTGAGACTGCAGGAATGGTGTTTGCTGTCACCAGGTATGAAAATTTCTGTGTTTCAAGGGCGACATCATGATATAACCAAATTTTTTGCACAAGTCAACAGTCTCTGTTTCTGTTGTGGCATTGAAGGATTGCTCTCGGCCTTGGGTTGTGATCACAACCCGGAAGAGTGGCGTCTCTTCATTGATTCGTCAATGTTAAGCCTGAAAGCTGTTCTGCTACACAATGGCAACGTTTATCCTTCAGTACCTGTTGGCTATGCAACACACATGAAAGAAACGTATGAGAATATGGAACTGTTGCTGAAGCACGTCCAGTATAACAGGCATAACTGGAATATCTGTGGAGATCTTAAAGTTGCTGCTCTGTTACTAGGACTGCAGCTCGGCTATACAAAATGCTGTTGTTTCATCTGTGAATGGGACAGCCGTGCCAAAGAGTCACACTATTCTCGACAGAACTGGCCACTCTGTAAAAAGTTAGTTCCAGGACAGAAAAATGTGGCACATGAATCGCTTGTTGACCCGCCAAAGATATTTTTGCCTCCTCTTCACATAAACCTGGGACTCAAGAAGAATTTCGTGAAAGCACTGAACAAGGAAGGCAAAGGTTTTCGTTATTTAAGACAGATGTTCCCAAGAATAACTGACGCCAAGGTCAAAGAGGGCATTTTTGTTGGCCCCCAGATCAGACATGTTATGAGTGACAAGTGTTTGAAGGTCTGTTAGTTGAGCCGGAAAAAACTGCCTGGAAAGCCTTCAAAGATGTTGTTGACAATTTTCTGGGCAATTACAGAGCCCCAAACTACATTCAGCTGGTAGACAAACTTCTCAAAGAATACAAGACAATGAAGTGCAACATGTCACTCAAGATTCATTTCCTCCACTCACACTTGGACTTCTTCCCCGCAAATCTCGGTGCTGTCAGTGACAAACACGGTGAAAGGTTTCACCAGGACATTGCTACGATGGAGAAACGATACCAGGGCAACTGGAATCCCTCCATGCTTGCTGACTACTGTTGGACACTGCAACGTGATGTACCAGACATTGAATACAAAAGAAAATCAGGAGCAAAACAGTTTTAATTCTGTTGAATTTAATAGCTTATGCGAAACATAAACATGACTAAAACTATATTTGTGCATAACCAGTAGGTACCTGCCACAATCAGCAAAAACTTTTCAGAAAGCAAAACTTTTCAAAAAAATTGTTGTGCAGTGTTACCCTTAAACATGCACCCGTGATTCCAATTTACCAAATCCTCACTAACGCGTGACTATCTAATCAATGCATGACCTCCGAGAGGTTTCCTGTTAGAGATGGACTATTAGTGTGTCATGAGCAAAAGCCATAGATGGCGGTCATCAAAGGACGACAATATTTTCCAAGTTTAATGTAAGCCCTTTTAGAAAATTATTATAGTTTGCATTAAATCAGTCTTTAGCAATGCAGTCAAGAGCTGCAGTTATTTGGACATTTGATTTTACTTTGACACATCTGTTTGTCCTATACATCAGAATTATTATTATTTCTTATACCCATTGGGGATTTGGAAGACCATCCATAATAGAGGTGGCTAGTGTAGGTTGTCACTTAAGTAAAATACAATAGATTATTTAAATATTTACAAAATCCATTTTGATTTCTGCCCGACATTTGGAATAAAGTAAAGGCAACATAACTTCAGAAGAATAATTGCGGAGGGGATGACTTCTCTTATCCAGATAGCTGATCATTTTGTGTAAGCCAATTTTAATTATAGTCCTGCGTTTTGACAAAACACAATGATAACTATTATCTGATTTTACTTTTGATAGTCTGCTGTATATAGCCAGATTTAGTTCAGCATAAGAAACTTAACCCATCTGTAGTTAATTTAAGTCAATGTCACTTTCCTTCCCTTTCCTCTTCTGGTTTTCCTTTTCCACATTACTTAAAGTAAACTTTATTTCAAAAATTTCAAAAAAAGCAAAAATGAAACCACAATGATTTAGTAACAGAGGACTCACTAATTCACATACAAATGACTTGGTTTGAAATTTTATTGGCATAAATCATGCACATAACAGAAATGTAAAACATAACACATCTTATAATAGGAGCGGCAGGTGATCCAAGGTCTGCTCCCTGAAGTCGCAGTGGCAGCCAAACAACTAAGCTCTTAATGCAGACTCAGCCGATGCCATTTCAGGTAAAGGTGAGGAGCATCTCTTGGAAATCTGAAGAAATAGATGTACCCTCTGACTTCTAATTTTGATGTTCTCTCTCCCTCTGTTAACAATGATCCTACCATTTAATGGTATCAGGTAAGGAATCATAGTCTGGTGTTTTTCTGGATAAAAGTGCCTAGGAATCCAGATAAAAACACCAGTGAATTTGGGGTCCCTAACCAGGAGCACCGCTCACACTACCAACCTAAAGCCATCATTGGACAGCATTTACTTTTCATCTTGGTGTCAGCACTGCATTCTGGACACACAATACCTAATTACTTCATTCTCTTGTGAGCAGATGATTTAAACAGCGTGCATGATATTTTTCAGCTTTAGTTACTGCAGAAGTACAATATGTTGGTATTTTGTTTTATCTGACCTACTGAGGCATTACCATAGTCAGTAGAAGCATGGCACATACTGTACAGTTAATAAAATTAAAAATGTGAAAATAGTACTTTGAGAATTTATATATGTTTCTACTCAAAAACACTTTTACCAAGACCAGTGGCTATCAACACAGTCCTGGGAACCCCGGTGGCTGCAGGTTTTTATCCTAATGAGTTTCACGATCAGTCAATCCTTTTATCTCCAAATTATCTCATTTAGTTGGCTGCTATTTTTTCTCTTATTCTGCATTCAGAAAATGACAGCAGTTTAATTTTTACATTTAAGTCATTGGGAAATATGTGTATTCTTGGTATAGTCTTAAAGGCTTAACTCTCTTTTTTCTGTTTCCTATTAATATGTTCTTTCTCCTTTGTAGTTTGCTCTCTTAACTTCACCCTAATAACGACAGTTAACAATGAGAAAAACAGACACCCGGGCAAACGACACTGAAATGAAATACTGAAAGGCTGCAACTATTTCAGCGTGAGACCCACTAACATGCACATTAGTAAATAATGGATTAAATAACCTGGAAAAGCAGAGAGAAAATTCAGAAAATCTGAAAAAACAAGTTAAAACCCCACAAAATTATCCAAATTATCCTCATGTAACATACATACAGAAAATGTTTGATACGTTCTTAATACAAATGTACCAAACTTAAGATTTTTAGTTTCGACACTGACCCCAAAATGTAGAAGCTCTTAAATAACAGCTTGTTTGAGTAGGCTAGGGGTCCAATTAATGCCACAACATTCACATTTGGTCCCCAGGACTGAGTTTGAGCACCACTGACCTCAAGTAAAAACACTAATCAGAATTACAGCAGTTTATTTAGTGGCAGATGTGATATACTTTATAATTCATCCATCCATCAATTTACTAAACCCACTTAATCCAATTCTAGGCTCATGGGCAGCCTCAGGGACACAAGACAGGGACCAGCTCTGTGCATATTGCCAAAAATTTACAATTTAGCTATTTCAAAAATTATGTTTGCACATACTTTTAATGAATATGCATGCAAATTACATTCAATCTGATGCTTACATTTCAAAACAAAGCACAAGACAGCCAACTCCTAAATAAAAATTGTTATATATGCAATAACTGTTGAACACTGACAGTATCCAAAGCCTTGGAGACTGCCAATATAAACTAAAAAGTCTTGGAAGTAAAATATATTATCCTTGAACTCTTTTGCGGTTGCTTTTCACAGAATGCCATTATTCAGTGACCAGAAGTGCAGTCACAATGTTTTGATATTGTTTTTTTCCTGACATTTTATCCTCTATTAGCAATGCAATAGAAGAACCAATAAAAAAACATTCTTCAGTCTTTTTCAGAAAGAACTGAAATAATCAACTTCTAAATTCCAAGCATCACATGAATATGCTCTATTCAACTTTGGAATATAATTGCTTTACTATGTAAAAATTCTATTACTATTATAAATTTTAGCACTATAAATAGTAGCCTATATATAGGACAGCATAGTTGCACACTGTGCCACTGAGTGGAGGTACCAAGTTCTCCCCGGTTCACCAACAAAAGCGCGATAGACATATGCGCCCCGACAAAACCGCAACGGACAAATGAGCGCCGACAAACACGGTAACTGATTTTCGACAAATCCGCGCCGACAAAATCGCTACGACAAAATCGCAAGAGAGGCCAAGAGAGTGGGATGAGTATGTGCGCATTATGTACAGGGCCGGATTTAGACTTGATAAGGCCCTAAGCTATTTGAGACATGGGGCCCTTTATAAGTCCTGATATGCTGTAGTATATTTAAGTATATATGACAATTGCTCACTCGGACAATTTGTTTTGGGGGCCCCCAAGAAGGCGGGGGCCCTAAGCTATAGCTTGTGTAGCTTATACATAAATCCTGCACTGATTATGTACACATTATGTGCTAGGTTATAACTGTTATAACTGCTGATGGCATGGCGTGAACAAATAACTCAATCGAGGGTTGGCATAATGCGTCGTATACAAAGCGGAATTACCAGCAGTCAGGCAGCCAGCAAGTCTACAGTAAATACGCTCAACTATCAAGACGTCTTGCTGCAATTCTTCCTACATATGCAGGGCGTGATCTTAAGGACTATCTGCGTGCCGTGCTGATGGCATGCCGCGTCTCATAATATTTCCTTCTAAAATAAACATTATTATATATGCTTTAAACTAGTAATTCATATTTAATGAAACTTTCGCTATTTTGTCGGGGCGATTTTGTCTGCGCGATTTTGACACCGCGTTTTAATCTGCGCTATTTTGTCGCCGCTCATATGTCTATCGCGCAAATGTTGGGTCACAGTTCTCCCCATATGAGTTTTTGACGACTATTCCAGGTTCCTTCAATATCCCAAGGATAAGCAGATGAGCTGATGTGTCAAAACTGGCCTGGTATAAGTGAATTTGGATGTGTTTGAGTGTGCGCAAGAGTTTATAAGAGCCACGTTCAGTTGCCTTCACAGTCATTGCCAAAATAATAAAGTGCAAGCGGTCAGAGTCACAGCCCACCGAAACAAGCAAAGCAAAGTAATAAGCGGGGTCACCCACAATAATATAAATAATCACAAGCAATTAATATACATCTGTACTGTCACCAAAGCAATTACGAAACTCCATTCCAAAAGCTGTGTCACCTTAAATGGCAAAAAATCCTTTATAGCTCATCTTCCGTACAAATGCTGAAGATCAGAATGCTTTATAGATTTAGAAATACAGGCAAAAACTTTGGAATAAAAAATGGACAGATAAAAAAAGAAAAATAACTGAAGAATTTAAATTGAAGAAAGTAAAAATAATATAATTAAGTACTATATTGTGTTCTAAACATATAATACTATATTAATAATGGTAAGTGGAAAAAAGGACAAAAAGGGACAGAAAGGAAGGAATTAATATATGCAGTATGACAAAAATTGCAAAAAGGGCAAGGAAGAAAAAAACAGTATAAAATGATTAAACACAAAGAATATGTACAGTAAATAATAATGTTCTTCCTTACAATTACGATGTGTCACTACGTTCTTTACATTCAGAGCCCTGGAAGACGTGTCTGAGTACAGCAGACTGCTGGCGCCACAGTCAGTTCAGACGCCATGAACTCATTTCACCTTCACCTCACACACACCAAATTGAGAGAATGAAGCTGGTAACAGTGCATGAATTTCAAAATCACACCTTTTCTCACTATTTCTGATGATCACCTATACATTATAATAATATAATACTTACAGTTTATTAGTTTTCAATTTGCCCATTTCTCTGTTAAATTATTGCCATTAGTTTTACCAAGTTAATTCCACTTAACAGTGGATGTACTGTATTACTGTTGATATTGCCTGGACTAATAAGTTTTGTTTTGCTGCTATTGGCAAAATGAAATTGAATAAAACTGAACTAAGGCCCATACCTACATTCAAATGAAGATAACTGTTAAAATGGAACAGTTACTTGTGCAACAAAACCCCTTGTATTTGGGACAAAGGTATTCTGTGACCTCGCATGCAGGGGTGTCAAGATCTGAAGGCTGAGAAGTGCTGAATTAGTTACAAAAATTCCTGCATTATATAGCACTACATGGTATGGTGCACTTTAGTGTATTATTACCTATTATTACTACATTGCAATCAAAGAAACATTTTCAACAAGCAAAATAAAGGGATTCCATAGAATAATTCTTCATTTCTACTTATGTTAAGCCTTTATATATCAAATCCAGAGGCATAAAATGTTTTATTTTTTTATTTCCCTGTAAATAATGGAAGATTTTTATGTGGATAAAAAGCTAGCAATGCTGTTAGTACCTGATCTCAAATGTCAAAGCTATTAAAACGTGCATATTTCTATTCCTTTGTGTTATAATGCACTCTGCCAAGGTCAACAAGCAAATGTGTTCAATGTTGTATTTTAATGTCACGAGAATATGAACAAAGTACAACGCGGCACTGCCAAGATATTTAAATATCCATTCACATTTTTATATATGATACAGAAAGAAATGAAAAAGACTGTCACCTTTTGTGAAAGCTTCTGAAACAGCGAGTCTAACAATATTCCAGTCCAAACAGCTTTGGTGGATCTGACAGAAACAACAGCATAGGCTACTATAGTTCAGCTTTCACATTTTAACACAATGGAGAGAATTGAGGAGAAATGGAAGATCAAAATGATTTGATACTCTCTTTTACTAATAAAAAATAGTTCACACAAGTTTCCTGATAATTTATGAAAATATTCAGTAATGTGCAACTTTTAATAGCAAATGAGGTTATGTTTGTAAATCAAAAAAACAGAGGAAGTACACATACTGTAAATGTTCATTTTACTGCATAGCACTGTAATGAAAACTTTTACAGTAGCTATAAAACTTACACAGATATTTTAGGCATTTTTATTTGACATTTTATTTATTGATCAATGCCATGGCTCAAGATGCAAATATTATTGATTGGTACTAGCTGTAATAATTTCACAGTACTCGCTTCCAATGATGCATTGTAAGGCAATATAAGACAAATACAATTAAACTGCAAATATGTTAGAATATCTACAATGAAATGAACACTCAAAATATTTTAAGTAAATACCCTGGAGACTGACTTCATTATAATTCTAAAACTAATATACTAAATCAGTACAATGCAAAACAGTTTTGAGGTCCACTGTGCTATTGATATAAAAAAAAATGCCAAATCCCATTCAGTAAATTCATACATGACAATTATGGGATTTAAGTAGCCAAATACTGTAGGGCATTACTTCAACGTATTTATCATTTACTAAACATACTTGATTATAACATGCCTATATAAAAGGAGTGGAGGGCATTTCTAAAATGTTGGCTACAATGAAATATTTTACTTAAATGTCTAAGCAAATTTTAGGAGTTTTAACATAACATATAAAAACAATGAGGAGAGTCCATAAATCCATATATTTGGTAAAGTACAGCCTGCTTATTCCACTTCAGGCTAACAGGGAACTGGGGCCTATCCTGGAAGAAGTGATAAGCGAACCCCTTGAAGCTTGCTTCGCCTCGAGTTCGGTGAAATCATAGAAAAATTCAGGGACTTCACCAAACACAGAGAAATGCATTGAATTCAATGGGAAAGGAGAAACTCAGCAAGTTTTGTGTGAATTATAATGGTGCAAAGAGCTTTTAAATGTCCCAGAGGGTTAAGGAGGTGTCTGACATTTAAGGTGGACCAATTATTGTGGCCAAAAATGTGACTCGAGCTGTAAGGCAGCAGTACTAACTACTGTGCCAGGATGACTGAAACAAAAAAGACACAGATGAAGCAACAACCACAAATAAAAATAACACAAACAGCCACAAACTAGCAATAAGAAAAAAAAAATCATTGCACTCACAATGTTTTGATCTTCAGAGCACTGATTGTCTGAGCCATGCGGCATTTGTTTGAAGTCACACTTCATCCAGTAGGTGCAATTAGCCACGTAGCATGGGGGCATCCAAGTGACTGGCACATCTTTTTTATTTCCAATCTAACTATGCAGATGCTTTGCTCTTATTTCTTCCATCAAGAAGATAGAAATGCCTTGTAAGTAGTATTAGATCTTTCCTTTATTATTATTTAACTGGGTACTGTGTGTTTTCTGACTTGGAGGGGAGCTCCTATAAGGGTTGTTTTGATTCATCACTGCGCCACGTAGCTAATTATGTATGCATTCTATTGGTGTGCACAATTAGCCACATGGTGCACTGGCAATTGAGTGAGCATAAAGAGATCATCATTATATTCAGTAGTAGTACTCATAATATTCTTATTATGGTCAGCTAATGTACCCTTCAAATGAAAATGTTACAAGTTTTGTTTTCTTTTTATTAATGCATGCAGGATACAAATCTTGCTAGGGATACTGATAGTGACATCATGCATGTAAGACACAGATCAGGCAGTATGTGAACTATGAGGTGGAGTACACTTACGGTACACATGTGTGAAAGTTCTGAACATGGCTGCTACAGTTCTGTGATGTAACTCTGGATTTGCAAATCATCTTAGGAAGCTGCGAAAAAATGTTTGTCAAAGCTGGACACACAGAAAATTTGTAGGCAAATATTCAGAAAACAAGCTTACTGGTAAACATATTCACTGTGAATATGAATTGGTGGATTTTGATGATCAGTGCTACCTGGCAGTATCCTATGTAAGGCAGGAACATTGCATAGCTCACACAAAAGCAGACACACTCCCAATTTTGAGCCACCAGTTAACACAAAAACTTTTGGAATGCCACATAACAAAAATACCAGACACTATTCCACACTAACACAGGGAGAAACTCCACACTCCACACAGACACCTGTGAGTGTTTGTATCAGCCAATCATATGGCATCAACTCAATATATTTAGGCCTGTAGACATTGTCAAGACGATCTGCTGAAATTCAAACTGAGCATCAAAATGGGGAAGAAAGATGATTTCAGTGACTTTGAACATGGCTTGGTTGTTAGTGCCAGACCGGCCGGTCTAAGTATTTCACGCAAAACCATCTATAGGGTTTAGAGAGAATGGTCCAAAAAAGGGAAAATACTCTGTGAGTGGCAGTTCTCTGGGCAAAAATGCCTTGTTGATGCCAGAGGTCAGAGGAGAGTGGCAACAATGTTCCACGCTGATAGAAAGGAAACAGTAACTCAAATAACTACTTGCTACTACTGAGGTATGCAGAAGAACATAAGTATACTTTTTTTACGTTGTCATTATGGGGTGTTGTGTGTAGAATTCTGAGGAAAAATGAATTTAATCCATTTTGGAATAAGGCTGTAACATAACAAAATGTGGAAAAAGTGATGCGCTGTGAATACTTTCCGGATGCACTGTAAATAGTGATGTGTGGGTCACAGACTTGCACAAGAGAGTAGAAGGTGAGACCAGATTTAAAAAAAAAAAAAGATCAGTTTTTCTAAAAAAAAAATGATCATCTGAAAGTTTTCCAAACAGGAGCTGTCTTTTCAGTACTCACAAAAGCCCAAAGCATGTATGCAGTGATGCAGTTGCTCCCTTCTCAGATTAAAAGAGTAGATGGCAAGACTGAGAAAACAGAAAGTGAACACATGGTCAGGTCAGTGGCTGGTTTTAAATGTTCCCTGCATCAACTAGCGGGTGACCTAAATTAACAGATTGAACATTTAAAAATAAAAATGTTTTTAATTACTGACATCCTAATTTAACTCCTGATTGATGTGTCTTCTTAATGGAGTTTGTATGTCATCTTTACTTGTTCACAACCCAAAGATGCACAATAAGACTGGCAAGACTTGGGTAAGTAGCTCCTAGGCCTGTGCCCACGCCATCAGGGTAGGCTTTTGGTTCCCAGAGATATATACGAGGTATGTCTATTAAATAACGAGACTGTGATTCCACCTAGTAAACAAAGCAGTCAGAACCGGTTATAACTGCATGCGTGGTAACCTTGAACATGTCTGAACCTGCATGACAAGCAGCAACACTCTATGACGTTCAGTTGATCGTGAATCGCCATTTAGTTTGGTTGTGTTTTCTGTAGTGTGCTGAAAAAATGATAAGTTTAAAAGTTGAACAACGTGTCAATTTGAAATTTTTAGTAAAATTGCGCAAAACACCAACAGAATGTTTTCAAATGCTTACTACAGCTTATGGGAATGACTGTCTGTCTCGTGTGCATGTGTTTGAGTGGCACAAAAGATTCAGTGAGGGACGTGAGAATGTCGAAGATGATTAACGCCTTGGACCAAGAATGAAAAAAGCTCGTCAAAGCAAGTCAAAATTCAAAGCCATGCTCATTGTGTTTTTCAATATCAAGGGTGTAATTTTGGAAGAATGGGTTCCAGAAGGCACAACAGTTAGCCAGCATTATTATAAGGAATTTTTGATAAAGCTGAGAGAAAAAGTCAGAAAAAAGCGGCCACAACTGTTGGAAAATGGTTTCATTCTTCACCAGGACAATGCGCCTGCTCACATAGCACTTTCTGTAAAGCAGTTTTTGACCGACAAACACATTACTACACTTGAACATCCTCCATATTCGCCCGATTTATCACTGTGCTACTTTTATCTTTTCCCAAAAGTTAAATCAGTGCTTAAAGGGACATGTTTTGAGTCAGTTGATGCTGTAAAGAAGAAAACGGCTGATGTGTTAAAACAGCTGACAGAAATTGATTTGCTCCATGCCTTTGACCAGTGGAAAACAAGACTGCAGCAATGTATTAGTGCAAATGGGGAGTATATTGAAGGGGACAAGCATTACATTTGTAATACATATAAATAAAAGTGTTATTTAATCAGTCTCATTATTTAATAGACACACCTCGTATACTAAAGATAAGTGGTCAAGGAAAAGGACAGATGTTTTAATTTTCACTTTTGGGTGGCATAGAGATGCATAGCAAAGCATACTGAATAATACGTTAACAGAAATAGAAGGAACACTCAGATCATTACTGTAAAGTTTCATATGTTATCCTGTGGCATATAGTTTAGCCCCTCTGCTTGTATAAGCCCCCTCTCTATCCTTCATTCATCTGACTTACAGTATCGTGTTCATTCTCTTTTTGCTCACTGTGAATTTGTTTGCTATGGGTTGGCTGCCTTGACAAATCTTCTTAATCTCTGAACAACTTCCATATCCTCCACCTTCATATTCCTCCTCACATAGTCTCCCCATCACTGTCTCTGCTCTCCTTTTTTTGTGTGAAAGGCCTTCTTTAAATCCTCTTAATCATCTCCTCCTCCTTTCCCCTTACCAAATACCCATACTTTCTCAATCTATCTTCTCTAATTTTCTCACTGATCTTTACCACTCCTGCCCTCCTAACCTCTTCATTCCTCAGTCTTTTAATCAGTGACACATCCAAAGCCCACTTCAGCATTTTCAATGCAGTTCTTTCAAGTTTCTCTATTTCCTTATTTTTCTTTCCTTTTTTCCCTTCTTTCCTTTGTCTTTGCACAATACATCAACATGATGTTATTACCTTTAAATGGCTCTTTACCTTTTATCACAAAACCCTGGACACCTCCTGCCATTTCTTCCAAGCTGTCTTTATTTTCTTACCTATTTCCACTTCATAGTGCCCCCCTTGAGTTGTAAATGATCTCAAGTGTTTAAACTTCTCCACCTTCTGAAGATCTAAGCCTGCTCTATCTTGTATTTACAGTTTCTCACCTCTCCTCCAGCTACTGTACTGATATCTACGATTTTCCAGCATTTACGTTAATTTCTCACTCTTCTAAGGCTCCTTGCCACTCAGTCACCCTTCTCTGAATTCTTCCTGTGGCTCTGCCATGACTGGAAGGTCATCATTGTTTAATACTTTCCAGCATTCACCGCCCAGTACCCTTACTGAGCACATTTCAAAAACAGCAAAAAGGAAAGGGATAAGAGCAGGACTCTAATGAAGACCTACTGACACTTTGAACATTTCTGTGTTTCTATATGCAGTTCTTACTGCTTTTTGATTCAGCATACATCATATCTACCATTCTTTTTAGATTTTCAGGAGCTTATCATCCATCTGACTAATATACCACCCTAACCATCTGGGTTACATCCATTCTCATATGATTAGAGTCTAACACTTTATCTTGCTAGTTACACAAACAAACAATAATCTATTAGAACTATGAAAACAAAAGAATGATCATTTCTGTTGCTATTTCACCCCTCTCTTCAGCTCTCATATTTGTCATCCCTTGAAGTGTCACTGTAGTGTTTGTACCTTTCGGATGATTCAGAACATATAAGGATTGTCAAAGATTAATCTTCACAATCCTCATCATGGCCTGTTGGAAAACCGAAAGCTTGCTACATTCACATTTTATTTAATGTCATTAGATATCAAAGTATGCACACTTTTTTGTGTAATACTGCTTTTATTTCATATAGACAGAATTTCTGGGATTTCTAAGTAATAACTGGTCATTGTTTCAAAGTTTCATCTATTAGAACATACATTAGGATTGCTCTTTTATTAGTATGAAAAGACAAACATGAAAATTCTCCAATCTCTTTTAAAATCCTCTGTGGAGAATGGGAGTTTAGCTTATTAGCAACAAGCATAGGGTAAGATGGTACACCAGTCCACTAAAACCCTACTGACACACAGTGTGGCAATTTAAAGTCACTTATAAAATTTACTGTGTTTCACTGATCTATGGGAAGAAACCAAAGCTCATATGAACTTAGCAGATGAAAATTTCACACAGAGTGCTCCTACAAAAATTATCAGTCCAACCATTTTCTGGATCTGCTTGTTCTAATTCATAGTTTCGGGGTGTCAGTGATTTCTCCTGCATCACTAGACATAAGGAAGAGCCTACATGTTGACATGACAGGACACCAGCCCATTGCAGGACATGCAATGCACACATCCCCACTTACTCATGGCTGCCAATCAACCATAGCACTGGGTACCCACACAGACACAGGGAAACATACAAATCCCACACAGACATTGCCAAAAGGCAGGGATTGAACCCGTGGGAGAGTTGAGACAGCAGCAGGACTAACCACTGAATCACAGTGCCACCTTTAGGAAATCAGGTTAGTATAAAAAACCAAAAAAAAAAACAGTGACGGGACAATTAAATTAGGAAGAAAGTCCTAATTTACTGTAGCAAACAAACTGTATGCAAAACTAAAAAAGGAACAGGCTAACAACAGCTGCACAACGGGCAGAAAAAAATTAATTGACATAATTATGATCACTTTTAACAATTTATAATTCATAAGATATGAGTATAATTTAAAGCATTAGAATGCTACATACTACTCCAAAGTATAGATCTACAGATAGAAAAGATATCTTTTTCTGTTTTAAACAAAAGCATAACCTGAACTGTCTGGAAACTAATTTTCCACATGAAAAACCTTTTATCTAGAAGCACATGTCATTTGATTCCTTCCATCTTGTTTAAAACTTAGCTATAGTAACATTCACCATCTTAAAACACCTTGTATGAAATCATTAGCATGGCAAATGAGACAATGGAGCAAATGAACTTCATTTTGCATTATATCATCTGGACACTTGAAGCAGAGAAGAGCAAAGGGATATCGCAGCTGAAGCGTTCGCTTCTATGTGATGGCGAGAGAGAGTAATTTTACTGCTGCTTATATCAATCATGTAAAGAAAATTAATTTGTGAAAACAGCACAAAATAATTAATGTAGGAAAATATGCCATCAGGTTTGAAAATGCTGCTGTCAAGTAGGGTTAATGTAAGTGTGAGAATATTGGTTTTGAATGCTGCAGTGCAGATGTAAAATAATTTGCAATGTAAAGTATTGTGGCTTACTGATAGGAGTGCCCCAAAAATAACACTAAGCATTTTTTTTACTTCTTTTTCTACGAGTTCTGCAAAATTACTTCAAGAAATGGAAGAAAGAAAAATTAATATATATATATAGGCACATGTTTTCAAAAAATCAAAAAATCACACATAATGTATTGAATTCCTGTGGTAATTTATCTTAAAATTTTAGTCATCAGAGTAAACAAAGCCAGTAAAAAACAACATATCATAAATTCTTTAAAAACATCAACATTCTAGTTGTGAATTACACACTATATGTTTCATGTGTGATTTAACTAAGTTGCAGTGAACTGTTTTTTATATAATTAGTCCAGAGAGACAAGTAATCAACTACAATATTGTAATTTGGTAATGTGATCCATTAATATGAAATTCTGGTAACACTTTAGGTACCACAAAAATGCATCTATTTTCCATATACTGTTATGTAACATGACCTTTACACAGGCTTTGTTTGGTCTTACTTAATTTTACAAAGCATCAGTAAAATAGTTATTCACCTTTGTGCAGTATGGCATATTAACATGAGAGTAAAATTAATTGTGAATATGAAAGATTCACAGGTCTTATACTGAAATCCAAAATATCAAGAGAAACATGTCTCACTTAAGCCATAAATCCTAAGTGAAGTTATTTTAGAAGGTCATACTGCAGAGAAAAATATACACATAACTGATGCTATGTGTTATTAAGACCAAAAAAGTGTTTGTTACTGTCTTGTTACATAATAGTAAATCTGTTGTACATGTGTTTTTTTCAGTACCTAAAGTATTACGGAAATTCTGAAAACATTACAACTGTTAATATGACTAGAAAACTTAATCCATGTTTTTATAATGTAATCTCAAAAATTAGGATGACTCTATGGAATAGTGCTGCAGTGCCAGTTTCTGCTTTACTCTCAATTTAAACGGATTCACTGAATGCATAAGCCGACTGATGAATGTGCATTAAAAAAATCTATCTATCTATCTATCTATCTATCTATCTATCTATCTATCTATCTATCT
>JANRMT010062837.1:55758401-55777646 GCA_026402145.1 Polypterus bichir lapradei
AGCCTAATGTACAAAATAATTTTGGCTAAGGTTACTCAGAGTTTAAAAGTGAAGCTGGTCAAATTAGCTTTTATGTTTCTGCCTTATTTTTTTAAGAAGAAAAACTACACTTTATGTTGAAATTTTTGTTATTATTATTTAAAGACAATACCATTCTGAAAATGTACTTAAAGTACTTAAAATACCACTTTATTTTTAAGTCTGCCCAATTTTAGCCAGGGATGATATTTTTCTTTCTGTTTTGAATTGAAATGCAGTTTAAAAGCATTTTTTTTTCAGAAATTAAAAGAGCTTGAGTTTACAATATTCATGTCCATGTCTATTATTTGATTCTGTCACTCACTAAAACCCTTTTAAATTAAAAAAAAAACATTTGCGATTTGGGGCAAATTTTTCATACGATTAATCAAGATTAATTAATACACAGCCTCTAATTAATTATATTAATATTTTTAATCGAGTCCCACCCCTAATATATATATGTAGATATATATATATGTAGATTTGTGTATATATATGTGTATATACAGTATATATGTAGATATGTATATATATGTGTGTGTATATATATATGTGTATATAGGTATATATATGTATATATGTATATATATGTTTATATGTGTGTGTGTATATGTGTATATATATATATATATATATATATATATACACTCACTTAAAGGATTATTAGGAACACCTGTTCAATTTCTCATTAATGCAATTATCTAATCAACCAATCACATGGCAGTTGCTTCAATGCATTTAGGGGTGTGGTCCTGGTCAAGACAATCTCCTGAACTCCAAACTGAATGTCAGAATGGGAAAGAAATGTGATTTAAGCAATTTTGAGCGTGGCATGGTTGTTGGTGCCAGACGGGCCGGTCTGAGTATTTCACAATCTGCTCAGTTACTGGGATTTTCACGCACAACCATTTCTAGGGTTTACAAAGAATGGTGTGAAAAGGGAAAAACATCCAGTATGCGGCAGTCCTGTGGGCGAAAATGCCTTGTTGATGCTAGAGGTCAGAGGAGAATGGGCTGACTGATTCAAGCTGATAGAAGAGCAACTTTGACTGAAATAACCACTCGTTACAACCGAGGTATGCAGCAAAGCATTTGTGAAGCCACAACACGCACAACCTTGAGGCGGATGGGCTACAACAGCAGAAGACCCCACCGGCTACCACTCATCTCCACTACAAATAGGAAAAAGAGGCTACAATTTGCACAAGCTCACCAAAATTGGACAGTTGAAGACTGGAAAAATGTTGCCTGGTCTGATGAGTCTCGATTTCTGTTGAGACATTCAAATGGTAGAGTCAGAATTTGGCATAAACAGAATGAGAACATGGATCCATCATGCCTTGTTACCTCAGTGCAGGCTGGTGGTGGTGGTGTAATGGTGTGGGGGATGTTTTCTTGGCACACTTTAGGCCCCTTAGTGCCAACTGGGCATCGTTTAAATGCCACGGGCTACCTGAGCATTGTTTCTGACAATGTCCATCCCTTCATGACCACCATGTACCCATCCTCTGATGGCTACTTCCAGCAGGATAATGCACCATGTCACAAAGCTCGAATCATTTCAAATTGGTTTCTTGAACATGACAATGAGTTCATTGTACTAAAATGGCCCCCACAGTCACCAGATCTCAACCCAATAGAGCATCTTTGGGATGTGGTGGAACAGGAGCTTCGTGCCCTGGATGTGCATCCCCCAAATCTCCATCAACTGCAAGATGCTATCCTATCAATATGGGCCAACATTTCTAAAGAATGTTTTCAGCACCTTGTTGAATCAATGCCACGTAGAATTAAGGCAGTTCTGAAGGCGAAAGGGGGTCAAACACCATATTAGTATGGTGTTCCTAATAATCCTTTAAGTGAGTGTATATATATATATATATATATATATATATATATATTGTGATAAGGCGCTATATAGCGCCCGACCCGGCACAGACCACACAGAGGCACGTGTTCACACTCAATGGGTTTTATTGTTTCTTCTTCAGCCGTGGGCACACGTCTTCCCCGTGTCCCACAGGCCCAACACAGTCCAAGCACAAAAAACCCCACACAAACCAAAAGACTTCCTGGCACCACCACTCCTCCCAGGCAACCTCGTCCTCTTCCTCCCGATTCTGGCCCGGATTGCTGGGAGGCACGCCCTTTTATACCCCACCCGGAAGTGTTCCAGGTGCCTGACCAGCTGGTCTTAATTGCACCTCCGGGTGGGGCTGATAAACTGTCCAGCGTGGTGGCTGGTCGTCCGCAGCACCCCCTAGCGGCCACCCCATCTCCCAACCGGGCTGCTGTGGTGGACTCCATGTCCCATGGAGCCACGGGGGAGATTGAGGAGGGATCCACAGCCAGGGAGGCTGCCCCCAAGCACCCCGGGGAAGGTACTGCAATGTCCCTGATGGCTCCCCCGGGACGTATGTAGCAGAGGCGTCCCGGCCGGGCATGGGACCCGGCTGTCCGTCACAATATATATATATATATATATATATATATATATGCCAGCAACACTCATAGCAATGACAACACAATTACATATACATATATATATAGTGGAAACCTGGGGTGCACAGCCACCCTAATCCAACACAGACAGTATATACATATTACAGTATATATTTATACACACACACGCACATACACACTAGTTAAGACTGCACCACATACAATGCATGCTGAGTCCAGAGTAATTGCAGAGGCACCAGCTACTTGCAAAGAATTGACAGGGGCAGGGAGCTGTTGACCTTTCCCAATGGCCTAATATTTGGAAGGTACTAGTGGTACAGTTATGTAAACCACCACTGGCTTTTAGTTGTCAGAATAACTTAATACTTCCCTATAAACTACAAAACTTTTTCTGACTTATTCTTCCTCCAAACAGTGTATGAATGAATGCAAAAGGCATAACCTTTTATGTAAAACCGCCAACAGAAACAATCACGCTACATACTATCGCCTAATCACAGTAAATTAAAACATGAAGATGATAATATTGAAATAACAAATGACTGGTGTACAAAGCAAGCAGCTGAATACACCATACTGTTTTTGTCTCTTAAATAAACTGAAGTAGAAAATGAAATGTTATTGCAAATGACTAATCAATCATTCTCAACAAAATTCCTGTTTCAGGCTGAGAAAGAATAGAGGTTTAATTTTGGAAAAACTATCGCTCGTTTCAGAATTTACTGTTGTGGTGTGACTACTGTTGATTGACTGTTTTGAGCTGTGCACATTGCTGGAAGCAGTCAGGTTGACTTAATGGGAATTCCTTTTATCACATTGACTTTCAGTTCACATACATGGATGATTCATTCACTCATGCTAGGCTCGCTCTACATGAAAAAAAAACACTGAGACATGTAACATGAATAGTGCACACCAAGTGTTAGTATGCTAACAGGGAGAACATACTGTATGTAGGATCTAATTGACATGGAGGTAACGGACGCACTGAGATTACCCACCCAGTAAAATATATATGTGTATAATCTGTCACATGCGGGCACTTAGGGACAGAATAGGGACAGGCTCTGGTGTCAGTAATTCTCCACCACTCCAGGGGTTGGCACTCATCTGCAGCCTGAAAGATGATTTTCCACTGCTGATGTCACTTTCGGTGTCTGTCTACCTGGACCTGCCTTTTCCTGTTGGAAACAGTCATAACTCGACGAATCTACATCTTTAGCAGTCATATCCAAACTCCTGTCTGAAAAAAATGCAACACAACACTTTAATCTGTGTTTTATTTCTCTTTTTGACACTTTATTTATACAGGGTTTACTATGGGTGCCTCAAAACTTCCCACTGTCTTTGCAGCCAGTCAGGGTAAAGTAAGTTTTAGCAAAATTAGACGAGCCATTTGTATCTGATAGATAGCAGGCTGGCACTGTGTCAAATAGTCCGACTTTTAATGTTATCCAAGAAAATTAAAGTTGTTTGCATTTTTTACATTGGTGACTGTTGTGCCCCAGACCTTGCTCTTCGATATGAATTTAAAATTTAAATAGGGCAAGCAAATGTGAGAGTTCACTATGCCCTGACAGACAAAAGTCATTAGCATTGGCAACTCCTTGAGCTAAAATTAAATTTTAGGCTGAAAACATACAAATATGAATACAAACAAGCAGTCTAGCTGCCAGCCTATAATGACAATTAAATAGTTAAGATAGACTTATATCTGAGACAGAACAATGACCACTGCTCCATTATCAAATATACGGATGACACCATGCTCATAGGATGCATATCTGGGAAGGATGAAAGCCATTGTCTAAATCAAATGAACTGTATGGTAAACTGGCGCAATAAGATCTCTGAATGCAAAATAGACCAAAGAAATTATATTTGATTTCAAGAGACAGAAATATGTATGCTCACCCATTGTTGTTAACTTAGATAACAATCTTAGCTAGAATGCAAATACAAAAAAATATTCTCTAAATGCAATCAGCGTTTATTTCACCTCCGTAAACCCAAACTATTTAAGGTAGACAACAACCTCATGTTGTCCTTTTATCACAGTAAGATCCAGTCTGTTATCACTTTCACTTTCATTGCCTGGTTTAGTGGTCTAACAAACCAAAATTTAAAAAAGCTCCAGTAGATTACTAAGCATGCAGCTAAAGTTACTGGGACTAATGTAGGTGATCTGGCAAGTTTTTCTCAGAGGACAATGTTAAAGAAACTGGAAATCAGCTCAACTGATGACAGACATCCATTACATGTTGAACTTAACTTCAGTAAATCAGAGAAGGATAGTCGCTTTGAAAACCCATACAAATCACTCAAGAAATTCCTTTCTTCCTAGTGCCATACAACTTTTTAATAAGGAATATCAGAGAAAATGATTAAGGTTTGATATGTATCCTATAACAATTTTTGTGTAAATATGCAGACTCAAACTGTCCTACCTTAACCTGTCCTGTCTTTATTAGTTTTGTTTCATTTTTTTCTGTCTTATTATTAAGTACAACTGAGAAGGCAAATTTCCTGCTTTCTTGTGTAAACATGACTAAATAAAGCAACCTTGACGATAGACGTACACAGATCCAGAAGTGGAGCTGAGAAAGAGAATTGTTTTTCAAAATGTGTGTTATTAAATGTGCAATTTTAACAAAGACAAAAAAAGACAATTCCCTGCTCTTAAATTTTGGTTAAAATTAAAAAAAAAATAAAAAACTATACAAATTTCCCAGATAAAGACGTTTTAATCAGTTGTTTATATTTGTTGGCTTCTGCTCTCTTACACCAAAGTGTAGCGCACATGTGTCATGTAAAGTGGATATTTGGTGCGATGCTGGTCAGAATTACAAGATAGCGGCAGCCTTTTAAATGTAAATCTGCATATGATGTGATTAGTTTATTTATGATGCTTATATCTTAAGTGATAGCATTTCTATACAGCTAATTGCATATTACACAGTGCTAGAGTAAGATTTCAGTGTACAGTCAACAATATAGCACTAATGGGACCCCCCCTGAATATCACAGGGTATTTCAACACACACACATACACATAAATATAGATGTAATCTAACAGTTACCATAATATAATTACAAAAACATTTACAATTAATGTACTGGAAACAATTTTCAGTGACATGCTAGATGGTTACAATATAATAACAGACATGTGTTTATGTGCATGGATTACAGAATCGATCTAAAGTTTTTATCACAGCTGAAGTTATTCAAGCAGAATCTGAATTTATTTTCTGAGAAACTGTAACACAAGCATTTACCAAAGAAGCGGGCACAACTATAAGGTCAAAGTTAAGACGAAAGGTGCAACATGCTTATTTGTCTAGATAAAAATATACAGCTATAAAAAGCCATTTGTGGTGTTATTAAATGTGCTGATTTTTGCAATCATGCACATGAATCACCTTGTATCGTGACACTTTAGCCTACATAGGCTAGGTGTATCAGTGAGTGTGCTCTATCAAAGGACATGCCTTAAACAACCGCTATTATTGCTCAGTCCTGCTGGAACTGGTCTGTCTCCCTCAGACTCTAAACTCAGATTAAGCAATAAAGTGTCAATAAATGTGGACAGATATATGGATATAACTATCAAAAAACATTGAAAACCTGACATTGCTTAAACCATGGAAGCACTAGGACAACGTTATACATCCAGGGAAATGCCTGACGTCTTAAATCCTAATTAAACATAGTTATTCACTTTATTAAGAAGTAAGTGATTGCTCAAGATTCATAATAAAAAATATATGAATATATGAGTATGAAATGCATTAACATGACTAAACCCGAAAGTCTGCTAAATCCACATTTACCGTATATAGTGGTGGATAAGTAGGGACTTGATTTTACTGTATAATTTCTGGTGTTTTATAATATCGGTCATATAAGTTGAATGCGGAAAACTCATGCTATTGGTCCAAGAGATTATGATATGCTAATGCTCACCTGAGAAAGTAACCACGGAGCACACTGCCTTTTTTCCATGTATTGTTCCTATGTGACCACACGGTAATACCCAAACTATTCTGAAGCAACGTTTTCACTGTTTTGTGTTTTTTGTATCTCACACCCTAATACACCTTTATCATAAGAGCATCCTTTATCTATGATGGAGTGTTCGATCAGAAGAAAATACGAAGCTGGTTTTAAATTAAATGTCGTTGAAGTAGTGAAAGAAATTAGTAACTGCGCTGCTGCAACAAAAAGTGATGCGTCTGAGAACCTGATGCGAGATTGGAGGAGGCAAGAAGATGTAAAAAAAAAAAAATTAAGTGTCGCATTCTTGAACAGGCATATAAGTCGGGGTCTGATTTTTATGGTCGTTTCAGGTTTCAAGACCCAAGTTATATGCGAGTATATATGGTACTTACTTTGGAGATGGTATTATAAGTAGTGCTTATGTGAAAAGGTTTAGAAAGTATTATTACTTAATAAAAAGTTACCAAGTTTATATACTGTACTAACATTACTTAACAAAAAAAGTTTTACAAATGATCAAGTTTTGTTAATTAATTCTGTAATAATATTTACACACTGTACAGGTGACAATAGTGACCCTATAAACCTCTAAAAAATTTCTTGTCGATAAAATTAATATTTTTGATCCTTCTGTTGAATGCTTTTGGATTATTAAAATAATGCTGAAGTACCATTATGGTTGCAATGAGAAGTCAAGCAAGATGACACCTTTCATTGGCGAACTGAACCGATAATGCTGAGGCAAGATATGGTGAACCTCAATCAAGCCTAAAGATACCTAGAATAAAAAATGAGAAGGCATTACAAAAAAGTTCAGAAATTGTTGTGATTGTTAGTGGCTTCTAGAATAAAAATAATGAAAATGAATAATAATTTATATTTTTGATACATGCAAAAGTAATAGAATATGTGAAAAATATAAATAAATAAATAAATAAATAAATATGGGGCTTGGCAAATGCCAATCAGAGAGTATTTATATTCTAATGGCACACCATGAAAAAATACATTTGAAAAAAGTATTTGTCCATACTTGTTTTCCATATTTGTCCATAATTCTATAAATCTGTCCCTTTAAGTAGAAGTGCCATGAATGTGTATTGAACAAAGGTGCATTTTGACCTCTGAATCCTAAATAAATAGTGCAGGTTTTGTGCAATTTCTTATTGAAAACATTAAATAATGTTTATGGATATATAAAAAAAGGAGGACACTAGCTGTAATGAAATGTAACTATAACCGCCGAGCACTAAGGTAACAGCAGAATGACGCCTGTTGAGATTAAAAGGTCACCGACTATTTCTTTCAGACTTCCTGTCGAGTTAGTTAGGCAATGCCTGTTTGGTTGAAGGGACAAAGCATTTTGGATGTGAATGCCTGTCAGGCTCGAAGATTTATCGGCAGCATCAGACAGGCTGTCTGGTTACACTTTTAGCATTAAAAGTTCAATTCTTCCATACAACTACACACATTGCAAGTACTGCTGTAGAATGTTTCCAACGACAATCTAATCTAGTGTTCTTTGCAAAAGAAAGCTGCATATCCCCTCTTAAAAGATAGTGTGCCATCTTCGAAAACAGAAAGCCATTACAGTATCTATCATGCCAAAAATATATTTAATTTGTGCACAAAATGTGCTTAGCGGTTTGAAGCAGATAACATTAAAGTGCCCTCAGTACAACAATCAGCAGCTAAATTCTGACACACTAGGACTTTGCAATCCAAATTTCAAGGATGCTGAACACATTACGAGGTATATAAAATGTGCTGTTAAAACAGAGAAGAGTAAAAAGACAAAATGCTGTACTCCACTTGAAACAATTATGCACTAAATAAATGCCTTAAGGCAGATTTAAAGGCACTCCAGGAAATCATGTCTTGTTTAAAAGACTTAAAATGCCATTCCTCTGGGTCTCTTTTCTCAACTACAAATTTTAATGATAGTCATTTATATTTTGGCATATTTAACATGAAAAGGGGGGGACAGGGACTCTTCCTGGTACATTTTGGAGTTTGGGTGCACTCTTTCCCAAGCAATTTATACAAATATGACAAAAACAAGCTTGCTGATCCACAAACATGATATTCATTCTGGTAATTGAGGAAACACATTGAAGAAGACAAGATGGAATCCAGATATGCCAGCATCTGAGTTTATGCCTGTAGTCACATGCTAGGAAGATTGAATTATGGATTTCATTTTAAAAGACACAAACATTTAAAGCCCTTCACAAGTTACTTTTCAGACTAGTGCACCGGCGTGAATCATTGCTGACTCAATAAAAAGTATTAATCTATGCCTCCAGCAAGACCGAGATAATTACCTTACTTGTCCTTCATGTTTACAATTACTTAATTAGTTTACACTGTACTGAAATAAAGGCTGTCATATAATTCTCATTTTAATTTCTGAAACCAACAGCAAAGTCCAAAAGTATTTAACTTCAGCAGGGTCCCATTTAACATATTTAATAGATGCAAAGGCTCACGAGTGCCGATATAAAGAACGATTTACGCTTGCCATGCATTTTTGTCCAATTAATAGATTGCCTATGTGTAACATATTTTGCATGACAAAGGAGCCGAATATTAAAACTGCCATTGGTAATGAAAATGCACTTTGCAAATTAAAAGTGCCGAAACTGAAAATTTTTCAACCTCTTTAGGAAATAAACAGTCCTCAACCAATTAAACTGCATTGTAATAATCCCGTGATTTATTGTGAGTTGTTTAACTTTCAAAACTCGGCTAACCCACATTAAGGTCACAATCCATCATGTCTGGCTTGGAGAGCAGGCGAGTAATGGCTGTTGTATTAGCTGCTTTTGATGATAGTATGAAAGAAGTATTAGCACTTGTCAACAAAACTGCTTACAACATAACATTAGCATGCATGCACCGCTGTACCTATTTATTATTCTGGCAGCTTCACACACATTGTTACAAGCTTATAAAACATTTTGTCGGCGGAAACCAAATGTACACTGTTTGGTTTTCTGATAGAGTGGCAGCGTGAATGTCTTGCTGCCTTAGTTTAGTTTCAGAGCAAACAGAAACATGAATTCTTTACCCTTATTGATACTGAAAGAACTGAATAATTCAAGATCCCGTTCTTCTGTTTGCTTCTATCACAGTTATCAATTACCCATCAGTCTCCTTGTCAAAACAGAACAGATTAATTTGGCTGAAAACAAGACAAATAAATGGATACTATAACTGAGGTAACAGGGTTGCCAGACTGTCAAAGGGAAAGCCAGACAATGACATTTCTTGCCCCAATGGGATATTTGGCCTTAGCAAGTAAATGATTCCTCTTTATCGGCCAAGAATGCACTTAGCTAAACATAAATTAATCTGCCTATTTTGACTTTTAACATTGCGTTGAACTGTGATAATGAGGTGGCCAATATGGCACCTTGTTGAGCTACAAAAATTTCTGCAGGATTAGGCATCCATCTTCTTGTGCTCGTTTGGTTTGCTTAAATTAACAGGAGATCAATAAAACAAAATATTTTAACTCAGAGTTTCGGAGTCAAAATCTGTTATGCCAACACATGCATTTAAAGAGTTTACTAAAGTAAACTAAGTAATGCTAAGTATGCTGCAGTTATTGCTACACTTTAGTTATGTAGTTTGGAAATACTAAAAGTATCAAACCACAAAACTGTACCACATGTCACATTATAGTAATTCAACAGAAATGACACAAACAATATTGCTATGGAAGCTAAATGTAGATATTATTTTTACAGACATACCTAATAAAAAATAAAATAAAATTCAAATTCACTTTTAGGTCATTTTAGGTTTTGCAAAATCTTCTTTATGAAGCGTTGTGTACAAAAAAAGCAAAGAACTGAGAAGTATACCATTAACTGCAGGCTTCATGATGTTGTTTGATGCACACGCTTGTATCCAATCAGTTGTATATGACGCACAGCTGCTATGCTGACACAGTCCAGAACACTATGAAGACAACAATTTCAAAACATGCTTAATGTGCTTGTTTACAGATAAGCTGCAAAAGTGATACTCGGACCACCAAGGACAGGCCAGGACCTGGGTCTGCATTTGAGGCCTACATTTTTAGCCCCTCAGTTAATACTCTGCATTAAGTGTTTGGTACACAATAAATGAACTCTAACCGATTTTAATAATTTTGTATATCTTTCTATAAGAAGCTATATTTGGAACAGTCTGCCATTTCATTTTAACAGTCTAAAGGACATATTAAGAATATGTCTCCACTTAGTTTTAAAAAGTCATGTTACTTTCAGCTGGTTTACTTCAAATGACATGCACAAAATATGCATTCAACGAAATCAAGTTGCTAATTCATGCGTATCAGTTAAGATAAAATAATCTTTCAATTTGCTTAGCCATTAGTTAGAAGACTAGTTCAAAGTAATGTATATCAGTAGAGAAAACACATTGTTTTTTTTTAATTTCTCTTAACATAAGAGACTGGTGCTAAGAACAAATGCATAATCTCTCAGTGCCCGTCACAATATTACTTTTATGTAGGTGTATTTCTTCTTTTCTTCAGTAACATTGAAACTGTGTGACTTAAAAGCGGTCTTCCTAATAACATATCAAATTAATTCATTTATTTAATTAAATAAAAAGATGCAGTGTTATCTGTCTGTTGCTCAGTCCCCCACACCAGGATAAAGTAATGTATTCAAATCAACATTGATGATTGCCAACTATTAAGCACTATTTGTAATTATATAAAACAAGTGCATCTCATATTTTTAAAGCTGTGTGATAACTTCACTAATAATATACTTTAGCTTGCCATCAAGCAGCAGTATAATCATCTAAAATTGCTGATACTAATTGCTGGCTTTTATATCATCCACTGTTAGTTTGCAAAGCTACATACAGTGGTGTTTGTGTAATTTATGAAGATATTTTCCTGTCACTTTGTTTAATTTGTCATTTTTTCAGCATGTTCAGTTTGGTAGAAAGAACATTTGCCACCTCCCCTTAATACCCTTTTGTATACACACAGACGCATGCACACGTTTACGTAGTGTGAAATGCTTTTATACTGAAAACATAACAGAAACACATTTTGTTAACTGACTGAGTATATACAGTATGTTGATTAAAATTTACAGTCTAAGTTACATTGTGACCACCACACCAAGATAGCCCAGGGTGCAAAATAAACGCTTTTAATTTAGCAAATACCTTTTTAGAGTCCACACCACAATGTCCAATTCACAATACTCCTTTTCCTCCTCCAGGTGAGCTTTTCATTCTGCCTTCTGATTCTGACTAAAATGGAGGAGGCTAGATGGCTTCCTTTTATGTTGGACCCAGGAGCACTTCCAGTGACAGGGCATAGCCTGATGGAAGCACCTCCAGGTCAAGGGGAAGCCCCCTGAAACAGTGTGCCCTTTCCCATGCAGCTACCTCTGGCAGCACCCAAGAACCCTGACATGTTTGTTCATCAGGACTATGAATTCCATGGATCCTTATGGGTGTCCACAGTGGATTCATGCCAGCGGAGCACTTCCATCTATCGTACTGGGGGAGATCCAGTATTATATTATGCCTCTTCTCATGTTTTTCTTCTGTTATGACTTCCCAGGTGGGCAAGGATCCACCACAGCACTTTCAATATATATTCATTAATTCATATAGTATTTAATAAAATGAACCTTACTCAATTCGATGTAAGGCTGTGAAGTCTCTCTCTCTCACTTGATGTATGTGTACTGTGATGGATGACCTGCATGAGCAGGCACCCTGGCCAAGATAGAGTATGGTTCCATAACTGGACAGGAGGCCAGCCCTATGCTACTCCAAGAAATAGGGCGAAGAACATCCTGTCATGCCCAGAACACAGGCAGAGGATGCCGATGTCAGAATGGATACACTGGCATCCTGGCTGGGTTAGATCTAGGAACAATACCCAGCCGGGAGGCCCGTGTAATAGAAGGAATGGGGAGGACAATTGATTTGGTACATTTCCCTCCCCAGTATGTTAGGTGGAAAACTCCCTGGCTTAAAGTTCCTAGATGGACTCCCGCAGGGCATGTCGGATCCTGTAGTTCCTTGATGCAGTCCTGTGGTGTTCTGAGAGGACTGCCAGGGCGAGCTGAAGGGGTTAACAATCCCTATATGGTGGGAATTCTGATTGACCCAGAAGTACTTCCATCGGGCTATGCCCTAGCACTGAAAGTAGTTCTGGATCTAAAAAAAAAAAGGGGGCCACTCAACCTCATCCAGACGAGTCAAAGTCAGGTGGAATTGGACAAAGCTCGCCTGTGAAATGTAGAGGAGGAGAAAAGAGAGAGAAACTGAGGAGAATTGTGCTTAGTGTGTTAATGGAACCTATATGGAAGGTAACTGTGAAAATAAACCAGTTTTATTTGAACGGGACTTGCGTGTGTGAGGTTGTGTCTGGGATTTGGGGATCTCTGGCACCCCTGGTGGTTCACAATACATATATATATATATATACACTAGCAGAATACCCGCGCTTCGCAGTGGAGAAGTAGTGTGTTAAAGAAGTTATGAAAAAGAAAAGGAAACATTTTAAAAAATAACGTAAGATGAATGTTAATGTAATTGTTTTGTCACTGATATGAGTGTTGCTGTCATATAAATAGATACAGACACACACACATACAGACACACACATATATATATACTTATACATATATATGTATATATACATATACATATATATATATATATACATATACACATATACTGTACATATATAGCAAAATACCCACGCTTTGCAGCGGAGAAGTAGTGTGTTAAATAAGTAATGAAAAAGAAAAGGAAACATTTTAATAATAACGTAACATGATTGACAATGTAATTGTTTTGTCACTGTTATGAGTGTCGCTGGCATATATATATATATATATATATATATATATACACATACATACATACATACATACATATCTACATATATACACACACACATATACATACACATATATCTATACTAATAAACGGCAAAGCCCTCACTCACTCACTCACTCACTCACTCACTCACTGACTGACTGACTGACTGACTGACTGACTGACTGACTCATCACTAATTCTCCAACTTCCCGTGTAGGTAGAAGGCTGAAATTTGGCAGGCTCATTCCTTACAGCTTCCTTACAAAAGTTGGGCAGGTTTCATTTCGAAATTCTACGCGTAATGGTCATAACTGGAAGTTGTTTTTCTCCATTTACTGTAATGGAGTTCAGCTGGAGGGGCGGAGTTTGGTATGACATCATCACGCCTCTCACGTAATCACGCATTACGTAGAAAGCCAGGAAGAGCTACAAAACGCGCTTTAGAAAACATGCATTATATAATTAAGAAGGCAGCAAAACAATTAGAAGCGAACGACTGACATATAAAACCATATTCAGCGGCTCACGTGAACTGACGCAGTGCGCAGACAAAAAGTAACAGTTCCAAAGAGTGCTGAACAAAACCCGAATTACACTGCTACGCTCAAATAGATAAACCACACGCAGTGGCGCGATAGCAAAGCATTCGCCTGTAGCGCCCACGTCCGAGGTTCGATTCCCGAGAGGGGATGCACTAAGTATGTACGCGCGCTTCTCGATTTATTTTAACCTCGCATCCCCTTAGTTTGAGACGTATGAAAACGCATGCGGTTAACGCAAAAAGACAGATCATCTATTCACCTATTGAAGATTCATGAATAATGGATATTTTATTCGCGATCAATGATTGTTTTGGTAAAGCCATACTCAATGTATTCATTAGATGAACGGTAAAAAAGTAAGAGCGAGGGGACGGTAACTTACTGAAGCACACAAGCAAAACCACAATAGCACGCGGGCTCGATGTACTGACTTGCGCGATCACATTCCAAAAAATATTTCTTTTCAAGTTCTATTTAGTCCATATGAGTCAAACTCAAGGCCCACGGGCCACATCCGGCCCGGCGTGTAATTATATCCGGCCCGCGAGATCATTTTATATACTGTATTATTGTTATTAATGGCCCGGGTATATGAAGCGTTGGTAACACAATAAACTACAGATCCCATAATGCAGCGCTTCAGCAGCCTTGCCGAACACTTACCGCGTTGCTACAAGTTATTGCGAAGCTAGCCCACACGATGCCGAAGAGAAAAGTTGATTCTGAAAACAGAGCCTTTAAAAACCGATGGGAGGCTGAGTATATGTTTACTGACATTGCCGGTAAACCCGTGTGTCTCATTTGTGGAGCTAATGTGGCTGTAATTACAGAATTTAATCTTTACAACGACTGACAAACACAGAATGTAACTTGAACACAACACATCGTACAAATACGACCCTGATTGAAACAAATAATGATAATCGAATCCTTGATCACAGCAACACTCAATAACACTCACAAAAAATTACTGTATATTGACAATCATGTTACGTTATTTCTAAAATGTTCCCTTTTCTTTTTCATAGCTTCCTTAACACACTACGTCTCCGCTGCGAATATATATATATATATATATATATATACCTCGATCTACATACTCTCAAATACTGTAGATAAGCCACACACCGTGGTGCAATTGTAGAGGCTTTGCCTCTATCGCCTACGTCCGAGGTTCGATATGCCCACGGGTAATGCGGGATACAAGTTTAATGAGAGGACGCAGGATATAGACGAGAGTTTTGATCACTTTGTAACTAAGTTAAAATTGCAGGTGAAGGGGTGTGCTTATGCAAATTCCGAGAGACTGTGTTTGTGGGGGATTGACAGTTAAGGCGGGTGGGGGAGTCACGTCATCATATCCCCTCCCATTTACCTCATTTCGCTCTGACCTGAGCTCCGCGGCTAATGCCGTCTTCCGAATCAACTACGTCACACTGCCACCAAATACACACAGAAAAATCCACAAGTTAATACACACGCTGTCTCTAGAGTTTCTCCACACTGAATCCTCCAGGCACTACTTACAAAAGGTTACATTGATAATCGCACAGCTGAGAAGCTTCGATGCATGTGCTCCATAATGCGTTAAAAATATAAAGTCACTGTCGGAATAAATAAAGTCAATACTTAAAGTCAAAACTTTTTTCTGAATATATAAAGTCAAAACTTTAATATATAAACTTAGCGCTGGAATATATAAAGTCAAATCTTGAATATATAAAGTCAGCATCGGAATATATTGTCACGCTTGGGTCACAGATTTGTACCGAAACACAGGAGGTCGTAGAAACAAGAAGGGTTTTTATTCAAACACTGCAAACACATGAGCTTAAACGTGCTCCATGACAAGTCAGAGATGACAGTTCCGCTAGGAGCAGAGAGAGAGAGCGATAAAAGCAAGCAAACAATCAATTTTCAACTGACAGGCGCTGCACAAGGCTTTTAAGTTAGCGGAGTATTGCGCGAGGTTTGCATTATGCGTTATGGCGCAAGTGAGAAACTAAGGAGCAATGTGAGGGTAGTCTGTGTTTCAGGGGTTGTGGTTTTCCCAGAGGCGTCTGTATCTTCTTGGGGTGCGATCAGCCCTCCAGCTCACACCCTCCCCCTCAGCTTTATTCACATTTCCGTGAATCAAGCGACTCTCTGTACCAGGTTCATTTAGTCTTGATAATACGTCTGCGTTGACGTGTTCAGAACCTGGTCGATGTTTTACTGTGAAACGGTAAGGTTGTAAGCCCAGAAACCATCTCATGAGGCGAGAGTTTGTATCTTTCTGTCGGTATGACCATTGAAGTGGAGCATGATCAGTTACCAAAGTGAAGTTTCATCACCACACGTAATAGCGAAGCCCTCCAGCTCACAATATAAAGTAAGCGCTGGAATATATAAAGTCAAAACTTCAATATATAAAGTCATCGTTGGAATATACAAAGTCAGTGCTGCAATATCCATCCATTTCCCAACCCATTGAATCCGACCACAGGGTCACGGGGGTCTGCTGGAGCCAATCCCAGCCAACACTGGGTGCAAGGCAGGAACCAATCCTGGGCAGGGCAAATGCATCATTTTCAAAACATTAACCGAACAGTGTTTTTTTAATTTATTTTTCTGAATACGTTTTTTTTTAACTTACTTCAGTTCAGAGTCATTTCAATCAATATATTTTGACTTTGACTTTATATAATCAGGAATGACTTTATAAATTCCGACGCTGACTTTATATATTCAGATTTTCACTTTATATATTCCAGCGCTGACTTTATATATTCTGACGCTGACTTTATATATTCAAGTTTTGAATTTATATATTCTACGCGTAATGGTCATAACTGGAAGCTATTTTTCTGCATATACTGTAATGGAGTTGAGCTCGAAAGCCGTGGGGGCGGAGTTTCGTGTGACATCATCACGCCTCCCACGTAATCACGTGAACTGACTGTCAACGCAGTGTGTAGAAAACCAGGAAGACCTCCAAAAAGCACTGAAGAAAACATGCATTATATAATTGAGAAGGCAGCGAAACAATAAGAAACGAGCGACTGACATATATAACCATATTCATGAGTGCTGCTACTTCGGAAACAAAGCACGGTGGAAACCTAAAGTTTAAATTAAGTTCATAGACAGGCTGCCGCTGGTGTTTGTAATTTAGTGCCTGCCAATATAAGGCCGTCCGTCAGCGGCAGTCCAATAGAAACACTGCCGCTAAATATTCACGGGTGAAGGACTGTGCTTATGCAGAGGAAGATGAGATGGTCAGGGTGGTGTTTGGCACAAACTCAGCGAAACTGCGAGAGAAACTTTTAAGTGCCGGGTCTTAGCTGACATTACATACAGCCGTGGACATCACACGAGATGGCACCAGCACAGCTAGGAACCTTCGATGCAAGAACACCAAGCGGCTCACGTGAACTGACGCAGTGCACAGACAAAAAGCAACAGTTCCAAAGAGTGCTGAACAAAAACCGAATTACACAATTGAGAAGGCAGCAAGAGAAGCTGAGAAGCTTCGATGCATGTACTCCATAACAAAAAATAACGCATTTAATCACACTTTCAATTCCAAGCAAAGGGGAACTTTTGTCAATGCATGATTTCCTGGTACATCGATTACACTGATGCACACATCACAGCTACAAAAATGTTAGAGTCGGAATGAAGCGCGTTCCTACGACTGATCGGAGGAAAATTTCATTTCAAAAAACTACCCGAGCGAAGCCTTGATAAAAGCATGGTTTTGTGCACACTGAAAAGCAAGCAAAATTAGATGCATTACAGAAAGCGGACTTTGTGGCTCTTACTGAGGATCATTGGACTTCCGTAACCGTTAGTAATTCTAATTACATCTAATTACAAAATGTTCAATGATCACACTGTTTTAGCCTAATGTACAAAATAATTTTGGCTAAGGTTACTCAGAGTTTAAAGATTAAGTTGGTCACATTACCTTTTATGTTTCTGACTTATTTTTTTAAGAAGAAAAACTGCACTTTATGTTGAAATTTTGGTTATTATTATTTAAAGACAATACCATTCTGAAAATGTACTTAAAGTACTTAAACTACCACTTTATTTTTAAGTCTGCCCAATTTTAACCAGGGATGATATTTTTGTTTCTGTTTTGAATTCAAATGCAGTTTAAAAGCATTTTTTTTTTCAGAAATTAAAAGAGCTTGAGTTTACAATATTCATGTCCATGTCTATTATTTGATTCTGTCGCCCACTAAAACCCTTTTAAATTAAAAAGAAACATTTGCGATTTGGGGCAAATTTACGTGTGCGATTACATACGATTAATCAAGATTAATTATTATACAGCCTCTACACAGCCTCTAATTAATTGGATTAATTTTTTTAATCGAGTCCCACCCCTAATATATATATGTAGATATATATGTAGATTTGTATATATATGTGTATATACAGTATATATGTAGATATGTATATGTGTATATATGTATATATATGTGTGTGTGTATACAGTATATATATATGTGTATATATGTATATATATTTATATGTATAGGTATATATATATGTATGCGTCATCAGGAGTAGACAGAAGTAATGGATTGTGGAACCAGAAGTGACGTCATTGGAGTGGACCGGAAGTGACGTCATCATGGCCATTTTGAAGCCGGAAATGGAGAGGTTTTATTTTTCTTCCAGTTTTCTGCAGGTAGAAAGAGATTCAGGTAAGTACCTGAAGTAGTCTCTTGTCTCGCGAGATTTCACTCACCTTTAGGCTCTTTGACTGCCTCCAACTCGCATATTGTGAGGGATTGCTGGCCGTGTATCCCAGCCAACACCCCCAAACCGCCAGATGGAGCCATCCCTGCAACATGAAAGGGCCCCCGAATTCCAGCAGGGCAGCATGGAACTTGGAGTTTTTCACCACAGCCTTGCTGGATACCATGGGGGCCACCGGAGAACGCTACGGGGAGGCCCAGGGACTTATATTTTCCTTATAGCCCGGAAGTAATTCACGATTGCGGAAATAGAAGGAATTATATACTTCCGGGCAGAAGAAAAAGAGAATTACCCGACCCGGAAATGTTGGATAATCACATGGACTGAGGGCTCAAACACTTTCGGGTCAAGCAGTATAAAGGACTGTGGGAAATCCCAAATGGACGAGCTGAGTTGGGAGGCAGGGTGGCTAAGCGTCTGGGAGTTTGGAGGAATTGTTATTGTTTATTTGATTATTGAGTATTGTGGAGAGGAGTGTGCTTTGTGCACTTTATTATTATAATAAATCTTATTATTGGACTTTTACCTGGTGTCTGACGAGTGGTCTGAGGGTACAAGGGTGTGAGAAAACCCTAATCTGTCACAATATATATAT
>JANRMT010062837.1:55783355-55837520 GCA_026402145.1 Polypterus bichir lapradei
ATATATATATATATATATATATATATATATATATATATGCTCATTGTCTTTGTGTTTGTGTGTATTGCAGTGTTGTTATTAAAAATTTTATCACTTTCATTTTTGAACTAACTGTCAAAGATTGACATTGACTGGCAACACCTAATCTAACTAAAGGTACATTTGTATTGCAATGTGTAGTGAGGGACTTTTTCATGAGTTGGTTCCTGCTTTCTACCCTCTGCTGCTACAGGCCCTGAAATCCAAATACTAACGTTGGTTTAGGAGGTTTAGGAAATGAATGGATGAAACTTTTCATTCAATTTTTTTGTCTTTTGTTATTATTGAAACAAACATCGAAGAGTGTCTTTCATTTGCTACAAGGACCTAAGCATTAGACTAATAAATCTGTCTTTAACTGTGACCTGTCATTTGTGTAAACACTGCATTATTTTGCCCTAATAAAAAAGGCTTGTCCTGAAAAGGACAAATTAAGATGGACCAGGACCAGGTCTTAAAAGAAAGTCAGACTAGAGTGATAGCAAAATTAAATTGGAACACTTTGCAGAGATCTGTTTTCACTTTTAAATTAAACAGTCTTTTTTTTGTTCATCAGTGCCAAAATAGCCAAATTAAATCTGCTGTGGTTCAATGTTGTATAACAATAAAATGTGAACACTTCCATGGAGGTGAATACTTTTTATAGGCACTCTAACTATTCTTAGAGTAAAGTGAATGTTTTTCTTGAGGCTTTATTGTTTTAGTATTGTTATAGTTATTACTCTTCAGGTTTTGAGCTGCAAAACACATCTTTAGGAAAAAATATAATAAAACTTTACTTAAATAAATATATTGTTAATATGAAAAACTTTAGACTGGAAATAAAATAAAATACCCAATGCTTGCTGTATCTTCAAATAAAAACGCATGGTACAATCTTCATTTTGACCTCACCTACTTAACTTTCTCAGAACACATAAATTCCAGCTGGCTTTAGTTCTATTTGAAATTACATTTGTGCAACTTAATTAAAAACACTGAAAAGCCATTACACTTAATACAGACCACTGGCACTAGAATACCATTCCAAACTACTTGGCACTATCTGAATTTTAAGGGGGTATGGCATTTTCAAATACTCAGGGAAATCTAGCCCTTTTTCTTTGCCCAGTGAAGGCAGGAAGCTGAAACTGGTAATTATTTGTAATTTACTGTCCCATTTTTAAAATGAAGCGCTCCTCTGGGCAAATAAAGCACACCCTCCTAAACATGGACGGTATGCATGAAGAGAAGTTATGCACGGATTTGCTGCAACAATAGTGGATCTACTAGACATTATTATGGTATATTAGTATGCTGAAACTGCAGCTTTTTAGAAGATGAATGAAAAACTGCAATGAAAAAGACATTAAAAAATAATCTTTTAAGCTGTATAGTTGAAAGCAGCACACTTTTGCTAATAAATCTGCATTACGCCAGTAACCAGTACAGAATATGCCCGATTTGTAAACAGTGTTCACTACAACATGCATTTTCAATAAGCTTTATACTTTGGTAAAACTAAAAGTCTCATTAAGCTTTCACTGAGCTGCTATGGAAGCCCAAGCATTGCAGTTAAATAATAACAATTGTAATAATTAATTATATTTATATAGTTTTTTCTAGACACTCAAAGAACTAGTCAGCAGTGAAAGACCGAGAGAGACAGGGGATGATTAGGGGCCAGAATAAATGAGGTTGTGGTGGCAAATTTAGCCAGGAAATCAGATTGCACTCTACTCTATTATGACCACAGAGGGTCAGTACCTTGGTTTTTCATCTCTTTCAAAGCACGGCACAATTTATTCAGCACAGTGTCCCCATCATTGCAGTGGGGCATTGGGATCCCCCTGCTGGCATCACCAACACCTCTTCCAGCAGCAAGCCATGCTTTTCCTAGGTGGTCTCCCATCTAATTAGTGGCCAGGCCCAAACATGCTTAAACTTCAGGAGGATTACCTGTGCAGGTGGTATGGCTGCTGGCCACAACTGTGCAACAGGAACATAACGGATTCAAAATGGTGACCCAATAAAGCCAGATTGAAGATATGAAGAAGGTGTAGAAAACAGCACATAAACTTTGTTACTGGGCTTAAAAGAAGCAGACAAGGAAGAAAGTAATATTTTAATAAATATGCCTTTAACACTTTCGAATATCATACAGAAAACGATCAGGTTTATAAAAGGGGAAATAAGACCATGTAGAACAATGCAACAGCAGATTGGCAGCCATTGATATAATGTGGAAGGCAAACTTTTCCAGACAATGACACACGGCATTGGATTGACACCCCCTGCTCCCCCAACACCACTGCCAAATGCACACCACCTCTCTTCCTAGAGGAGAACATCCAAAATCAATTCTGCGGGGTTGATGGCAGACTTATAAAGCAGCTGTCTATGTGGTACATGAAAGATCTCATTTCGTATTTCTGTCAACTTGACACCTTTCATCAGTGTTAAAATCATTTAGAATAGGAGATTTCCAATTAGAGAGTGTTAGTTATTGGGTCAAGCTAAACAGTAAGGATGGGTGAGGACAGGGAGCAAGAGCTTGAATCGTTGTGGAGGAAATTCCATCTGGTCTTACCAAAGATATGGGCTGTTGGATTACATCGGTGTCCCTTTCTCCTTTATGAAAAGTACAACACAATAAAAGGCAGATACTGCCAAGAGAGGACCAGCTGTTGATGCCCACACTCCAGTACAGATGGCAACAAAATGTGGAAGGCTTTCTATAGAGTAGTGGGCAGCTATCTAATAAGAATGTCATCTTTGGTAGTTTATATTAAAAATTTGGATTTCTTTTAGCTCTTAAAAGGTTCAGCAAACTTCTGTTCATCAAGGCAACACCCATTTGGATGAAGCTGAGATGGAATGAAATCCAGTGCTCTTTAAAAAGCATAGAGCTGGATTTTCTAAACATTTATATTTTTGGTTGGCTACAAAGCTGCAGCTATTCCTACCCAAATATTCAGAGGAAGAACAAGGAAAACCTCCAACTGTAAACCCAAGAAATACTGCACATTCCACTATCCCCTGACAAATAAAAGTATCCTCGTGTAAAAGGAGCTTCGGCTGTAGCTGGTTTTCAATGCACTCACTCAGCTCTCTTTTTTCCTGCAGTGGTCTGCAATAAAATAATAATTTAATTACCACAGGAGGAAATCTGTTATGCAATTCTAAGTTAAACATTCCCCTAACTATATTAGATTTTGCTTTATGCCTCATTACTTGTTTTTATTGAATACTTATTAAATCACAAGGAATCCTGTATTTGGCAGGCTTTATTCAGAAATGTGGGAAACGGGCAGGGCTACTACCACTGTGCTAAATGGCTTGTTAGGAAAATCTCTCCCCATAGAAGGACTTCATTCGCTCAACCTGTTCAGGTGCTCATGATGTGTTATCCGGAGAGTGAAAGCGAGTCCAGCAGGGTCCGGAATTCCACTAAATGCTAACAAATTCTGCTGCATTTTTTGTTCTTTTTTTCCTTGCAGACAGGCATAGCACCAAATTTAACCCTTCAGTGGAGCAATGAAAACAAGCAAAAAAAATGGAAAGTGATCCCTTCCACAGCAGAAAACTAGTATTTTTCAAGTGATTTTTTTTTTGTTTGTCTACTTTATCTTTACTGTACATCTGGTCCCCCACCTTCACCCACCCCAGAGAGTGAGAGACAGACACTTACGACTGTTGCATGATTTCTGTACAAAGGGCTATTCTAGACGCGTCTTAAAGGCTCATTTTAGTAATGCAGCTAAACAGCTGTTATTTCTAAAGATGGACCTTCCTTTTGTTGAAGCATTTTCAAAAGAGGCATTTTATTTAGACATTATAGTTCAAAGCCTAATATGGTCTTCCTTTAAAAAAAAAAAAAAAAAAGTGCATCAACAGTAAGGATAACAATAGCAAATCTGGTCCTTGTGACAACCTGACCCGACTATAAATGAGTGGAAAATCTACTGAGCATCTATTACCGCAAGTCTTTTTTAAATGCATAATATTCCGGAAAGGCAAGCGCTTTAATACTGCTAGCTAATGGCCAAGATATCACAGTGTGAAGGAAGAAAAAAAAAAGCATTTGCCATTTAAAATATCATTTGGCATAATGAAAATGTAAAGCAGTAGTTTTATTTTATTCAGAATGGCAGGTTAGGAATCCCTGTGAAGCTACATTGAAGCAATCAGTCTATTAATAATTTAATTTGGTTCAGAAACTATGCATGTGAGGCTTCACAAGCTTTTATTCTGTAACCAGCTGCTGACCCTAATATGGATCAACCAATTAGACATCTCTATTTAATTGTTGGGCAACCCGACTAAAACACACAAGGCATTTTCACTACAAACAACGCTCGATAGCCTGAAAGAATTGCAGCTATCCCCCTGGTGGAGATGCTTGGTGTGATAGAAACACACATGGGAGATGGACAAAAAAAGAATGAAAAGCAGGATCGTTTTAGTGTGTGCTGAGAAAAAGTACATCTTAATATAATGAGCTTTTTTTTTCTTCTTCTTCGATCTCCCTTGGCATTGCATCAGCTCTCTCAGATAACCCCACACAAAGCAAACACCATTCGTCTGAAGTTACATTTGCTCCTTGTTATCGCTACTTATGCCACTTAATTTATTATTCAAGGCATTCACTTTCTTGTTTATTAGATGCAAGGTAGTCGGTCATCCCCAAAGGCAACATATGTAAAAGATTGCTTGTAATCCTGTCACTTTGGACCTCTCTGGGCGTTTACATTGCATGAGGAATTCAAAAGTGAAGAAGAAGGAGAAAGAATTTGAAGTGTATCTAGAATGATGATACATAAATGTTTGACACTTTCTCCCCCTCCCCCCCACCCACCCACCCACACACACACACACACACACACACACACACACACACACACACACACGTGGAAGAAACAGGTGACCACCTCCTAACCTTTTTGTGAATAGAAAAAAGGGGCAAGAGGATTTCTATCAAATATAGCTTAAAAATTGCATGTATTTTATTCATGTAAATGTGTTTGTTATCTGGTAGATTGTAGATTTGTATTGGTAATATCACCTATGCTGTGTTGCCACACCCAGGTTATACCTAGATTCTTTCTACTCCCATGGAAATATAAGTATACTTTATCAGTAATATGCTTCAGTTTGATGATACTCTCAAAATATGGCTGAAGGAACACCTAGTGCGTACTACACATTTCCAAAAAATGCAGTCATTAAAAAATATATCATCCATTTTTGCACTCTCAACCTTCATGGGATATTGATTAAGAGTATATAATTTAAAAGAAGGTTTTATCCAAACTTTGGTTACTGTGCGGTTAGACATTAATAGGAAAACTGTCAACTGTAATAACTTTAACTTGCTGTTTTCCATTGAGTGTCACATAATTGTAACATCTAATAATTGAGTTATTTAATTTGTATGCCTTGAAATGTATTGTAAATTCAAGAGCACAATTATCACAAACACACTTTCATGGAAATGCATACAACAAACTTTATTTGGCTGTCAGAATGAGTACTAATTGTTCATCTGTAAGCAAAGACGAAATTATAAAGCTGATAGAGAGTATGAGTGTGATCTCTTAAAATGATTATCATTCACATAGGAAAAAAATGTGTCTGCATTACACACTTTAGCCACATTCATTAAAATGTATATTATCTTTCAAGTGTCACTGAGCCAATGCATTTCCAAATCTGCCAGGAAGACATAAGCATTTATTTACTTCCTGAGACTGCCTTGTCCAAGTTTGATATGGAGGTGTCATTGTTAGTGCTGTGCCCCGCAGCTCCACCAACCCAAATTCAAATCCCAGCTCACCGTTGGAATGGAGTTTACATATTCTCTTTGTGGTGTGTTTTTTGGGATACTCCAATTAACTTCAAAATTTCTATGAAAGTAATCTGGTTGAATTGCCTTTATGAGTTTTACGACGGACTGGCACCTTGTCAAGGTTTGGTTCCTGCCTTGCACCGAGTGCTGTTAGGACTGATCTGTAACTCAAGACTGGAATTTAAAATGACAACTCTAGGTTGGACTAATCCAGGTTCCTTCATTGGGCCACTTTACTACTTTCTTTAAAGGGTAAATACATAATATAGTCTATTTTACGGAGGCAGACTTCTGCTATGATATCTGTCTGTTTTTCTTGCATTTTAAGTCCTGTGTGGATTTGAATCATTGTTGTATATTTTAATCTGACACCAGGACATTTTCCAGCTCTTTCTACTATTTCAGTACTTCATTGCTGCGTCTGTTATAAATGAATGAAGTTTTACCACTAGTTGTTATCTTTTGGTGCAACCATCCATTTTCTGTGCCAGTTTTGTCCAATTCCAGTTGGGGCTTATAGGGGGCCAAAACCTGTCCCAGCATCATCAAGTGCAAGGGGCATCAGTCAATCACAGAACAGTGTCCTCATTGTTGCTGAGATAGGCTGTGGCTTCACGTGACAAAAGGGAAACAGAAAATGGATGAGTTTTGATGGTTTTATATTGTATATTAGTTGCAATGTTGCTATCTGCAAAAATGACTTAAATGAAATAAATATTGCTTAATTCTAATTTAGACATTCATAAGCACTGTTCACCCGAGCATTCTGTTTTGGAGTAAAGTTATGAAAATGGATGCTCTTCTGCAGAATTTCTTATTGGAAGAGGAGTGAGCTGTCATCAGATAATGTGTGACTACCGCCACAGTGAGAATTTACCAAAAAAAAACAAGTCAATGCTCAATATCCTACATAAACATCTACAAACAGATCAAAAGGTTAAAATGATAGCAGTGCAATGAGGCAGGCGTGCCTTTGTGAGTAAAGAAAAGCAACTTTTTGCTGCAAGAATCCAAAAGTTTGATCAAATGTTTATCTTAAAGAATACAGAGCCTGGAGTGTTACGGTTCTGGAGGTAAGCGGTGGCTGATAATTCAGGGTCTGAAGTTTCGTATTCATAAATCTAATCCTCCCTCGTTTCTTGCACATGGATTAGTTTGAGATGCTGTTCACAATACAAGGCACTTCATAAAGTAAAGACAATTTAATTCTGCCATCATTATAAAGTAGTCTGTATGTACAGCATGCGCTCATGTCAGTATAGCACTGTGAATCACAACTCTTCTCCACTGTACAAGAAAGCCGAAAAGAAGAAAATGCTGAGCTGACAGACGCCTCGCAAGATACAGTATAAATATATATATTTTGTAAGTTATCTTTATATAGTATCCATATTAAGTCACATTTAGATCACTGTTCATTACAACGCATACCTAGCAGTAATCCACAGCATGCTTGGCTCCTGGGGACATAGCTCCACAGGCAGGGGGTAGACTGTGTGCATTATATGAATGATCATCAAATCCCCCTAATCTTTGAGCACAGACTTATGAAGCAGGCACAGTATCATCGACATCATAGAGTTAATGCTATTTTTTTTCTATTTTCTCCCACTGATTTACACTGAGCAACCTTGTTCTAGATAGAGATATTCTGACTGTCAGTATAAACTGCTTCTGTTTTCATTTTGCATTTATTTCAATGCCAGACTCAAGGCATAAATTTTTCATCACCTGCTAAGCTATGAATAAAAGATTAAAAAAGAACTGAGGGGGAAAGAAAAGTCTAACACATGCAGTGCATGCAGCCCAACGTGCAGACACAGTGTGCATAACTAGCTGTTTAATTTTTACCATAATTTTAACATTAGGAGACCAGCACAGAAGCAGAAAAAAAAATAATAATAATAAAATGAAATACAGGATGTCTGGGTATGATTTGCCTACTGAGTGCACAAGGCTCTGACTTTTTGTTTGTTTATTTTAACTCTCGAGCTACCCACGCTGGAGTGAGATGTACAAGACCCTGTGGAATCGTCAAGATGAAGAGCTGACAGCCTGAGCATCCTTATTTATTTATGTATTTATTTACTGATTTTGTTGTATTTATTTTTTTATCTACAAATACTCCATAATGCACTTCATCTTGTTATTCTCAGCGTTAATAGGTTAGACGCATAAACCTTCCTGAGAGACATTAAAAATTTACAATTAAAATAAATCCTTTAAAACTCTGTTAAAAATCCAGAGGGTAAAAGCCTTTAACTTGTATCTTTTTAACAACCCACAAAAAAGACACAGGTATGGCAGTTGCAATGGGAAAAGCTGGCACAGAAGAGACCCTGTTGACACGCTATAATGGCACCTATAATTCAAACAGAATTATGCATGGGCCCAGGATTGAAAGCTTTTTTTTTTTATATATAATTTGGGTACATTAAGTATAAAAAATGAATCTGAGAATCCACCAACAGTGCAAATTAAATAAAAAGGAAATCACTGAAAAAAAGTATTAGTAATTAATTTTATTCAAGCTTTCTACTTTCATAACTCAGTATCCCCAGTTCTCTCGAAGACGGCTTCATTTCTGTGAAGACGCGTTTTAAATGGCATTCAATCAAGGTCAGCTAAACTGCCTCTGAAACTTTGCCAGCTAATTGCTCGTACCATGTGGATCGTGATGGGCACAATAGACCTTCAGCACCCAGAAGATCCTTAGAGAATACCTCAGGAGTTATTTCCCAGGTGTTAAGAACATGCGAGGCATTAGTGGTTTAAACAGCATCACACATCTTCCTGTTACTTCTCGACAGCCCTAAACCCTAACAAAGCTGTTTTAGCATCCTAGCTGCCTGTGTAAATAAAAAAAGGTGCATATAGTCATGTTTAAAACGAATCACCTGGGATTCTCCTTTGTACAGACACCCTCCAATAAACAGCTTTCTAGCACTAGGCAAGCTAAATATAAAACAAGTTGGGGGGAATTTGAATTGTTTGAAAGAAGAAAATCTGAACGTGTTATAAAATATGTTTGAATTCCATTTTAGAAATATAAAAATAATTAAATCATAACCATTTAAAGGTAAAATGTGAAGTTTCACTTTTATCTCCATGTCTGCATGTATGTGCACAGACATACACACACATGCAAAATATAGTTAGCTATAAGATATACAGTATACATTCATACATACACACATATGTATATATAAACAATAAATATACATCAAATTAAATGTACAGTAAAAGTGAAGGCACTTTTTATCATCTGTACAGTAGTTTGCCCACTTCTCAAGGACTTCAGATACATAGCTAGCTTGAAAGTGAAGAAATATACATGCATACCATTCAGTGTGGTGATTTCTAATGCAGATAATAAAGTCTGCTGCCCCTGCTTTCTCCCTCCTCTTAAATGTTAAATGAATAGTTGCTTACCTGTAGCTCAAAGATTTCTGCCCCCCACCCCCCCCACATCTACACACACACTCTTCATCCATCCCATATTACAGCCATAAGGTTCTATGTGCAGCAAAATTCATCTTGTTAGAATGGTGGTAATATATCCCACCAGGACCACTGTTCCTAGTAGCAATTTAAAATAATTATTGTGAGACTTGATGCTAGACATCAGGTTTGCAATAGAATTACAATGAGGGAAGTGTATTAGAGACAAAACATTGCTGGAAGAAAACTTCATAATGGTGCAATTTGGCACCATGCCTCAATTTTAAAAGTAATGGGTTATCTTTATGAGGACAGAGAGCAATGAACAAATTTAACACATTCAAATTGGGCAGCCAGCTTAAACATTTCAGATTTAACTTTTAGTAGAGGAGGAGGAGGGACAAAGTTGAATTAGTTTTACAAAATGAGCACAGTTAAATGCATGCCAGAAGAAAATACACGTACATTTTTATATCTAAGGGAATAAACACAAATTTTTAAAAAGTATATATTACAAAGAAAACATGTAAAATTAAATTGTATAGCTCTTCTTTATCTGAAATTAAGATGCAAGTATTTGCTATCATGTAAAACAAAAAACAGCCATTACACAAAATGCTATACCTTAACAAATGCAAGAATAAAATCTATGAACTTCAGCTACCTACTTCAGAACTCACTCATCCATTTCAGATACTGGCAGCACTGGGCACACCATAAATGGGATGCCAGGCCATCGCTGGGAACACTCACTCATACTCGGACTAATTTGGAGCTGCCAATTAAAGTGTCACAGACGGTTTAGGATGCTCAGGGGGTACAAATGCAGCTAGAGAAAAACTCACAAAGACACTAGGAGAACATCTGAACTCCACAAATCTAATGCCCAGGAGGGAATTCAAGCCTAGGAATCTGAATATGTGAGGTATGAAGAGACTACTTTAAAAACAAACATACACAACAACCTTTCACTGCATTTTCATATTCATTATTTGAGGATTTTACATACTAGAGTTTACGCACAAGAAATTATATTTGGTGCTGAAATTTTGCATAACAGTAAAAATGTATTAGTTATTAAGTTTATGTAACTTAGTAGTAGTACTTTTCTGTAATCATTATATATAAATATAGTATACATCTCCACATTATATAAAATGAACTCATGAATGTCATGGCGTGTTCTGACAGCATACCTACAAGATTTGAAGGGTGTCTCGGTGCAAACAATATACTGATGCCTATTAGCAAATTAAAATCTTCTGTAAGGCTGCTGTGACAGAGTCCTAAAATTGTAGCATGGTGATAAACAAGGCAGCTAGAGAGGGGGTTTGTGGACCTCTTATCATGTCTCCAGAAACTCTTTTTTTTTTTCAGCAGGCCACGGAACAAAAAAATTGTTTCTAGCCATCTAGATGAAAAATCCTTTACTTTAATCCCTGACCAAATGCTTGTGATACATATGAGTGCACTACTAGGAAAATGAGAGAGTTTTGTCATGTCTATAAAGTGCAGCAGTTGCACTGCTTTAATTTCATTCTTCACAAAAACACAGACTTAACACTCACTTTTATTTTTCTGACTAAGGTAGGCTGTGTGGCATACTGGTTAAGACTTTAGACTTCAAACCTTGAGATTATGGATTCAAATCCCGCAATTGACACCGTGTGACCTGTGATCCAATTGGAAAAACAAAAGAAATGTAAGCAACAGGTATGTCAAATGTTGTCTTGAATAAAGGCATCAGCCAAACAAGTACAGCCAGATAATAAAAATGTGGTGTAAAATTGGTTTCATTAATGACAGAAGTCAGGGCTAATACCACACCATTTTCCAAGGCTGTTGAATCACAAGCAGGATAACAGGGGACTGCAGCCTGTCCCAGCAAGCACAGAGCACAAGGCAGGCACAATTACCAGACAGGGCACCAGTCCATCGCAGGGTGAAAACCCTCACACACACATATTAGGGACAATTGAATTTCTCCTTTAAACAATACAATTAAGTACAACTAACCACAGTATTGGTAATCAATTGACATAGCAAAAATAAAGGCAAAAGCAGCAAGAGGAATAAAACATATTCACAGCTACTATAGTCAAACATATAAATCCACATTATGAAACAGGCCCTAGCTTTTTATCTTACTTACCATGTATGCTTAAATAACCCCATTTTTCTACAGGAACCTGATTTTTAAAATGCCATGCAAGTCCTTATTCCAATCAGAGAAAATCAAGTTAGTGGCTTCTGAGACAGCTGATTAACACGGGTAGATTTCTCTGCAAATAATCCAGTTATGTGGCCATGTAAACTCTTAACCGGGTTACTGTTAAAGATTTTGTTGTCTGCGCATGTTCATTGTACTCTGTGTGTTGCTTCGCACATGCTTTCACCAGCCACAGGTAGAAGGGTCAACAAAATACATTTTCTAGATTCCAATGTTTGGGCAATTGTATTATTTCTTCTCTTGGCTAAAATAATCTGTCTTCAGAAATCGCTAAATTTGTGTTGATGACCTGAACATACAGTGCTAAACTCTGTAACACAATCTTGATATTCAGCAGAAGTGTGTCAAGAAATGCTACTGGGGCTCCTTTATACCAAAAGCAATATGCCTGAATAATGCTTCACTGGGATTGTGACAGCCAAGTCAGAACTTTTCTTTCTTTTGAAATTTTCTTGCATTATTGTAATTCCAGTGTGTCCAACCCAACATGTGGTGGGTATTTTTATTTACTTACTTATTTATCGGCTTATTTATGTATTTATTCATTTAAAGAACTTCTGTAAAAGCCAAATTTCCCTCTGGAACCTAATAAAGTTTTATCTAATCTAATCTAATCTATTAAATCTAACCTAATGTAATACTTATCTTCTTGAAGTAAAAATTCCTGCATTATTATTATTCGAGTAGCAGTGTGTGTAAGGCGAGAAGCACACACAACAGGTCCTTTGAAGAGTGATCTGTATGCAGTTCGCTAACGGAAACCTATAATCAAAGCATCAATTTGACTAAACAAATTTATAAAACAAGGAAATTACAACAGGAGATATGTTTATTTTCTGATTCATGCTGGCCGATGATGATGTTTAACTGTTTTTTGCGTTTAATGACGTTGGAGTGTTTTGCCAAAGGAGAACTCCAGAAGATTACTTGCGCATGCAAACACAAATTATTAAGAAACCAGGTTTACGCCTTAACTGGGTTATTCATTTTAACCCGATTATGTGCGTGCAAGGTAACGCACGGACTGTCAAACCATATTACTGTCCTTTAAGCATTGGATGAGATGAGTCTTTGCATAAAGGCAGGGCAATATGTGACACTAGAGAGGACTAACACTGCCCTAAAATCACTTTTGACCTCAGAGAACAACTGAAGTGTAATATTGAGTCTCTATATGTGGATTCACCAGGGGAACTTTATTAAAGGAAGTGTACGATTATATGATTGATTTAAGGGTAACTTTTATTCTTCTTCTCTCATAGGTACTGTATATGAAGCCTGTAAGGCCATAATACAGTTCAGGAAGTGAAAGAGTTTACCTGTTACACAGTAACTTGTTAATACCATAATAAAGGAGCAGCCTAATGGCTGTACTGTACACCTTACTGTAGTAAGCTAGCTTCAGGCTGTTTGGTGTAAACCTGATGAGAATACCTTGCTTTAATTATAACTCATTATTTTATAAGAAAGCAAACCAAAGATGGAACTCCAAACCTTAAAAATGCACAGTCATATCCATGCCATTCATTTTATTAACCTGCTTTCTCAAAAAAAGGAGTCAATCCCAGCAACAAATAGGGCCAGTCAGACCATCGAAGGGCACACACGTGCACCAACAAACTCTCTTATTTACACAAGGCTAAAATGACCGAAGTCACCTAGTCTAACGTGCAAGGGTTTGTGATGTAGGAAGCAGATGAAAAACCTGAAAAAAAAAATTTTAACATATGTAGGAATAGGGTAAAAAGATCAGTAAAGGAACTGAAATCAGCCCCAGTTGTGGTGAGCAGTAGTGCTAACTACTAGAAATATTATGACACCCTGCCCAGGCACTGACAGGTAAGTTTTTGTTACAAAATCAAACTTGGGGTTATTTGAATTCAGAACTTTAGAAGAATTTCTTAAATAAATTACATGCTACCCACATTCCTACTTAAAACAATTATGGCAAGACAGCAGTTCAGGTATAATGTGTGTTCATGCTTTCTTTATATTATGTGGAGATTTTTGGTATACATTTATTTATTGCTAGGAAAGCTTTTAAAATCAAATAGCACAGGTAAGAAAACCTTAAAAAGGAATTAAATCATCATACGTTTTAAGCAAAGGCTTGAAAACAATGAAGTGGAGGTGTGGGCATGATCTGAGGCAAAATGTTAGCATTGGCACATCTGCTTTATATGCAGAGATGCCAGGCATTATATTACCTAGGAATTCTACAAATTCTGTACAGAGGTTATAGAATTTAGTATTTCATTCAGTAAGTTTTGTGTTTTCCTGTATAGTGTTTTTTTAAAGTTCATTAAAAGTTTCATATTTACATGGGTTTATTCCGTGATGGTCTGGCTCCAGGTTTAAGAGTTGATTTGTGACTCATGCTTAATGCTTTCCAGCCTCTGACTTCCTGTGATCATAGAAATTATTGCTGGATTAGGAAAATGATTAAAAAATCGAACACATTTTCACTGTTAATCAAAGGTATAGCATTAAAAGTGGACTAAATGCAATGGTAAGTTATATAAATAAATTATAGGCTGATTAAGAAAAAAATGATAGCATATTGTATACATAACTTCATCCCTTCCACATTATTAAACATTTTGCTGTGGCAAGGATTAGGTTAATAGTATATTGACTCTGTCCCAGTATAAAATAAGGAGATACAGATTTAAAAAGAATGTTATATTTTATTTAGTTGATTATCAATAGACTGTAACATAATATAACATTGTGAAACCAGTTTAATTCCAATTTAAGGTCATTGGAGGGCTGTGCTAAGTATGCACACCCAATCAATTTACCTAACCCTAAATGTCTTTGGGAATGTGCAAGGAGAATCCAAACACACACGGGGAGAATCAATGGATGAATGTGGCAGCACCACTAACCACTGTTTCGCTGTGCCATCATTATTAATAGAAAGTTTAACACACGGTTATAATGATACTAAAATATTAGGCAATTTTTATTTACTTTAGTAGAGCTTGTGTAGCTGAGACTCAAACATAGCAAAATGGGGTGTGCAACCTCCTAAAAGTCACACAAATCAGGCTGGTGCCTTCATCAACCTTCCCAGAGAAGATATCACCCCAGGCAGCCAGCCCCCAACTACTACTTTCATAATAAAAATTTTAAAATGCTAGAACAGTTCCAAAATATACAAAGATGCATTTTTAGTGAGTAGAAACATAAAACCTCTGGCCAGTTAAGAACAGTTCAATAAAAAAAAAACCTTTATCAATAAAGAATGTATTTATATAAATGTAAAAAAGCATAAAAATAGCAAAGACAAAATGTGGGCAGACTGGATTTGCATAAAAAGGCAATCTTGAGCAAAACTATACAAACTTATAAACACTCTGAAAGAAAAATCAAGAACAGAAGAAAAGAAGCCAGAAACCAGATAAAAATCCAAAGACAAGGAATACTCACCTAAAACTCCTACAACAATCAATGAACCTCTGCTGGGAAGGAGGACCCAATAGCATTGATGTCAGAGTGGCCCTGCCCCCAGTGGCTCAACCCACAGAACACAACAATAGAACATTTAAAGACACAGTATATTAATATGAAACAATACATAAACAAAACGAAAATTACTTAAAATATGAAAAGATTTTAATTATAAAATAACCAAAATAACAATAACATAAAAAATAAATATTGCACTGATTACACAAAGTGGTCATTGTTTTGACTAGAGATGGAATCAGAAGATGGATTGTAAAAAATAACGAGCCAAGGTCAAAACTAGTAAGACAGCCAACACTCTTAAAAATAAAGGCCAGAGTGATTCTTTAGAGCAATGCCATAGGGGAACCATCTACATGAAGGTTCCAGTTCCAAAAAATTGTATTTGTTTTGGTCTGTAATTTGTTCTATAAATAATCATGAATAGATGAGAACAGATTTGTGAAACACCAAAGGGTTAATGATTATAAAAGGACTCGCACCACTTATAATAACTCAAGCCAATATAAGGTTTTCATGATCTGTCAGTATCCTGCTGTTTAACATTCAGTAAATATTTCTCTTCTGTCCACATATTAGGACCACTTTTGAAGCCCAAAGAACCAATTTCATATGTAAAGAGCCCTTCCCAGAATACAATGTTTCTACAAGGAATTACATAACCCAATAAAGTTCTATTAAAGAACCATTACTTCAACAGGGTAGGGCATGAGGTAAAAAGTAGAGCATCATAACAAGAATATCAGCACCAAAAAATAATGAAAAGCGCGAAAGCTAAAATGTTAAATGCAAATTTTACTAGAGGGGCAGAAGACTTCAAAAGAAGAGATTCTTTTAAATGCTAAAAAAACATGAATTATTAGGTTGTATCTACAAACTTGGACGATGAATGCTTAGTGTTGCCAGGTTTATGAGTCGTTGGGCTAATGATGTCACTTGGTGTAACTTCTGGGAGAGGTTGTCTGGCCACTGGTGAACACGTCCCTAACTGTGGGTGCTCAAGATATCGGCAACTATAATGAAAACAAAACGTGCCGTGAGAGAAAACGTTTACTTTCAAACACCATTAAAATGCATCAGATACAAAAACTAATGTGACAACTACATTCGAAGATCCCAAAAACCCCAGAAACAAAGATTCAGTTAGGTTTAGAGACCAAGAAGAGACTGAAAATAACTAAAAATAAGCTATAGGGAATAAGCCTGTGGATGAAACATAACCACAGCTTAGTTAACTTATTTCTTCTTGTAGCTTTCATATATTTTACCATTGTGAAGGATACTGGGGCATCAGTGAGCCCCAAACCCCCAAACACGAACATACAAAGAGTTCTGGGATCAGATAATGGAAGGTTTATTCAATTCACCTCCACCAAGTATCACAAGCACAAAATAAACAAGTTTTCTGTCTATCATTAATTCTCTCACCACCTTACAGCCCTCCTCCAGTCAAGGGTTGCCTCTCTACCTCCCAACTCCGACTCGCCTCGATAAGGGAGCGCAGTCCATTTTAATACAGAGGACTGCTTCTGGTGCCAAGGCGATTGCCCAATGGAAGCACTTCCAGGTCACATGGAAGTCGATTATAATTGGGAGCTTGTCTCCCTGCAGTGCCCTATCGCGGCGCCCAGTGAGCCCTGCAGGGCTGCCCTGCCAGACTACATTTCCCAGCATGCCCTGCTGGCTTCCCACTGTCCATGGATATCCGAGTCTGCTGCTATCTAGTGTGCTGGGGGAGAAACTCCCCCCCCGCCCAGGCCCCCCCCCAGCGGCATCTTTCCTTTTCAGTAGGCTGTCCATCCATCTCTTCTGGTCCTTCCTTCTGGGACTGATCACTGTCTCCTCCCTGGCCAGGATGCCCATCTGCCTGTTAGGAGCCTCCTGTCTGGGTAAGGAACCATCCCTTCTTGTGGCCCAGATACCCGTCCAGCCCCTGTGGCATCTACACCATATACATACAATACATTCCCTTTTCCAGCCAGTATGTTTTTTAGGCTTGACTCATAAGGTCCTAAACCAGTAAATAATACAGAGTAATGAATATGTTACAAGTTCCATGATTTCATTTCAATAATAGATGATTTAGAAGGTCTGAATTACACTCAGTCACATAGTGTTAATATTGCAGCACCAAGTCGATAGTGTACAGTTTATACTGGGTAAAGCACTTTTTAATGGTATAAATGTAGGTCTACATACAGTAGCTAAACATAAAAGAATGCAGTCGCCATTGACCAATCCATGCAATAAGTTACAGGTCTATCCATACAATTTATAAGGTTTAACAAATGGAAGGAACCTGCTTACCAAAGTCGGGAGTTTGGGGAGCCAGAGTCTATTAAAGCTGCACTGGGACCACTAGCACCAAAGTACCTCACACACACCCCAAAACTTGCTTATACGGGGTAAATATAGAGTCACCTTACATGAACGTGTTTGGGATGTGGGAGGAAAAACAGAGTTCTACTGTATGAATACAGTATAAGCTTATGCAAAAATGGAGAAAATGTTTAAACTCCACTCAGTGCCTGAGCCACGAAAGGAAAATATAGTATTTGAAATACATGAATCAAGTTATATTAATAAAATCAGTTTTAAAGGTTAGCAATATTCAGGCTAATGAGACAATGACATGATGTGGGAGTCTCATTAAATCAAAGGAGTGCAGCTTTTGAATCATATGCAAAGATGAGGGAGTACAAGAACAAAAATGATCATTTTGTTACTCCATCAGTTATTTACTTTGTTCTGCATTAGTTACTTTAGTCTGTTAAGTCATTTTGCGCAGGACTTTATTGATGGCACACATGACTAAGACCATCTGAGAGTTAAATTGAGTTTAATCATTTTCATGTCATTGTTTAAAGAGTATCTTATTTAAACAGAAACAAAAGACTGGTACGCGATATGCATTACAGAATGTATTTCAAAACTAAGAAGAAAATAATTCATTAAAGAAAAGGATTTCCAAGTAATAATCTTATCTTTTTTTTTCTTTAAAAAACATTTCCTTAAGCGTTCAGACAAACCTCTTCTTTGGCAGAATGAGTGCTTCTAATTGGCAGCTACTGTACACGGTCTGGTATTTCGATTTAATGGCACATGAACAAAAAAGAAAAAAAAATCAGAAATAGGATACTCTTTCCCAAGAAATGTTAATGCCTCATAATATTTCTCTATATTTGTGAATACTGAAGACACTGAACTGTGATTGCCTGTTCTGAGACAGATTTTCTAGCTCAGTGAATAGTGGAAAAAATACTTGATACAATGCTATGTACAGTTAAGACTGCTGCTTATTTCTTTAAAGAATGCTGAGGATGATACTTAGTCTCCTCTTTATAGATGATTTCCCATCAGGTGTCTCCAAGGCACTGCTTGTACTCTTGCCCTCTCCCCTTCCCCCACCACTATGCCAGACCCAGGATCCTGAACCTGGCATCTGCCTCACGCTCAGCTTTTCAGCTCAAAAACAACAGTACATCTTCCCCCTCATGGCAACCCTGATTAAACAAATTAACTGTGGCACTCGCTGCAAATGTACACCAGTGCGCGGGATGAGAATGGATACAATGGCCAAGGCTGCATTTAATTTTAATTAAATTTCATTCTTCTGCTCACTTTTGCCACATCTCCAAATGTCAGCAGGATTTAGGCAAATGGAGTGACATCTGCTGCTGTATCACACATCGCCTATAAAAACCGCGCCGCATGAGTAGCACCTGGAGTTCTGCCAGGCACGGGTGAAGATGCTTGCCGCAGTGCCACTGCCGCCACCATGCTTCCGGCCTCTGCAGAAAAACACAGATGATTCTCTGTACAAAGGGATCAGATAGGAAGAAATGCAAGGGCTTGGTGGTCCCTGAATTTGAATGAAGTAAAACCACAGCTTTACACAAAAGGCAAGATGGCTTATTTCAAGGTGACAGAATGAAAAAAAAAATCTAAAAGGCTGAGCTGATGCTACATCAGTCTTGATCAAAAAACAAAATAATGTGAGCAGCACAGGTGTCATTACAAAAATTAATGTTTATAAAAAGTTTCATTTGATCTGTGTGCTGCCTCCTTTACAGTAGGGGAGGGGGCGGAAAAAGTGCTAAGTCAGTTAAAGGTCAGGCATGTTGCATAGAAAACATGAGGGGCATCTGCCCAATAGTGTGCTCTTTATATTTCCATATTTTTAGAAATAAATAAATAATACAAAGATAAAAAATTTAAAGGCTATGCATTTTATAAGACACTTATGAAATAAATGATTTCAGATATGCAGTGCTATGTTTATTAAAAAAAAGTTACTAAAACAGATGAAAGTTTCCAAAAACTTTCAATGCTTAAAAATAAATGCTGCATTACCCCCAAAGAATGAAGTAACATAAAATAACTAAGAGAGTCAGAACTAATATACTGCATTAAAATTTCAGTCCTATGTGAAGTTCAGTTACTGGTGGCGTTGATTCACTTCAACGAGAACAAGCATTATTTTTAGCTATGTGACTATTCATATTATTATTTATTTTAACACCAACAGCAACTGTCCTAAAAACTTTATGCGTTGTTATTCTTGCTGATAGTTTAATTGTGCTTTATTAATTACATTAACCAATTTTTTGAAAATGCTCTCTTTACTTTCTCATCTTGAAAAACCATCAGTCAAAACATTGGCTGTATGTGGTACAGTACAACTGTACTAGCAAAATAATACACTGTAAAAGAGAAAATTAGCTTGTGGGCAGCATGGTGGGGCAGTCATTAACTGCTACATAGCGCTTCATAAAGACACGCACTGTATCTGACATTAACTGGTGACTCACTGTGAGCTCAATTTGTGCGAACGTCTGCTGACCCTACACTAGTGAAAGTGGTTTCAGAAGGAGGACTGATGAACATTAGCTGTAATATCCTGACTTTTTATTGAGATTATTATTAAAATCTACTATACTCCCTCACAGTAAAATGCTTCTGACTGGAATTCTTTTACTACCAAGTAATAATCCTAAAGCATTATAGGACACGTGGGCTGTGCTCAAGAGCTGGACTGGCAGCCACAATGGCACAGGCTCAGTCCTTCCTATGACCTTACTATGTGACCCAAACAAGTCATTTAACCTGCATGGGTCCCAATGTTTGAGCATCTCTGGTAAATTACTTTGGAATAAGCATTAGGTATCCAGCACAGATGTTGCATTCCTCATTACCTCTCTGCAAATAAATACAAATCGCAAAAGTTATCAGCCACAATGAAGATGTAGAAGAGTGTAAAAGACAACTTATTTCAACAATAATATACGTAAGGAAAGTAATACTGTAAATATCAAAATGGTACAGGTACATGGAGAAATTACAATGACTGACATCCTACATGCTAGACAGTTTTCTGTCTGCACAAACACAATGTTTAACTGCTATGTGGTGCAAAATGAGTACACACATCCAAACCTTCTCATATGTTCAGGAAGGAATTACAGGCTAGTCAACTTGCCTACATTATTACTCTTAGCGTACTGCAAGGATAATGCTTCACAGGTATCGCCATTTGCTGATTAATCATTTCCAAAATTACTAGAACTATATCCACATCAACATAGCTTTGCAGGTATGAGTTTCCATAAGTGACTTTCTACTTAAAGAAAGTATACTGAACTGTACACATTCTGGGATATTTACTGATTTTTTTTATTTCAGTCCTGGGCAAGAATGCCTTTTCTTTAGAAAAAAATATCATCTTCTTAAAAATTATGTCAGAAAAATAAAGATTTACTAATACTAGATTATTCAAATAGTTTTCACTACATATTAAGCAATACAGAGTTTGTTAATGCATTATTTACGGTGATTACCTTAGTTATGATGAAATAGCTCATTTGTCTAGGTGTAGTTATTACGTACTTGTAAAATGTACAAATAAAAAATAAATTATTCAATTTTATGTTAAAACAATTATAATGAAATTCCTAGCCTTAATGAAAACTTATTTTAGTACAATATAATTTATAGGAAGGACAGTTTAAAATATAACAAATAGCATTCTAAATTTTATTCCATTCATCTGATTTCTATGCAACACTCTTTCCCCACACAAAAATATACACCATATAATACATACACACAATAATTAGGCTTTAAAGTGTGATAATATAAGTAAATAATGAAAAGAAGATGAAGGGAAAAACAATAAGAAATGAAATAAAACTATAAGGTACATGTTCTGCTATAAAATAAAAATAGTACAATATTACAGACTCACAAAGAAATCACAAAAGGCAATCCTAAAGTTATAGACAGCTCACAAACTTCAAAGCAGAATATTGAATATGAAAGTGAGGTGCTTCAAAGTCCATTGATAATCCGATCATAACTGAGATTCTAAGATACTGCATCAATGCTTTGGCAGGAAAGTAGCTAACATTAAAACTTTTGCAGACATTAAACTAAAGAAAAATGTAACCTGCGCCCACAGCCAAAACAAAAATGTCACCTAAGATGCAAAAGGAATCTTCAGAAATCTAAGAGTATTATTTTGAACTTTAAGCTCTGAAATATTTTTAAATGATGCATGTTTTCAAGAAGGATGTGAGCTACAAACATAACCTTTCATTACATCAACTGTGTTGTGTTTTTTTTATTTTACCAAAGCAAGGTTTAGAAATTGCACAATGCAATTCAAATGAAATCCATTTACACTTTTGACTATATTTATGTATGGCTGTATACTCATTCACGGGTTTATTTAGATTATATAATGGCATTCCTTGGCAATTTAAGTATGAATCAGGATACACTTTTCAAAGCACAGGCACAGGAATGTATGAACTAAAAGATATACTGTACTGCACAATCTGCACTTAAAGAGCTTTAACTCCTGTGTGTATTTTATTGAAATATTCTACTACTGTCTAGTGCAGCAGTACTAGAAGCCTCTACAGTGAAACTATTTAGAGTGTTTCATTTATTATTGTTAAGGCACTACTTATTTTGCTCTCTCACATTACTGCAGAACCAAACAGATACATCATGCTCCTTTCTCCACAGCCATTTCCCAGCCTGTGCCAGTAGAGGAGGCTAAAGTAAGATCAGAATTAGCTAATGTGCCCAATGCCACTGTAGTCTGCCTAATTTCAAGATGTGCTTTCAGTGATACTGTGGCTTTCAAGCCTCCTTCAAATTAATGAACAAGCATGACACAGAGAAAAAAAATGTCTTAAGATTTTCATTCCAAAATGAAAAGTCCACCATGAATAGCCTTTGTTTTTTTTTTATTGATTTACAATTATACTGGACTTCCTTGGATAATGAAACATTTTTACAAATTAGGTGCAATTTTCATAAATAATATTCAAAAATCTGCTACATTTTTTAAACTGTAAGCTGTAAAGGATGACAATCCTCTCATTCATTTACTGAATTCAATAGTCCAATGTAGGATACACTCATGCTAGAAAACAGTCATAATAGGAACTAAACTATCACGAATTTAAACTTAAATTAAAACTCACATTTTAAAAAATCTCAGGTCCTTTTATTTATTTCCTATTTCTAGCATTGAAAAGTGGCATGGGTAAAGCCACTGTCTGCATGTATTTGTGGATATTTTTCCAGACAGTCCCGTTTGTGCCTATGATAAGTTAAATGTTGACATTAGAAACACCTTGTATGAGCAAATGAGAGTGATTGTGTGTCCTGTGCTAGACGGGTGGCCTCTCAATGACTCCTCGTAGGCTTCAGTGCCTATCAAACCTGAACTGGAGTAAGCAGATTTGAAAATGGATAATAAGTTTAATACTGCAATATCATTTTTCAATTCAACAAAGCAAAAACTAATATTTACAAACATTTATTAGGATGGTTGAGTATAACGATTGGCAGTACTACCAATAATAGCATAACACAACGATATTTAAAAAGTACTAAGAACTATGAAAATTACACAATATTAGTTGCACCTACAAAAAAGTAATAAGAAAACCTTCCAACTTAAAATAAAGTTTTAAACATGGGACTAACTAAATAAAATTTCCTATATTTCAATTAACAGAAGATATTCGAAAAGAAGCAAACATCTCATGACTTTGAAGAAAACGCTGTAAGTAACAAATATATATTCTGACAAATAAGCTGAAGAATCTTAAGAATTATTCATCAAAATTATTTTAGATAGTCTGGAAATAGAAAAGCATTCTTGACATCAAGTTTTTATTCAAAGTATAGCCATAAATAGATTCTCAAATTACTATGGATTTGATAATGTTGATTAACACTTTTTATTTTTAGTAACACAGTTACTAGGAACATGTCTGGATTTTACAGTGATGACTCTAACAACAGACTACAATACAGAATACTCCAATTCACAAAATTGCATGTTATGCAATAAAAAAAAAATACAACATACTACAAACATAGACAGAATAACTCCATAAATATGAAGCGATAATTGTACTTACTCTTTATCCTCTATCAGTTCTTATAAATTAAACTTAAAACTGGTTGGGTGGAGAGGGTTAGGAATGTGGCAAAGTATATAACATGCCAAGTATCTGTAGTAATCAGACACCGTGATTTAATTAGCTCATAAAATAATTAAATATAAAAATTCTTGACTTAACAATATTTTTTTCACCATATAACTTTTACAAATTACTTTTCTGTTAAAACATATTAAAATACCACAATATTAATCCAAGTAATAATATTAAAAAAGTACCTTTGATAATATTTATGGCTAATATAAATAATGAGTTTTGAATTCCCCTTCTGACATTATGTGGCATATCTGATAATAAAATAACCTGAGGTCTGTTAAAGCGGTGAACATGGCCTCGACTGCTTTCGGTCTTTTACAGCAATAAGACTCATCATTTGCTATAAACGAGCTGTCAAACTTTGCCTCTAAAAAATGAGTTACTGAATGCTTGGAGCCGTTATGTTATTGTGCTTATAAAAAGATAAATTTTAAGAGAATGAATGGTACTAAAATGGTGCTAACTATGATACAAATAACAGCCATAAACTGAGTGAGTTCACATTTGATAAGGCTAGAAGTGATTAAACTTTAGTTATCATGTGGGTTGCAGTTTTCTCTTTTGATAAGAGCAGGAATCTTGTAACTTTTATTTTGGTAAAACTGACAGTGCATCTTTACTCAGCTGATATATCAGCTATGCGTTACTATGCAGGAAAGCATCCAGAAGGCTTGTTGTCTTCACTTCACTGTAATAATAAAGACAACCCTTTACCAGATTACAAATCCAGGTTTCCAATGGAAACATTTAAGAAGCTTTATACTTCTTAGGTGACAGAGTGGTGCAGTGGTTAACACTGCTGCCTCATACATCTGGGGCTCTGGATTTGAAAGTCATGCCAATGCAATGCCATTGTCCAAGTGGTGTTTGCATGTTCGCTGTTTTCACATTTTGCTATCCTGCAGCCTTGTGCTAAAATCATTTAAATGAATTTTTCCCCACATAAAGCAACCCTCAATACCCCAGAATAACAAAGTGAAAACAGAATTTTGAATTTGTTTGCAAATTTATTAAAATTAAAAAGACAAAATATCACATTGACACAATTATTCAAACCGTATGACACTTGAAATCAGGCTCAGGTGCTCCCCATGCTATTGATCATTGTTGAGATGTTTCTACACTGTATTTGGAGTCCACCTGATGAGACATAATTAGGAAAGGCACACAGCTGTCTATAGACGGTTCCTCAACTGGCAATGCATATCAGAACAAAAAACAAGCCATGAGGTCAAAGGAATTTCCCACAGAGCTTAGAGACAGGATTGTGCTGAGGCACAGATCTGAAGCAGGCTATAAAACAAAAGATCCCAAGAGCATATTTGCCTTCAGAATCCTTAAATGGTTTGGAACAATCACGACTCTTTCTAGAGCAGGCCACCCAGGAAAAATGAGCAATCATGAAGGGAGGGTTATGGTAAGAGGTCCTACTGATCATTCTAGTTGAGCTCCAGAGAACCTTGTGTAGATGGGAGAAAATTCCAGAAGGACAACTATCAATGTAACACTACTAATCTGTGCTTTATGACAGTCAAAAGCCTCTCCACAGTAAAAGACAGATGGAACCCATATAGGATTTGCAATAAGGCACCTAATGGACTTTCTGAGAAACAAATTTTTCTGGTCTGAGGAAACCAAGATTAACATCATGTCCAGAGGAATACCAGACACTGCTCATCACTGGTGCAATACCATTCCAAAGGTAAAGCTTGGCTGTGGCAGCATCAGGCTGTGGGACGGACTGGGAGACTAGACAGGGTTGATGGAAAGCTGAACAAAGCAAAACACTGAAAAAAATTTAACGAAAACCTTCTCAATGTGCTCTAGACCCCAGACAAAACCAATGGTTCAACTTCTAACAGGACAATTACCCTAAATACAAAGCAAAGACAACACAGTAGTGACCCAGAAACAGCTCTGTGAATGTCCTTGAGTTACCAAGCCACAGCCAAGACTTTGGACCCAATCAAAAATCTCTAGACAGACCTGAAGATGGCCATCTATTGATGGGTCTCCATCTAACCTGATAGAGCTTGAGACAATCTGCAGAGAAGAATGGCAGGAAATCCTCAAATACAGGTATGCAAAGCTTACTGCGTCATACCCAAGAAGACTCTGGGTTATAATCGCTGCCAAAGGGGCTTCAACTAAATAATGAGTAAAGGGTCTGAATACTAGTATCAATGTGATTTTTCAGTTTTTTATTTGTAATAAACTTACAAAAATGTTTAAATCCTGTTGTTATTTTGCCATTCTGGGGAACTGAGTGATGCTTAATATGGAGAAAAAATAATTTAAATGATTTAGCATAAAGCTGTAACATAGCAAAATGTTAAAAAATGAAGGGATCTGGATATTGAATGAATGCACACTAAATGAGTGGGTCCTGTTATGGATTGTGCTTACTGCTGTAACCCTGAATTGAATGACGCATGTTTCGGAATGTCATGTTAAGCTCTGCTATGACTTTACGTCATGCTTTCATAATGAAATCACTTTGACAAGGCATAATAAGCAGTACTTTTCAGAAAATTAAGGGAGAAAATGCATAATAAATTGGGAAGTATTAAAATAAAACAAATATAAAACAAAGCCAAGGTATAACAAATGTTATGTAAAAAAGGACTTGCTAAGTTTCAAGCGGCTAACCCACATTCCTAATAAGATAACACTGCTTACGCTCTGCCTGTCTGTTCTTGCTTTAATTGACACAATACTGATGTATTGTGCTCCATTTCATACTAAATTCTTACCCATCTCTATTTCAGCACTACAGCTTAAATGGGTCACAGGGTGAATTTTATTCTTTGCTCTGGATGTTGACTTAAATGGACTCAGATTCCTCATTTGTGGTATACATCCTGTTAAAGCTTACTACCCTCTTAAAATCCTTTACGAACAGCACATGTCCTTAACGATATTCTGCCAGAAAGACATAAAAAACACTCACATCAAGGGCACAAGGTCTCATTCCTACTGAGGATAACTGACTGCCCAATGTTTCAGTTCTAGCCACTATCATTATGTATAAGACACTTTTCTGGGCTTTGTCTTCAGCAGTTAAATGTAGAATGAGGAGAACACTGATACACTGAGAATGGCAGAAATAGAATGAATAAAAACAAGTGCAGCATAAAAAGTCCACTTCTTACACTCATTCCTGCCATCTTGTGAAAATGTGTCACAGTATAATTTTTGTGTTCTCCTGGTTTATTGCAACCCCACATTTTGCCAATGCCCAGTGATGCCCAGTGAACACCCATCTTATCACGAACATGTACCAAATGCACCTACACATTGTATAGACATGGCACTATATCCTTTCCATTTTTGGATCACAAGTTCTCTTTTTTATTCTGTTTATTTACATGCATATACAGCATATGCAGGGCAGACTGCTGTTACAATAGCTGCATTTACATGCACTTCAGTAACCCGGTTATTCACAGAAACCCGGGCTGTCAAAATGCAATGTAAATCCTTATTCTGATTAGAGAAATTATGTTTTTGGCCTTTGAGAAACCTGGGTAATGGAGGTAGGTTTCTCCATGAATAACCTGATTATGTGGGCACGTAAACCCTTAACTAGGTTATAGTTAATTATTTTGTAGTCTGTGCCATGTTCATTGCACTCTGAAAGCTTGTGCACATGTATTTGGTTTAAACATGCTTTCAGCAGCTACAGGTAGAAGCGTTCACAAAATAAAATTCCAGAGGCAAATGTCCTAGTGATAGAATTATTCCTTCTCCTGGTTGAAATAATCTGTCTAAATATTTCAGAAATCACTAAATATATGTTGATGAGCTGAATGTACAGTGCCAAGTTCAGCTGGATAATCTCGAGAGCAATAGAGTAGCATGTTAAAAGCAACGTGCGTTACATAGTCTGATTACTTTTTAAAGTAACAAGTTACCTAACGGAAAACTTATCTTACTGAAGTAAAAATACCTGCCTTATTACTATTGCAGTAGCACTGGGAGTAAGGCAAGAAGTACATGTAGCTGGTCAATTGTAGGGCTCAGTTGCACAGCCAAGCAGAAAAGAGTTTGCTGCCTGCATTCCAGTAACAGGAACCTATAAATAAAGTGTTAACTTGACCAAACATATTTATAAAACACGAAGACATCACCACAGGCATCAGGCTTATATTCTGATGATGATGTTTAACACTTTTTTTGTGCAATTTAATGACTTTGAATATTAATTGCCCATGTCAAAGCAGATGTTTAAAAAACTTGGTTTCTGCCTTAACCTGGATATATGTATGTGCATATAAGCACACTCAAAGTAATATTCATCATATGAACATGTTGGTAAGGATGACTCAAAGTAAAGGAGTCACCTTTGTAACTATGATATTCTCCTTTCCCAAATGTATTGCAATCTCAGAACTGTGTGTGGAGACTTGGTTCTCAGGAAAACATTTTCAGCATTTGCAGAGAAACACACAAACCCTCTTTTGATTAAAAAAAAACACATCATCTAAACAGGACTTACAATGTCTTAATGCTAGATATATACTGTGTGATTTGTAGAAATCAAAGGCAAGTGACTACTCACACTGCTGAATATAGTTAGCGGTTGTGTATGCTCTGAAACTGTACGAACGTTTGTTCTGTTTGACATGCTAAGACGTGAGTGCTTAGACTATACATGTATACAGCACCGACAGACAGTTTTACCCTTTTAAAAAAACATTAGGTCACAGTCTTCTGAAAATGTCAACAAAGAAAAGAGCTGCATTTCTGACTCTTGCCATGCTCTTAAATTAAAAAAACAAATGGACATGTGGATGGTTGAGACATGGACACTGTGGTCTGTCTGTTTTACACAGAGAAATAGAGATATGTAGTCTATGTAATTAACGTTGTTTGTGTTTGCTTTGGACTCTTCCAGTAAAGGTCTCCTAAGATTCTTTCATCATTGGCCATGTGTGTTGCCATATATTATTTACATTTTTTAAATCTAATATGTGAAAATGTCAAAATGAGCATGACAATATCCAATGTACAAAATACTGTGATCAATACCCAATAAAATTTTACAGTGACATCAGAAAATTGGCTTGTGAGACTATCTACACTACAAGACAACTGAATGAAATTTCTGACATGACAGAAATTCTTCTGATTGTACAAATATCAAGATAAAGTCAGGCATCACAACTATTTTTATACTGGGATTAGAACCCAGGACTCTAGAGCTCATATGACAGTCATGCTATAACCTCAAAAAAACATACAATAAAAATAAACAACATGATTTATGCATGACTGACAGAAAAAGTGAAAATTGTGCACCACAGCACAGGGTTATTTTTTAAACGGAAGCTACTAATTTTTTTACTTCACAGCAGATGTCTTCAAATAGATTTGACCTGGGACCAAATTATCAAAGAGCAAATCCTCTTTGGGCTAGGTCCTACCAAAAAAAATAAAAACAATCTCACAGACTTTAACACTCCTTATTCGCTCCAAGAGACTACCAGCCAATCACCCACACCAATGTCACACCAAGAAAATTTGTATTTGGATGGATTTGGTTGCTGACCTTGGTGTATATCAGAAGTCTCTTCTTAGAGAAGAGGCACTGATAAACAATCTAATCATTGGAGGAATAAATAAACAAATAATAAAAAGAACATCTTTTTAAAACAAAAAAAAATACTAATTTGAAATTTAATCTCATTCACAAAAGACATGCCCATAAATATGTCATGCAAATTTTTATTGAATCATATTTGCTAACTTCTCATAGTAAATAGGAAGAAAGAACACTGTTTTAGTTTAGCATTATAAGTGAAATTATTAAAAGAGGGGTGAAAATTGGAGGAATATAATTGCTTTGGGGTTGAGGGGAATGATGTCATTGCCATAAAGGCACTGTAACAAATAACTTGCAATGAATTTAACATGGAAGGCACATCACATTTAAAAACTTCAGCTGCTAAAATCTCACCACTCGTTAGTTGCTGGAGCAGTCCACTGCAATGAATCACAGTGAGGGACTAATTACAAGACTGTCTCAGAGTTTTACCACTGATTTCAAGCCAGACATTGAGTTGTGTGTGTAGCACCAGTTGAGGGTGATTTTGGAAGCTGACTGGAGGGTGATTTGGAACATGGTGCGATATTAAACAAATAAACACTATAGACAACTCAGACACAGTATGCAACCTTCAGACATTCACAGTGACTTGATAAATTAATTCAAATCACTACAAGATTCCTTGGAGTTGTGGAGTTAGGGCTATGGATTACTGGGCAGGTGATCGTGATTACTAGACGGCTTGTGGTAAGGTGAGGTCCGCGGCTCATTGCCTTTTAAAGTAATAATCAGAACTCATGACTTAAGGAGGGGGCGTGGTAATGTGGCTGGAGCGGTTCCTCGGCACAATGCAGTGCGGGCGTTTCCTCAGTTAAGTGCATAAGTGAGGAAATGTCCATGTCCATAATTGATGCCAGGAGCTGCTAATTGCCACACCTGTGCCACATCCCCACATATATAAGGAGAAGCACGAGTGTGAGAGGGGGAAAAAAAGAAGATGGAAAGTAACGAAAAAAGGAACAGAGGTTAAAAGGTGGCTGAAGAGCAGGCTCGGTAAGGACAATCTGGCCACCTAGAGAGAAAAGGCAGCATGAACAGGGGTCCCGTGAAGGAGTGTAGGTTGTGGCACTCTAGGGGCTGGTTTGTCCCATTGATCATTGGTGTGGAGTGGGGCAAGCATGGCAGATGACTTCCCCAGGTATGACTGTGGGTGCGTGAAGGATGAAGGAAGAAGTGTCGACCTTTGGACCTTTGTGAGGAGGTAGCCAAAACAGGGTTGGGAGATGAAGTTTGTGGCTTTTGAGTCTCCGCCTGGTTCGTTTGTTATGGGTGAACCAGGGAGACGAAGAAGGAGGTGGGTTGGGATCTGAAGGAGCCAGTGACTGCTTTTAATGGATTTATTTATTGTGTTTTTATTCTCCACTATCCACTTGTTTTTATGGATTATTTATTTATGGACATTTTTGAAGAACTGCACTGTGGACACTGTTTTTGGTTTTGTTTTGATTATTTTTACTAAAAGCGCGGAACACTTTTTACACCATTCCCTTGCTCTATGCATGATTTGTCCCCGTCTGTCAGCTCATTCGGTCATAACTATCGACGGTGTTTTGGGTTCAAGAGGCTCCCAAATGTGATGAGGGAGCATGAAGTGGACCCGTATCATCACTCTGCCCATCCACTAGTTTCATAATGTCAATTTAAACCTGCCAGATTTCTATCAATGCAAGATAAGGATTCATCAGTCATATAGTGCATTGCACTGAAGTCGAATTTTGGTGATATCATTTCAAACAAGCTTTCTTAATCATTTATCTAAATTAACTTTGATACAATTTTTTTCATGAAAACTACAGTGGTTGTACCCAGTCATGCAACTTTTTGCGATTAATCAGAAAGGAACATTACAAATTCTGAGTGTGTGGTGATATTTTGGTTGAAACAGTGTTGTCAAATTTTACTTTTGCTGTCAGTCCCAATAACAATTACAGTAAGAACAGTATTATAAAATTAATTACATAATTTAATTAATTGATATTTGATTATGCTATTACTGACCACTGCTCAAACAAAATGGGACATGATCATATCAGTGACTTCCTGCAACTTTAATTAATCTTCCTTAACATTTTCTACTGTGTGTTTTGGAACAACCTGAGGTGTAATGGGAGAAAGACTGATATACTCAACCAAGCCGGGGCTAATAAACCTTAAAAGGACGGTTTATTATCTTTTTGCTGACAGGGACCCGGACCAAACTTCCATTCTTAACCTCAGGAGAGGTCCAGTGAACTGTTCACACCTCACCTGAGGAATCACTGTCTTTGTGGGCTCTCCTTCCTATACTTTCCATGTTCTCATTATTCTTCAGACAAGTTTATTGTCATGTTCAGCTCAATTCTTTTGAGGATGTTCAAGCACCCATAACTCTCTCACTTCAGATTCTTACCTTCATATTTCTCCACAAATCAGTGTCACAAAAGTATTTATACTTAACTTCACATTAAATTAATCTGAGTTCACTTTCAAAACAAAACAATCCAGACTCAGAATGAAATTAAACTACTAGTAAGCACTGATGCAAAATGTTGAGAAATTACTTCAAAAGATTTCCTCAGTGTTATGAAAGCTGCTGTTTTTACTCTTTCCTGTAGCACTGAAATACAGAATTGACACGTTGTGAATTGAACAGATGAGAGCTTATGCCATGCTGAATTCACATGGTACATCTTTAGCAATTGGAAATGTTCAAAAAATTGTCAAGCCTTTTGTCAAAAACTGTGGGTGTGGCACAGATTATTTAAGAGGATGGCATCTTTGTTTATGGACTGCGAATTGATGATCCCAGCTTCACAGAAAAACACGAACTTTGGAGTTATTATATTTACGAACAAGCTACCAAAGGCAAAGAAAGCACTTGAACACTGTATGTGAGTGTTTTCATGTGTTTTGTGGTTTTCTGACATGAGAATTCCATTTCATAGGTTTATTTTTCATTGTGATTTTATTTGCTAAAATTTATTTTGTTCCCATCTTAATCTTCTTTCTTTATTTTACATCATTTGGAAGCATCAAGTGACTGAAGTCATTACTCTGCTGCCTTCACGGAAGTGACACTATAAATATCCTGGCATCCAGACCATGAGATACCTCTCAGAGGGTACACATTGTTCCAAAATCTTTGTTAGTGTCAAAACCACAGCAGTGGACAAGATTATTGTTTTTTAATTAGGCCCTAGCTTTAGGATCTTTCTTCTAGTTTTGACTTCCTTTGGCCTTTGACTTTCGAGTAACATCTTTTCCCTTTCATTCTTTGTTGCCTGGTTATTCTTAACTTACATGTTTGACCCTTTTTTTGTCCTGACATATCTTTTCCTACCTAAACCATCTCCTGGTTTTCATATCTCTTACAATAATCCTCAGACACTTCTTATGTCTTGGAAAAATCACACTGACAAACCTAATGATTTAAAATAAAGTATTGAAATATGCTCCCCTATTCATGATATGCTTGTAGTGTAAGGATTACATTGTATTCCATAAGACTTGTATTTCCTGTCACAAACAATGACAGTATTCATACTCTTGACATACAATATTTTTAGTTTTGCTATCAAGGGCGAGGATATATAGGTTTCTTGGGGGACTAACCCTGGAGAAAGCAATGTAAAGCTGACCTTGCGAGAACCATGGTGAGCTAAGATCAACCTTTGCCAACTTGAGTGTCTGTCCCTGGGCCTTGTTAATTAACAATGCAAAGCAAAGCTTCACCGGAAACTAATCTCTTGAACTGAAAGGGTATGTCCGTCACGATTACAGGAATGCGAGGGATTAAAGCCCTCTTGCCAATGCCACTTCAGACTCACTTGAACAGAGGCTGGCGTGTGAGTGAGGAGGGCCCCACCCGCTTCCCTCTCCCCTCAGCCCGCAGCCTCTTTCTTGGATTTGCGTGAATAAATCGCTGCCGCAAGCGAACTATGATACTTAGTGCGATGAGAGAAGTTGCAAAATCAACCGCAATGTTCAAGCAAATTACAGAAAAAAAACCTGATCTAAATCCAACATTCTGTTGTGAAAAGGGGACAGACAGACAGATGTTGGATTTTATATATATATATATATATACATATATAGGTAAGATTTTATCAGTTAAATCTGATTTGAGGCAATTGTAATTTTTATAACCTTAAGTTTCCCTTAAACACCTACACTCACTAACTTTTCTTTAAATGGAAACCTTTAAACCTCCTGAAGAATCAGTTTAGTCAGTGGAAAGCAAAAAATGACCTCCATCCATAAATGTTCTGAAATATGGTTGCTATTTACTTGCAGAGAGATAGTGTTTAGTCCAGCGACAACAGGCTCAAAACAAAAAACAAAAATAAGATTTTCTTAAGAAAAATTAGATGTATCAGAAATAAAAGTGCCTACACAACTAGCTGAAAGTCTTCTGCTTATGAAACACACCTTCAAACATTGCATTTAAAGCTAAAATATTTAGATTTAAGGTTTGTGGGATCAGATATAAATATGTTTGTGAAAAGTATCCAATTTAGGCCTACAGGAAATGAAAGGACCACAAGTTTGATTTACATTATTTTATTTTGCTAAACATCCTCTAGATGTCACTTTCGGTGCTGTTATTCTATTACATAGGAAGTTTGTTACCTTTGTTGTGGTTCTAGTTCAGCTGTTAATGAGAAGAGCTGCCTGTGTCTTGACTGTCCTGATATGTGCCAGTGAATATTCTAAAAAAAACAAGAATGCTTACTTTCTTTTATACTTTTAGAAAATATGCGTTTGTTCCATATCTCTCATTTGTTTTTAAATTCACATGGAACACTATGTATAATTAAAGATGGATATTAAAATCAATTTTCCATAAGTTTCTCAAGGCTATTTTGAAGACAGTCCTACAAATAAGGGTTAAAGATATGTATCTATTTGTGACACGTAGGCATTCTATTTTATCTGCATAGTAGGAATTTAAAATGTATGCCTACAGTATGCTAGCGAACTGAGCATCTATTTTCATACCATAGGATAAGGAATATATTCCTGCTTTAAAAAACACTTTCCTTTAACTTATTTCTTATTTAAATATGTAAACCGACTTTGCAATCTAGAGAAAAAAAAAGGTAAAACAGCATTTGTACCTTATTAAAATGGCCAAAGATATCCTTGTCCGTAACATCTTGGCTCTAGCCTACACTTCACACTCAAGTCATGCAGATTGGAGCTGACTCTCAATTACACAAAGTCTTTCTCCAGAGATGACAGTCCAAATACAGTAGAGATAAAATACATCAAGGTTTAAAATAGGTCCGTTCAGCCCCAGTGCCGCTTCATCATGAAATGATATAATTCACTGATGCTTCTGCCTAGCCTAACATATGTTCTATTCACAGCCGCGTCACTCTTCATTTGTAATTATTTCCTTTTTTTATCCTGTCTTGTAATACTTTGCTTGGCTGAAGATAAATACCAAAAGGCAAGAGGAATATGATAGCATGATGACCTGTTCCAGGGTGTTAAATCCCTGTCATGGTTTGATTTTAACATAGGGTATAGATGACAGTACATCAGTTCAGGCATCATTGTCCTGAATTAGACTGTATTAATTATCACTTGAATGCAATATGCATGAAAAAAGCAGCTCTGGCGACTAAAAGGATTTGACTGAATAGAAATCCATTTCTTGTCTGCTTGTTTATAGATAGAGACATTTTCTCTCTTTTGCTAACATTGCTTTTTTATTAACTGTGATATTCATAAGATGACTTTATGGAATAAATTATCTCAGTCAGGAACACAGTCAGCTGATGTTAAGCACATTAAGTTAACTATTCTCTTTAACCACCTTGCTAGTCATTTATTTTGATGGCCTAGACACAGATCAACAATTTTGTCACTCTCAGTATTAATCAGTCTTAATAGCAACTGGCATGCAACTCATACATGTGGGTTATAGCCTCCTAAATATAGACACACTTTCAACTTGCAAAATGCATTGCGCCAAAAGCATTCATACATTGTGTATTGTACTTGTCTGAATGATGTTCTTTAAAGTTATACTTGAATGCAGAAGAAAATCCACACTTTTCTACATAAAATATTTAAGACAGGATTTGAACAACTACAATGTAGAAACAGGCGCCTGCCACAATGTTACATCTGAAATGAACAAAATTGAATTCAGCCTGGGAAGGGTGCACACAATTCAAATAATTACAGAGATATTTAATATACCTGATGATAAGGTTCAGGGAAACAGTTTAGCAATGGACGTTATAATCTGAGATATTATCTAAAAATGAACTCTGCCTCCAAAGGGACATTTAATTTTGACATAAATTATTTTTAAATATATAAATTACATTTTACTTATACAGTACCTTAGTTGTTTGCTTTTCATACTAAATGGCACTTTTTAAACTTTTTATTTCTAGTATGTACAGAGGAGGAAAACGATGCTTAAGAAAAAGATAAGATACTTTTTTGTGTTCACTCTTGTGGAAAGGTTTCAATAGACACCGCTGAATAGTTTGAGCCCATTATTAACTGTCGTTGGGACATTACACATGCCGAGGAGATCACTAAAGAGCATCTGTCATCAGAAGATGGGCTAAGTCATTCCAAATCCATCTAAATCAGACTGTGTGATATCAAGAAAAACATTTTTCAAAACAAGTATTGGACCCAGCCGAAAGTAGTCCAGACTAGCTAATTAACTATACAATTCTGCAACTCTCTGACACAATTTAATAACATATTTAAATAGATGATCTGATAGGGGCTGAGTACATTTCTAATCGGTATTATTTAAAACTGTTATTGATAGTGAGTTCAGGCCAGCATGTGTGCACCTGAGGAAAACTGCTTGCCAATAATTCTTCTACTTTGGGTTTTAAAAATGACAAATGCACTTTTCGTAACCTCTACTTGCAGCTACCAGCTGCTTCAACAGACTGACAAGTAGATGTCAACTAATCTTTAACTAAGACTGTCAGCAAAATCACTTGGAAGGTTTAAATTTTTTAACTTACAAATAAGAAAATAAATACACAAAGTAAGGAAGAAACAGCCTAAAACTTATATGACATACAGTTAGTACATGTCAGTCTGAAGCTGGAAGCTTTTGGTTTCAAGGTGCTAACAGTGAAAAGAAAATTCTACCTGGCAATATGTTTAGAAGATCCAACTCTTTTTGACTTAGAATAGAATCTAATAAAACATTAAATGGTTGATATACTCTCTAAAGAAGAAACACAACTAAAATAAACATTTTATTTAAACAGGGATACTGTACAATAGAACAGAAAAAATCAGTTATGTTATCTTATTTTCAACCTATCATGACCTAAAGTATAGCCATCAGCCAGTCACAATTGTAAAAGGGGCAAATATATCCACAATACAGCATTGCACAGTACACTGCATAGCGCTCAGCAATATACATTTTCCTGCACCAGGGACAGCCACCTCCATGCATTTTAAACATTTTATTCATTCCAAGACATTGTTGATTAAGTTACCATTTAGTGCCAGTGCCTGCTGTGGGGTTATGCTACAAACACCTGTCCTCAGCTGAAAACTGGGCCAGTATCCACCGGAAGGTTCCCTCTCCTTCTTCCCATCTGACTAAAACAGTGTCATCTGTTGGAATTAAATTTGCTACTACCTAGCAATGCAGTAAAACAGAGATTACAAGGTCTGCCCACTGTGCCACTCGACCTTCAAAATACAGTACAATGAATGCTGTATTAATAAAGTAGCGGCCCTTGACAGTCCTATTGGCAAGGTTCCTTCATTGTAGACTGCTGCCAAAGATGCAGACATTGTTAAACGGACACCAAACCAACTCCACCTCCACTGTAACACACCCCCCCCCCCCAAAAAACCAGTCCCCATGTACCTGGAGACCATTTTAATTCACTCACTAGTTAAATTCTCCAAGGAGCTGCTGTATATGGTAACATACAATCCAATATCTCAGCTATCAGTTTTCATACAGCCCGACTGGACCTTTACATTAATGCTGCCCCACGTTCATTGTTCTTTTATTGGATCTGTCAGCATTTCATGACAGCACATTACGGAGCACATGGCTGTGGAGTCGGTATCAATCAGCCTATGATCATGCAGATATAAGTTACAGACTGCTGATAATGGACCGTAAATCAGATCATCAGCGTTTAAGCAGAGGGTTCTTAAAAAGGCAGTGATCTGAAAGCAGCCCCTTGGCTCCTCTCACCTGTCACTAGTATGGCTCACTCCATCACAGGCTGCACAACCATACAGTGCAAGCTAGATCTTCGGGGGACTGGACTGGAGTGGTCAATCGTGTGTGACATTAAGGAGGAAAATGACAAGCAAATGTTCCTAAAAAAAGATACAATCCCTATGTCATGTTGCAGTACCTGGCTTTATAGAGGCAAACTCACAATGTTTTGTGTATTTATGTGAGGGCATATTGGACTGACTTGAGAATAAACTCCTATAAATACACCATTATAACCTCAACTGTGTGCATCTCCTTCTGTAGGCTGAGGACTCCATGCTCAAGTATAGCATTCCTACATATCTTTGACAACAAAAAAACAATGCAAACTTTCTTAAGTCTGAACATTTCGAATGATGAAATAGTACAAATGAAACAATCAGTTACGCAATAAGCTTGAACAGGAATGTGTATTGATGCAAAAATTGTAACCTAGACAAAACTTTAATCTGTTATTTCTAAATTAAAATACAAGTTACATAGGCCTATACCTAACATATAGTGAAAGATTATATATTCACAGATTTTGCAGTGCTAACATAAATGGCATACCTCAATAAATGCGGATATTGCACTGACCATGAATCTATCATATTGTCATTAAAAATGGCACAACAGATTCACCTGAAACCATTTACATTTGTTAAATCTTTATGATACAAAAAATAAAAATAATAATTAAAAAAGTCATGATGCTGCAGTTTAGGCTTCCTTTCTGAAAAATGATATTATGATAATAGATCTGCAAGAATTTGTTGCATTTTCTTCAAGTAGATCAACACATAAACTTACTAAAATGACAAACAAAGTTAGTAGTACAAGATTAAAATTTTAAAAGAATATCATATGAGGATTGTTAATTGACAGGATATAAAAATGTTCTGTACAAAATAAACTCTATCATAAACTTTAGCTAAACAGAATAAACAGATTTGGAGGTTTACTTATTTACTAAAGGACTGTAGTTTGTACAGACGGTGTGCTGCTAGTGCTATGCTGACTTTTTTAAAGGAATAATCTTAAATGTAATAAAAAGTAATACAATTAAAATAAACTCATAGAAAAGTACAGCATTGATCTGGAACAGGATTTTTTGGAATAGCATTCTTTTTACCCAGAGCAATATAAAAAAAATCTTTAGTCATATGAAAAACCAAAGAGACTGAGCAAACACATGCACTGATATCAGATGCATTCTTATTTAATTCTTTACTTATAAATTACAATACAATAACATACTTTTATAAATATTAAGATATTGTCTTGACTGTCATCTCTTTAACATATTCAAGTTTGCAGATTTCAATCATTATGAATATATTTTGCTATCTTTATCGCCCAATTAAGGGATGCCTGTCTCTTTTTGTTTGGAACCAGCATGTGCTCCTTAGGTAGTCTCTCCTCAACTAACAGCGCACAGCTACTTGTTGTGTGAGCTGAACCTCCTCTACATTTACGGCTCATAGTTTTATTTTAACAAAATTTCTATTGCAGCTTCTGTAAGTGTACACAGTTTTTTGTTATCATGAAAAGTTTCACACAGTCAAAAAAAATGAAGACGGATCAAATGCTGAACCTACTGCTATAATCCTTTGTCACAGGTAAATCTTACAAATTTTTATTGGAATAAAGATAAAATGGCAATGAAACCTTTATAGAGAAAATAATGTATAACTCAAAATACAATGAGTGCTATCTACTTATTAGTTGGAATGCTGAATTCACATGTTTATAATATTTTTGTATTATTGTAATAAACTTCAATATAAAAGAAGTTCATGATTATAAAGACTTTGCAAATAAAACAAAGCAAGCCTAAAAATGTAAGGATTTCATGAAAATTACTGCAAAATTTTGGAGCGTAAAGATAAATAGACCATGTGCAACAAAGGCTGCAATTATGAGTGATTGTCTATGAGAATTGTATTGGATTTGGGAAAAGAAAGACTATGCCCACCCCCCACATCTCCTTACCATACACACATAAACACAAACACACACACAAACCTCTTGACAGAAAGGTTTTTAAACAAAGCCTAAAAGGAGATAAATAAAGTCCTGCACATCGAGAGACTTTAAAATGAAATTTAAGCAAAAAAGTGGATAACCAGAATGCAGTTTGCTTCTTGTCTCGTTTGCCTTATCACTATAATTGCTGCATGTCTGTCATCACTACTGAATGTGAAAAAGTGTCTTCTTCAGCTGCTCCCTGCTTGTTTTGTTCGCTGTATTCTTGTAAAGTGGGAGAAAATAAGTGTCATTTAATGAATAGTGCTATTCTTTGTCTGACAGCTTCATATCTGTAAGGTGTAGGAGGCCCCAAAGCTTTCGTTCTTTGATAATGTCTTTGACAGTGTGCTAAATTCCTCCCCCAAAAGGACGGCATATATTCTACTAAAAGGGGTTTCATCGAGGCTGAATGGGTGCCCCCCTTTAACCCCCTTCAGCTTCTGTTCTTACATTAATTGAGCTGATCAGATCGAGCAGATGAATTTGTCTTTGATGTATTCGGATGTTTAGTTGACGTCTCTCCTATTGGCGGCGGACAGAGCTCTCAGACAAATAGGGCTGTTGCCATAGAAACAGCAGACAGCAAGGGATCTCTTGAAAAATATTTTTATTTCGAAATTCAAACTGTAAAATTCTCACTGGATGTGGTTCTCATTTCGAAAACGTGTCATATCTAATGATGAATGCAATTAAGATTCTCACCAGTGCCTTAAATTATAAATTAGGCTAATTTTCAGAGCAATATTCCCTCTTCTGGCATGGTGACATACAAATGCTTAACAGATAAAAAAAAAGAAAGAAGCAACCTGCTTTCCTTATGGCGAACAAAGCAGCTCCTAATAACTTTGTTAATACAGAATTAAAATTCATCAACATGGCATGAGGGTGGAGAAGTCCTTTTAAGAGATTTGAAAGACATATTTATCCGGCTAAGAAAGAAAATCTGAAATGCGTCATTAGGGTACCATTTTCTTTATTAATTATATTAGTTAGTTTTAATGCTACCATTTTAGACTATTAAAGTGAATTTTCCCAAGTAAAATAGGCAGTTGCCTAAAATTGATGCCTTTACCTATAACTGTAAATGTAAAACTTATTACTTTTCTTTTAATGCAGCTGCTAACCACTGTAAGAATACCGACAATGTTTTACTGACACTCACTTCAGATGACATGCTTACTTAGTATAAATGGTTTACTGATATTTATTCTAATGCAATTTCCCATTTCAACTGCCCTGCCTTGAATTTTAAGTAACATATTGAAATAGCTGATCTATTAATGAAGGGAATAATAGTTAAAAAATTGTGATTTAGTCATACTTAATGAAAGCTGCCTATAAGCAACAAGTATATGTCTTAGTAAACTTTGATGTGTGTGCATGTCCTGATTACTGCTAGTCCATCATAGACAGGGAAGTCAAGAAAACAGAAAATACATTTAAAAAAAAAGAAGCATTTAAACATGTAGTCATTCCTGTTTATACACAGCACAATTAAATCACTTTAATTGGTCCATTTTCACACTTAGAAAAAAAAAAACTTTAAAAAGAAAATGTGCAGTTACGTTTTTATGAGCACTTTGCTAAAGAAGTTACATCCACACAATAAGAAACAAAGGGAAGCATAAGGGGAGAGGCAAGTCAGTAGATAGGGCATGACAAATGGTACAGACAAAACCACCCTTGAGTATTAGTTTGTGTACATGATGCCCTAAAACAAAACTTAAAAAAACAGGCTGAATAAACCTTGGCTTAAGATGAGGGTTATTTTTGTGTTTTTAATGTTAAACCATTTATTGGTCAATGAGCCAACAAACAATGCAATAGTTAGCTATTTTAAAGACACTGTATCTTGCCTAATTTTCATGCACTAGTATGTTTCCCTTTTTTTACGAGCATTACAATTAAACATTTTTGTTGCTTAAAATTAATTTTAATGTACTGTAGACATTATGAATGGCATCTGTCATTAAGTAAAGTCTACTTAAAACAAACAAAATGATGGTTTGAAAGACAATATGATCCACAGTATAAAGAGAAGTCCTAGAATAAATAATCAGTGCCAGTAACAACCCTTAAAGCGCTAACTTTCACCATCCAGTTATTATAATTAGCCCCTCCTACCTTCAGGCTGCTACTTCTTGGCTTTTTTATACTTGCTTATTTTCATGAGTCTCTCCCAAAAGGTCCCTGCATTTTTTTGTCATGCTGCATACATTCATACATACATATTTATATTGAAGAAGGGCTAATTAAGTGCTACTGTTAAAACAAAAGATCATATGAGGAGAAATTATTTATTACAAAAGTAGGCAACAAACTAACAAAAACGCATGCAATAATTAAAAAAAAACATCACTGAGTCTTTCTATATGAAGTCTGTTGCTTTGTGCAGTGCATGTATCTGGTTATATTTTAAAGTATATCAGAAATGATGCCAGTTATTAGCATATTTTACCCATCAGACCCATTTCTATTCCTGCACAATTTTCACTACAAGGGTGGCCTTTTGGCCTCCCAGTACTTCAGATTGACCACAGAGCCCACCACAGCTGCAAAGGTAAAATGACTGGAAGTGTAATTCCCTTACTATTTAAATAATATATTAAAATTTAATTTTCAGCACCTGGAAAAGTCTGTTTGTCTGCCAGCAAATGAGACAGTTGGGCCTGAAGCTGATGTACATATGGGACTACTGAACAGCCTATCACAAATAATTACTAAGCTAGAGCAGCTGTACGCTATGCAATAGTCATTTTACTAAATCATGTTTAAGTTTTTTTCCATCTTTCTCAGTTTTTTTTACTTAGTAATAAGTAAGAAGTAAAGTATGGCATCATTGTAATATAATCACAATACATCAGTATGTTAAACGTGGCCATTTAAATTAACAGAAATTTAATTAATTTATAAACCACCCCCCCCCCTCTCCTATTTTAGGCTATCAGCAATACTGTGTATTAATTTGAAGTAGTTTCAAGGCTTAAAGTCTTTAGTGATGCTCTTTGGGGTTCCAGTGATTAAAAGGCTTATAAAGATTTCATTGGTTTTCAATGGATTGAAGGATTCAAATGAAAATATTTAAAAAGCCTTTGTAAACTGTTAAGGTGTTAATTTTGGTGTGGTTGCAGTGGGATAATGTGATTTCTTTAGCATTTAAAAATGATAATATAAATATTTCTACCATAACATAAATATAAATGGATATGAGGGAACATATAAATATGCTTATACAGTATAATACATATACATTTACAAAATGAGTAAGAGGCAGCAGATAAAGCTCCTATATGCATTTATATGTAGGTATGTATGTATATACAGCTCACATGAAGATACTGCAAAATTGTTCAATTTGTTGAGTGCTCCCTACCTTTTAATGTAACTTTTTAAGAGTCCCTACCTTAATCAGTGTGTGTGAGCTTTAATATATAATTCAGTATGTTTTAGGTATGCTTATATTGTGTAGTTTCTCAATGCATACTAATAAATACATCAGAGAAATAAACAATAAATGAACAGTTCAAAAATTATTACTAAAATTTATAGATGCATTTCAAAAAAAGTACTGCAGATAATATTTTATGGACCAATCAAACAATTTCATTTTTGCCTCTTATTCATACAAACTGTACTTTCAACAACTTTTTAGATGCAATCCAAAATATAGCTAAAAAGCCTAGCGATTTACTAAACAATTAGCACTCTAAAAATACATTCAGAAGGTATAAAATGATTAAACAAAGACTGACACTAAAATATTAAATAACCATTCTACCTCTAGATAATCTTTCGCAATTTAGGGGTGTTAATGAAGAGAGCCTTCAAAGGATAAATCATGAAGCACTGATTAGATTTTCACTAACTTTGTGTTTTGACACCTTCGTCTTTCCTGGCATTATATTGTCCCTGTGTATCTTACAAAAGAAGCATTTTACCAGGTCTGCACATGAACAGGAGACAGGAGCACATATAAAAGAGACTGTCAAGGCTACAAGCCAAAATGGTCTCATTTGGATGTGAAGTGAAGAAAAACTCCTGGTGCATTTCATTACAATCTATGTGAATCTTTTGAAAAGAAGGATGGATTGGGAGTCTTATTCTTATTAATTTATTGAAATTGATTCAGTTTGCTCTTGTGTATCAGGAGAAGGAAGGTATTTTCTTCTTCAACATAGGTTTAATTATATTGACTTAAAAGAACAATATATGTTATGACGCGGAGTGATTTTACATTAAAATCAGCTGTACGCAATAATTACTGCAGTGCATTTCAATATATAAAAGACGCCTTATAATGCACATCACAGGTACCAGCAGACATTTTATTGATGATAATTGTGATATTCAGATAATTTACTTCACTTAGCAAAAGCTACAAGCAGAAAAGCTAAACCTGCCATAAATATACTTCTATAATAATAGAAGCCTTCCTTTAAGGATTTCTACAATAATGTATGGACAAAAGGTAATGCTGTTAAAATAGAAACACCATAAAAATTTTGTAAACAAACTAATGTTGAATTTTTATTGCTACATAACTGGAACATTTTAACTTAGCAGGATGTGGTATAAATCATCCTTAGAAATTTACACCTTATAATACAGCTTCCTTTTCTAAAATAAAAATAAAATTAGGATAATTTTATCTTGAGAAATCAATTACAAAATTTAGATCCTTCAACAAGTCAACCACAGAACAAGACGTAAAATAAAAGAGCAAAAATCGTCATTGACAGTCAATTTTTACATTTTTTCTTTTTCCAGTACTGAGCAGAGAAGACTACGGTGGGTGCAACATACCTATTTTTCTTTCTGTACAAAATCTATTTATATACATATTTTCTTAAAACATTTATTTTTCATGAATGTCAACAAAGTGCCTTGGAAACGGAAGAATCGTTCACTCTTAAGGCACCTTGCCGTACAGTAGCTTCCTTATCTTTATTAAAGCTTGGTTGAAGTCGGGTACATTTTGGAGCTACCTCCATATCCTCAAACACAATTATCATTAATCAAGCTGCCCACAGTAAACTGACAGAGCATGTCTTACAAATCCCTTTGCTAAATGCAAGAAACCTAAACTAGAATTTATTTTTAGTGTTTTATGAATTCTTCCACCAAACTACTAATTAGCTTTCATACTCAAAGAGGCCATAATATATGAATACTGAAAATCTTAAATCGATATGCTGTATGTAATCATGGGAGCCTAATTTAATTACACTTGTTTATTAGATTAGTTTCTCTCTATAAATCTTACATTAAAAAGCAGAATAAGCTTTGCCGGGGTAACAAAAAAATACATTTATTAAGAAGCTAACATCCCTGTGCCAGATCAAAAATGGGCCAATTTTGACATAATTTATTAATGTTGAATAATAAAAGGTTACTAGAAACTAGTGAATTTAAATTTAATTGAGATTATGTGTTCAATAATTAATTTTCCATGAGAACATCACTTTCGAGGAAGCGAGTGCTGAATGCAGCAGATTATGATAACTTGCAAGTCATGATTTCTTCCAACACAATGCTTCTGTCATGAGGTACCATTTTTGTACAGTATAAATTATTTCAGATTGGAATCCTGAGCTGGCCTGTTGCTCCATCCCTTTAATAGTATTTAGAAACTTAACAGAAATAACATTTAGGAGTCAAACTGGCCATTGTTAGCAAAAATAGTTTCTTGTGAAAAACTGCATATTGTTAACAGAGTAATTTATAAGTACATGCTAAATTGTCTCGCATTCCTGATAAAAAAAAATGCAAAAAGATCATTTACATTTTGAGTCTTCTTCCAAGTGAAAAACTGTTATCTAACACATTTGCATTCAGTATAAGCCCCCTGCTTATGGCTTAATATTATAAATCTGCCATAATATTGGAAAAGAGAAGGCAATCTATGCATACAGTATGTCTCCACATTTCAAAATTTCATCGAAAGAAATTCCAATGACCGTCTCAGTCTTTCACTTTTTTTTTTAACTAAAAATGACAAAAGGGCCTGTGTCACATATGTAGCTATCCTTTCATTTCAGCCCCTTCTTATACATAAATATCAAACATGTGAAGGACAATTCAATGACCTGTTATGGCCCCTGCCCCTTTCAAACACACACACTCACACACTGACACATGCATACACACACACACACACTGATACACAGACTTATCCACCCACACAACAGACACAAATGCACAGCTTTCATATCCCCCTGCATACGTGCTGCAATTTATTTTTCACGAAAAAACATTCTAATGATGTCTTTGCGACATCTGGCGGTGTACACTACATACAAAAAAAAAAAGACAAGAAGAAGAAAGTTTTGTTTCTGCAAAGTATAAGTGCTCAGAATTCAACACCAAAAGACTTGTATACCCCCTAGTGGGAGGACAATGGCAATCTGGACTGCAAAAATAAGGCGATGGACGTCCATGAATCCATAAGGTGCAAAGGTCACAGTTCTTGAGATGCAGTGACATCATGACAATAGGACACTTTACAGCCTTAGAAACACAAGCTGATCCATTTTGTATATAAAAAGGACCATGCCTACCAGTTCCCACACATTCAGTGCAAGTGCCAGACAAGGGGGTGGGGGGGGGAGAGAGAAGGGGGGAAATATTTGCCAGCACCTAATGTACAGCACTAGCTGATGTATCTGGATCCCCCACAAAGTTCTTTAAATTTATTTTTAAATGCTGTAGAATCAGGAATCTGCACTGTCCTGTCTCCCAATGTTTAAGCATCACATAAATTTAGATTGCATAAGGAGGATGCGTATTATAAAGGGCAGATCATAGAATCTTTTAGAATTAACACCAGCAAAGTTTTTTTTCTGGTCATGAATGGTGCTGCGTTGCTTAATTATTTGTTTTAAATTAACCTCAGGGTACTGTCTCATAAATATGTCAGACAGACACAGGTTTCTCTGTTGCTTTCAAATAAAAAAATGTTTTTCACTCTTCTGTACTCTACTCCTCTAAATGCCCCGTTATTCTATTGATGGGCCCCATGGTTTGGATGTTTCATTTATGTTAGTCAATTTAAATTGTGCCAGAGATTAATACTCAGTTCAAACTAAATAAAATAGATGTTTGCAGGCTGCACTTTTACTTTCAATTCGTCTATCTCATCTATCTGTCTTGATGTATGTTTATATCATGTGCCAAAAAAACAGTTGGGGGTTCAGAATAAATGCTGCTTTGTTTACTAATGTTTTTCAGAGGAAAGAGAACAGCAAATGATGAAATAAAATTATAGTTCACTGATGCTGTAAAAGCGATTACCTGGGTTGCACTTTGGTTAACACCAGCAGTGACAATACAGCATATAACAAGCAAACCTTTAAGGACAGCTGACGAGAAATCACCAGCTAGCTGAGTGAAATGTAACTCATAGGGACAAATTGAAAGGCCCACCCTGTTAGCGAAAACAGGCTCATCCATCTACAGATTCCAGTTTCATGAAGTCTTAGGGTCTGTAAGATACTAGTTGTGTTGTTGCATCTTATTAACTAAGGTTTACACTTTTTTGTTCTAACAAGCATGTTATAGTTGCAAACACGGGCCACCTGATGCTCTTAGAAGGTCTAGGACATCATGTTTTTTTAATTCAAATTCTATGAGCAGCACTGATGTGTACTTATTTTTTATTTTTCTAGATTTTTTATTTTCCAAACCCTATTTTTTTCAAAGTCCAAGGTATAGCTTTGTTAAACTTTACAATGAAGCAAATGCTATCAAAAGATACTTTGCTACCAAATAATAAGAATACAAATCATGTAACTGTATATATGGTAAAAACAGAGTAAATGGGTACAGGATAAGGTGCACTGACTACACAAAATATGGCACTAGACACAGACAGTAAGTACTCAAGATAATGTATCAAAAGAGCAAAGAAAACAGTTGAAATTTAACTGTCACTTATTAAAACTGTCTTATTAAGACTAGTGGGCTCATTAACTTGCTAATATATTATTGTGTATAAAGTACACTATAAAAAAGTCATGCTTAAATTAAAAATGATTCCTTTTAATTTTTAAATGCGGGACATTTCTGTAGTCTTTGTAGCTCCTGCCTCAGTATTACAATATGGAAAGGATAAAGCAAAATAACATTAATAAAGAAAGACCAGATAAAAGAATGTTCATTCCAGTGATTAATGGTACAAATTAACACTTAGGGAGTTTAACTCCTGGGGTTTCTGCAAATGGAACAAAAACGGATAAGAGGTATTGAGAATGATAAAGCAGAAACCACAGCTAGAAAATGGTTCAGAGTGGACATATACAGCGTTTCTACCATTGCTACCAATATCAGGTACCCATCTGCTTTGTGCAGCAGGGCATTATATAGAGAGACGTGAAAGTAATTCAGGACCCCTTCACTTTGTTGAGTGCACTCACATTACATGCAAACTCTGTTGTAGCAGCGGTGTTTATGAAGAAATATACAAAACATGGGGAGAACATGCCAGCTCTACAAAGAAAGCACCTCAACCAGGAGTCACACTGGAGTGCTTCGTCATCTTATGAAGGCTACATGTAGCGGGTTGGATAATGGATGGATGGAAATTATTAATCTGTACATATGGAAACAAAATAATTTCCTCTTGTTATAAGACAAATTAATTCACTACGTAATAAGAATATATATGTTAACTCCTAACACACTATGGAATCTTATTTATAAATATTTTACCTATTTATGAATTATGATTTCAATTTTCTGTATAAAGCAGACAAAATTGTCAATAGCTTAGGATCAATCTTAACCCCTCTAGTACAAATAACGGATTTTCACAATAACGCTGTGGCAGAGGAGGAAGAGACAGTTCAACATCCCACTGAACTTTGCATGTTTCGGGATTGCTGCAACACATCCTTGATTTAAAACTTGAAACAACATCTACAAGCGTGGCATGGTGGTACAGAGGTTAGAGCTGCTGCCTCATGGATCTGTGTTATGTTTATGTGTTTTCTTTGTGTCTGTGTGGCCTCTCCTGCAGACACCTCTGGGGTTTCACTCGCAGGTTAAATTGGCCATGTGTCTGCATGAATGGGTTCTACAATGGACTGGGGTCCTAGCCATCCTGCCTTGTGCCTGAGGCTGCATGGATAGACTCCATACCCCAATGACCTTACAATGGCTGGAACCACTTTGAGAAAAATTACATTTCGTTAACACCTATAGTATGCTTACTTTATTTGGCAATAGTACAAGATTAATAATTACTAATACTTAATTTTCCTGATTGATAACTTTAACAGAAGCTGGACAAAATGTTTTAATTCCCTGGATATGTAACATACCTGACCAAGTGTAAACATTCAAAGTCCCAATTAAATTAATTCTTGCAATGTGACTAAATAAAACACAGGGCCACACTTGAAATACAGCAGGATCAAACTTGAGGAATTAATGCATTTATCTAGAAAATCATAGTCCAGACGGCGAAACATTTTTTATATAGTTTATTATACTTTTGAAAAGGCAAAAAATATAGTTTGCAAATAAATCTTAGTTAAAAAAAATCATATACTTATTTATGAAATTAGTTGCATGTTTTTTATTTATATCTTTCCCTAATATTTAACAGAAATGTTAATTTTTTAAATGCATGTAATCAATACCAATAGCTATTTTAGCAAATAGCAATGTAAAGTAATGACTGATTGGAATGTACTAAACGGTAGAAATCGTTGACTCTAAGTCTGGGGATCTCATAGCATAAAAATAAATGACTGAACAAATGTGGTTTTCAAAACTAATTTACTAAATACTGAGGAACAGCACAAGTAAAAACTATATTCATTTCATATAGAGGCTAATTTCGAAAATATCTAAAAATATTTATTACTTGTTAATTGCATAATGAGCTCATTTAATTCAGTAGGTAAATTGCAATACACATTTGTTGTGTCATGTTTACTAAATTAATTCTATTTGCCTCACAAATGGTTGAATCAACAACCTTTATTGAATGCTCGAGAAAATTAAGGGTGCAAGCTGCAAAAAAACCTTTTGTCCATAACATGCATGACCAATAAAGATAACACTCCTTGCTAAAGATATTCACGTTTCATTTGCCTTAAGTAATCGGTACATTAAATGTCTTAATTGCGTTTGTTACCTCAGGAACAACAAAAAATGGCAAAGGAAATTAATATAAAGGGTGACAGCATTCATGTGATGTAACAAAGAGAATCCTCGCGCAATATCAGTTTACTGGATATAATGAGAGAAGTGCTTATGATAAACACTTTTACTAAGACAAGTGCGGTTATACTAAAACAAATGAATGGCTACCGTAGCGCTAATGCACTTTCTCTCGGAATTTTACATTGTCCTGCCAGAAGCAAGGCATGCAGACAAATGGACATCATCTTTTCCAAAACATTCTTGCTCTGAAGCTTACCAGCTGATCTACATTATTGTTAAAACTAGACCAATTTTAACTTTTATATATAGACACATATAAAATCAAACCTTTGCAAAATAAAGTTGTGCAAAATTAACTGCACCTTAAATCTGATCCATTAGTCACTCCTTCTTTTAGGACTTGCCTTTGCCACCACGACTACCAGCTCATTTTACGTCATGCAAACATTTATATTTAAGGCACTCACATTTGTATGCACTTCATCCCTGAGCAAGCATTTAGTTTCATAATCCTTTTCTTCGATTTTTCTACATTTTTATTTTAGCACTCATGTTGTTGTTGTGACTTTTATATATTTTTATTTTGTTCCGGATTATGTCTGTGCATGCCCTGTTTGTTTTTACTCTGGCCTAATAGGTGAGATGGACTTGCCAATTACAGTTTTCTGTCCACCACCCACCCACCTCACATTTACAAATCTGGCTTTAAACAGTTCCATTAACATCTTTTGTAACTAGAAACAACATTCACAATACTTTCCATTAGTTATTATATCCTTTCACTTGTGGCAATATACTTTTGCAACCTATGCTACTACACTGGCTGATCAAACAGGCCCTAGCCTAATGTTACTAGATTATGTTTCTCTTTTGTAGGTCACTTTGGATAATAATATCTGCCTATTAAGTAAATGTAAATGTAAATGTAAAAATAAAAATAACTTTCCCTAAAAGTTACTGGTCTGATTATTTATTCATTTAAATGGGCATTGTGCTGTGACTTCCTGATTCTGGAGTCTCCAAATGAAGATAAAATTTCTAAGTAAACTCAGCCTGTACAGATAAAAACTCTTGAGTGTACCCTAAATATGCAGCCAGGTTAAGACAGACAAACCACCTTTTCATTTTATACATAAATTTGTTCCTGTCTAAACTTTAAAAAACAAAACTGCAAGGGCAATTATGAAGAGAGAGAAAGGTACAGAAAAACAATTCTGCATGTCTGTCTACAGGATTGTCAAAAAATCTGTTTTTATGTTTTTATTTTCAGCTTTTGCACAATGTTTAAACAGAACAAAATGTGCTTAAATCGACTAAAATGAATACATTGTTCAATGAAAACAAAAATACTCACAATAAAAAAAGGAAGTACGAAAGAAGTCCATCGATCCGTTATTACTTCTACTGACACGAATAATGGGTCACGGGATCATAGGTTTTCTCTTTTTTTTTTGGTAATATATACTTAACCTGATATCTTTTGAAGCAGCTCGTCTTGGATGGATGTGAAGCTCTTACATTAAATGCATTATTTCTTACTCCAAAATTGTCCAAGTTTCAATTCCTTTGGCCATATAATGATCATTAAGGTGATAAACAGTCTGTAGAGCATATTTAGAAACCACAGGCGTCTGGTTTATTGTGCCAGTAATCATGGGTACAGCCCTCTTTGAATTCTAAATGGTTTTTATTGTGGACACACATGCAGCAGGAGGTAAGGTTATAAAAGGCTTCTTGAATTCTGGGCCTGCAGCCATACCACACAGCACAATTCTCTTAAATTCCAAGTAGTTATGGGAGGTGATTATGCCTGGTGAACCCAGATCTAGTTTTAAAACTCTTTGAATTGATCTAGGGCCATTGTTATAATGAGGAAAACAAATCTACTGTTTTTTTTTGATTATTTGTACATATGTATACTTTTAATTACTTTTCAATAATCAAAAAAGGTAAACTTTAAACAAAAGTGCTAATTTAGAGAGTAGAAATGTAAAATAATACCCGGTTTTGTTAAGGGTGTTTTCTTACAGTCCAAACCTTGGTGGTGCAGTGATTAGGGCCACTGTCTCACAGCTCCATAGGTGCTTGAGTTAAATTAATCACTTCTGGATGAATTTGGTGTGCTCTCCGCATATTTTTTCTTGAGGTACTAGTGACAATAAATTGGCTTGATATGGTGTGTGAGGCAGGGTGTTTGAGTGAGTGTGCCCTGTGACAGTCCAGCACTACTTCCTTTGTTGTACCTGTTCTGCATCTAACACTGCTGTAACTGTGCTGTAATAAAACACGTAGGACTGGATGTATAATTGAAATCTATATTTAGAACAATAAACATGAAAATAAGCTCACTGTAGAGCTGAGGGGTACCGAACAAAGGATATACTCAAAATGTAGTGCATGAAGAGAAAAATGAGAGACTATAACAATAGGCAAAAGACAATGTTTAACATATTACACTCTTCACAGTGGACTTGAAGAGACCACTAAATGCAAAACTACCGTATATACTTGCAGATAAGTTCTCCCACGGATAAGTCGGGACTTGATTTTACAGTATAATTTCTTGCATTTTATAATGTCAGTCGTATAAGTCGAATGTGGAAAACTCACGCTATTGGTACAAGGGATAATGATATGCTAATACCACTTAAGAGAGCAACCACAGAGCACACTGCCTTTTTTTTCTATGTGGGTGCAGCATTGCACTGTATTAGTGCGTGCTCCTAACCTCTCTCTCTTTCTCCCTCTATTGTGCCTGCATGACCACATGGTAATACTCAAACTATTCCGAAGCAACGTTTGCACTGATGTTTTTTGTATCTCACACCTTTATCATAACAGTATCCCTTATCTATGATGGAGCGTTCGATCAGAAGAAAATATGAAGCTGTTTTTAAATTAAATGTCGTTGAAGTAGAGAAACAACTGCGCTGCTGCAACAAAATTCGATGTGTGTGAGAAACTGATGTGAGATTGGAGGAAGCAAGAAGATGTAAAAAAAAATTTTTAAAAATGAAGTGTCACAATTTTGAACAGGCGTATAAGTTGGGGTCTGCCAGTAGAAAATGTCAGTTACAGAGAAACATAATATGCCACTATAAGCACTGGAGTTAATATTCTTTTGAGAAAGGCAGTCCTGAAATTTGAAAAGATCCAGTGAAGAATTGAACACTTCCTTTAATGATTAGACTAATTTACTTCAGCTTTTTCCATTAAAACTATGTGTACAACTCTTCATGTAACACCAATATTGTTCTGATGCTTACTCAAGTAATAAAAATAACTAAGAATTATATGTATTAATAAAGTAATTTGGCCTTGACAAGTTGGATCATGGAAGCATAGACATCTATCTATCTATCTATCTATCTCTTTTTAATAGGATGTAGCTCTGGAATTTTGATTTCAGTTAAATGCATGCACTACCTTTGCACATTTTTCAGTATCCTTTTGTTTGATAGCAGCCATTATCTATCTTTATATATTGGTTAAAATCTGTATGAACCAACCCAAAATCTTGATTTGGAATATAGCCATTTTTCACTTTTTCTAACTGTTACAGAGAAAAAAAGGATTCAACTGAATTTGCATGGAAGAATTGCTAAGTTTAGAAGAGTTAGGCTAAAATAGAGGTGTTTTTCACAGACTTCAAATGTTTTCAGTTAAGAATTTTAAAGCTGGGATTCAATAAAAAATTGAATGCATGCATGGAACTTTCAAGCACACATACTGAGGTCAATTTCCATTAAACTAGGAGCACATCTTTTTTTTGATTTGTTGATGCTGAAATGTTAACACATGCTTTGGCCCTTGGCCATCTACCTGTAGATTAATGCAATGTAGTCATGACTGGCCAAAAACATAGTGTATCTCAGCTGTAATTTGTCTAAGATTCAGCAAAAAGAATTTGAGCTGAAAAAAACTATAAACACATTACACCAGACTTGGTATCATTACACTGGCTGCCTGTGCCCTTTAGGACTGATTTTAATCTACTCCTAATTGTATATAACGCTCTATTTAGCATCTTTTTATACTAATGACTGTCTGTCGGCCTATATTCCTAATTGCAGTGTTAGATCATGTAACACTTCTTTGATTCATATTCAAGAGGGAAGCATAAAAGAACGGGTGAGACCACCTTTTGTTTTTATGCATAAAAAATTTAGGAATACTTTTCTGGTGATACACCAAGCCATGATCCAGTGTGTGTGTATGTGTGTGGATGTTTATGTGTAGTGATTGACTCCTCTTACTATAAATGCAAATATTTTATAGATGTCACTTATGTATTTTTTTAAGTATTCGGGGTTGGCACTCAGCACTACTGCCACCTCATAAAAGCATGTTATAGCCGCCTCTGATGTTGGGAAGGCATTTACACATGACTATTCTCATACTGCTGTTAAACCAATAATTGCTGACATATCTATGCTTCTTATAATGCTCAAAAGGGGGTCAGTGGAGGTTTACTCCCAGAGGTTTACTTTCTCCAATACCTCAAAATATCCCAAACAACTGGAGTTTTTGTTTTCCTTTCATCCGTGGTCTTCTGACCATAAAAGTTGACTAATACGATGAACATTTATTGTATCTGTTTTACAGTCACAAATAACTTGTATAACTTATATA
>JANRMT010062837.1:55837920-55894988 GCA_026402145.1 Polypterus bichir lapradei
TTACAAGTACGGACCAGAATTAAAAGTAGATGATATCACATAATATGATTTGGATTTGTTTAGAGTCCTGGAGACCTCAGCCATCAAGCTGCCTCCCCCATTTGGCCATTCCACAGCTGAAACAGCGCTGGGCCAGCCAATCCGATGAAAGTACCCCTCTACCCAACAATTCCTGCGATCCTCAATCAGAGATGACTTTAACTTTGGCAGGCAAAACAACTTGGCAGGTAGGCCGTGGCACCAAGTGCCACATTTGAGTACCAAGAAGAGAAACAGAATAGGTGAGGGTTAGTATCCAATTACAACTATAACTATGTTACTTATGTTTTAGTGCTAATGACTAACAACAGAGATGTAATCTGTACAATTAATCAGCAGGTCTAGTCTAGTGTGGGTTTAGGTCTGACTTTTTAAGTAATGGTTTAATGACTGACACTTTTAGTGCTTCAGGTACTGTGCCATGCAATAATGAACTATTGATAATGTTTAGAATAGGTGCTACAAAAACATCCATTGCACTTTTTACTAGTTTTGTTGGCACTGGATCTAGGGAAAAAGTAGTAGGTTTCATTTTAGAAATTAAAGTTAAGATTCCTGCTCAGTTACAGGATTAAAATTAGTGCTGAATGCAATGTGAGGCAGGGCCTGCTAAGCTAGTATGCGGTTTGTACTGTGATGCTGAGATCTGGGATCTTATATTTTAAATTTTCTCATAGAAAAAGTTCATAAAGTCTGTGCTACTAATATCTGTTGATATTTTGCACTGTAGATCTGAATTCCCATTTGTTTATTTAGCAATTGTTCTAAACAGTACACGAGGATTTTTATTATTGCTATCTATTATTGTAGAATAGTATTCTGAGCGAGCTTTAATGAGAGCTTTTTTCTATTTTTTAACACTCTCTGTCCATGCAATTTGAAAGACATGTAGCTTTGTTGATCTCCATCTGCGCTCCAGTTTTCGATACAATAATTTAAGAGCTTGAGTTTTTTCATTAAACCAGGGAGAGTTTCTATGTGCTTTGATCACTTTTGTTTTAAGGGGAGCCACTGCGTCCAGAGCATCTCTCAATCTCACATTATAATGTGATGTTACTGTGAAATACATATATAATTACATATTGTGGGGGATGGCAGTCAGTTCAACCCGGCCGGGATGCCCCTGGAATGGAAGGAAGGGGGAAGGAAGCTACTGCCTCCCCCAAAACGCTAGATGACAGCTTCCCTGGAGTATAGTGGTGCCCCAGATGCCCACAGGGAATCCTGGGACTTGGAGTTCAGATTCTCAGCCCCGTTGGGTGCCATGGGTGCCACCAGGGGGAGCTGTCAAAGGACCTGGGGACTCATCCTTTCCCTATATCCCGGAAGTACGAGGTAGTCACAAGGACGGAAGCCCTGAAGTACTTCCAGGCTGAAGAAAAAGCCAGTTCTTCATTAGACCTGGAAGTACTAGCAAGTCACGTGGTCGGAAGGACAGAAGCACTTCTGGGTCAAGGACTGTTTAAAGGACTGCTGGAAACCCAGCAGATGAGCCAGAGTCGGAAGGAGGTGGACAAAGCTTGCTGGGAGGTGTGGAGGAGAGATTTGTATTGTGTTTGTACTTGACTTATTATTATTTACCTGTGGTATTGTGGCTGTGGTGTTTAAGGCATTGTCTTTAAGAACAAAGATTATTAAAATACTTCTTGGGACTTTTACTTGGTGTCCAAAGCGTCTGTCTGTTGGGGTTAATGGGGCAACAGTGACCGCTAGCGTTTCACAATATATATATACAAAATGTAATAGAAATAGAAAAGATGATTCAGAACAAAACTTAGGTAATAGCTTCTCAAGTGGACAGTCAATTAGGATGCAATCTCAATTTCCTTCCATATCACACACTAAGCTGCCAGTTCCTGAAAAAAAAACAAATGAACTTTGGAAGGTACTGTGGACCAGGGTGTGATATTTATTACACTCTCATTGGAAACCTCAGCATAAATATGACAATCAGTTATTAAAATCTGTGACACATTCATTAGGAGATCATTACTGACAGCAGCAATGAGCTGATCAGCTTCATGAAGACCCATTTTATTTTTGCTGGGTTTATTCTTTTATGGCAAAACAAAGTTGAATGATGCCAGTTCAAAATACAGTATTTAGATGATCACCTCATATAAATATATCCAGGTTGAACCTTTAGCCATTCATTAGATTATGTTTTTGCGATGAAAATGGCTACATTCCACCTTTTAATGCAGGGATTAATTCAAGTAATTTGTAAAATAAGTAAATATGTGAAGGAAATAAGTAGAAACCAGTACACTGTATAGAAGAAGAAAGTGAAAGAGAGTTTAGGAACCTCCATATAAAAATAGGTGATTTTAATTACTGGCCTAAAGTGTCCAGTAATGCAAACCAAATGTTAACACCATCTATCCATCCATCCATTACCAAACTCAGACTGGCAGTGTTGACATCACAAAGCTCAGACATGGGTGCAGGCCTCAAAAACACAATAGCAAAAGATTAAAACATGTCCACAAAGTGGAGATGAGAAAACCCATTAAATTCTGACTCCAAATAAATAAATTTAAATTCCTTTAATATTTAAAGAATTACTGAAAAAAAATAAAAAGGGAATAACAAAAACATAAGGTAAAAATGCAAAATTTGTAGCTAATACAACCATGAAATAATCACAAACCAAAAAAACAGTACCTTTTAAGCAAAGCCAGGGGTCAATTGCAGAAAATTCAAACAATCGTAAGCACAAAACGAGGAACAGGAAAAGAATACAAAAATGCAGAGCTCCCTCTTAAATACCAGCTGGAGCAGGATCCCAGCTGCATGATTGGATGGTCTTTCTCAGTTTTCAACCAAACTTTGCAAGCATGCTTTCTCTCACATGTGTTACACTGAATTTTGTTTGTGTGCCTGACTGAGTTATATGTGGTCAATCACCTCTTCCAAGACTTGTATACATTGGCCACCAAATATCCTAATTTAATTTACTTATAATTAAATTTTATTTCATTATAGTTTTAACACTATTTTTGATATAACAGTGGTTGTGAGTAGTGTTGATTGTTGAAATTTGCCAAAGCATTTTTTCAGCAAATATGTTGTGTTCGCCAGAAACCAAATATTTTCCTGGAAAATATTCTTCCAGCTTAAACAAATATTTCTTACCCGATGCCCCATGATGCACAGAACTTTCACATGTGTGTACTGTAAGATTGTTACCCATCGGCTTCAGGCATGCATGATGTCACAAATTGAGCAGTACTCCAACCTTCCGCCTCACGTTAAAAAATTATTTGAGGGATACGCTCGCTAGCTGACTGTAATAAGAATATTATGAGTGCTGCCACTGGATACACAATACTGTATCCTGTGCTTAGGCTGTGCAGTGCTTCCTGGATAATTCACACACATACTGTAGTTAGTCATATACCACATAAGTCAAAAAAAGCCTTAAAGTAGCCCTGACACTCTTTCAGTCAGAATGAGACCCTTTTAAATAATAAAAATAACAGATTTATTACTAATTACAAGGCTTATCATTTTTCTTAATGGAATTAACAAGTGTGAAGCATCTGCAAAGATACAAGGGAAACAAAAAAGATGATCCAGCTGTGTCCAGAGCAACAACTTGCATCAATGGAATGAACCCACCCCACAATTCACTTCGTGGCCAGTCAATATGTGACCCAAAACTAGAATTCTGTGAGTGTAATGATGTATATATCTTTTTTACTTACTGCTAATTTGTGGCAGCTTGCTGTATTTTGGTTTTAGTTATTGTTCTATCTGCGTCTTTTGTTGTTTGAGGCATGGTGGCACAGCAGTTAGCACTGCTGCCTCATAATACAGATTACATTTTTGGCTACAATAATCAGTCTGGCATAGCTGGCAGACACATCACCAGTCCTCAGGGATAATTAAAATTCCACTTCACCATTATATTCCACTCGAAATTAGCTCAGTTCTTCCTTCCTCAGTGACTTCAATGCATTTTGCAGAGTCCAACACAGTGACCAAACATTTTACTCATCACTAATTGTGAGTACTAAGTTTCATTCAAAAAGAGAACTTTATAAAGTAGTCAATTTTACTGGGGACATAAAAGTTTCTGCTTAAAAATTTAAGAAAATCTTATCTAGGAAAACTCAAACCATTAATTAAGTTGAGACTAGCCTCAAAAGATGGAATCTAAAGGGAAGAGCAGTGATTAGTAAGCAAACTAATTTCATAAAAAAATTAGCAGGAAGAGAACCACTCAAAGAATGATATGCTGCTATCATGACGGAAGGAAGGAAGGAAGGAAGGATAATATTTATAGGCAGAAGACAATTATAAGTAAAAGTAATCTAAGGTCATATCATAAGATGAGGAAGCCCTAAGTATGTTTCATCATCTCATTATTATTAAGCAGCCAGAATTCTCAAGTGATAAAAAGTTTAAGACTTCACACTGTATGTGGCAGACGGTCATGGAGAATCAGGCTCTGGCAGTGAAACATCAGTCATAAAACTCTAAAACTGAAAAGTTAGGTTCAATTTACTGTTTAAAATAAAAGAGAGCATTTTGGACCAATATTGCCCGACTTAATCATTAAAACCTCACTTTATATTTTCAGAATGCTCAACCTATTACAGCATCTCAAAGCTTCTTTACTGGAATGAACATTAAAATGTCAGTACGTATTCTGACTGTAATTGATTAGAGAGCAGGATAATATGTGTGTTTCTCAAGACAGAGAGTCTCCTTATACATTTCTTTTTTAATGGGTTTGGGAAGCTGTAAAGATGAGGTTTATTTACAAGAATTCTGCAAAGATATACCATTAATACACACCTCCTTGCCAATAAAGTCACAGCACATGAAGTGGCCGTGGGGGGTGGGGGGGCACAAGTAAGGAAATGAGTTTCATCTACCATTAGCGCCCATTATCTCTGGTCCAACTCTCATACTTCAATAGACATTTTAAGATGGGTCACTGTGTAAGAATTACATTAACCATAATTTTACCCTTGACTGACTAATACCGTCTATGACAAAATTGTTTTCTGCAATATTTATCCAATTTCTCCGGTGCCACCATCCTTTTTGCCCTTGTGAACCCTACCCTTTTAATAGGAAGTTCACCTTCTTGGATGGCAGCTGTCTGCATCTACGGAATGACTGGGTTACTATTAATTTATCCTTCCTTTGCCCTGTAGTGAAAGATGAGACACTAATTACTTTGGCTTTATGAACTAATATTCAGGGGCAAAGGAAGGGTAGGGATGATGACAGATGCATCTTATCAGCTTTAAAACAAATTTTTTTCCACATTGACTTGTTGCTTCATAGTGTAAAACAATGCCTAAAGTGGTATTTTCCATAAACTGGGGGGGGGGGGGGGGGGGGAAAGGTATATAGAAATACATATTTTATTTGTCTGCTTGTCTCTATCACCATTAAATAAGAGGAAATGAATATTACTGCACTCGAACAGTGGAAAAAAAAATCTTTGTAATTGAGTGTAGTATTTAATTTGACTTTTGGCATTAAGATTATAATGCTTTTTTCAGCCAAGGCCATCTAAGTAAAAATTTACTTGCTTATGTACTAGCTGAATCCTAAATCTTACCTAGTATCCGCTTTCAAATGTTAATCTTACTTCATGCAACTGAAAATGACACATATTCTAATACATTAGTGCTTAATAAGTGGTACGTTGTGGACTAAGTAATAAACAAAACTGTATGCAGCACAGATGAGTGCATATCAGCTTTATGTTACATCAATGTTACATATTTGCAAATAAAAACTGAAAACACATTCAAAAATAGCAGCACATGACATGAGATTAAGTTAAATCTATTTTTGCATGACTTACTATAGCTAACATACCACACTGATGACATTGAACAGATTTGGTTTGTTCGTGCAATGTCAAAATAAGAACAATTTAGGTGAAAGAAATTTAAAGGTTGGCAGTATGACAGTAAAATGCCTCCAAAAAATGCATTATCAATATGGAACATGTATAAAGCTGTCCAAACGGCCAGGCTATGAATCATAAAGTACATTAGAAGTATCATATAAGGTTTAACCTAAAGCAATCAGGTATCATCTATGCCTGAAGACGGCGTCTTTTGGACAAACTTCAGTTGATTCATTTGTGGCTAACTGAGATCATCTAAAATGATCGAAATTGTTTCTGTTTTCAATGAAATGGATGTGAAATTGAGTTTGTTTAGAAAAGGCTTCTAGTACTAGAAACTTTCAAGCTGTGTAAGTAAACTAACTTGCAACATGTTTACTGTAACTAAAATAGTACAAAATAAAATAAGTATTGAGTGTTAGAAATAAAAAAACAAACATTATTACCTATAGTATGACGTACTTAAATTGTAAGTTTTTATTTTTACACTTACCTCATAATGATATCTGATTTTATGGTACATAATTAGGACACATACAGGAAAAGCAATGCTATGCAGTATTTAACTTTATTCTTTTCATCTGTATGAATAGTCAGTTTTCTAAAAGTATGATTCACCCCACACAATTGAGTGAAAATAAAGCTTGTTACTTTGCAGCACTATCTCATTGAGTCAATTGTTGAAATGAACTTTATGTCTGTAACATTCAATTTTTTTGTAATTGTCATTTTAGATCTGTGGATGCATAGTTATTAGTCACTGTGTTTTGCATAATGAGACTACAAAGACATCACTGAGGCAACTATTTTTTCAAAGCTTATACAGTAGTAAATAACTGTATTCATTTATTAATATATAGAATTTTAAAATACTTTGAGGGGGTGGCAGGCTGACAAGAGGCTGTCAGGCATATAGGCACCAATAGACCAGAACAGGAGAGGGCTAAACTTTAAAAGAAAAAGAACGAGGCAGAGCGACACTCACAGACTGGCAGCAGAAAGTTTCCCATACACACTAGTTTTGGGATTGCAGGACCCACTTGGGGACAGTAGACCTTTTATGTGTCCTGTGTACTCAAGAAGAACCGACACAAGAGTGTAGGAGAAAGATGGTCTAGATCAGGGGTGGGCAATGTCGGTCCTGGAGAGCTGCAGTGGCTACAGGTTTTCATTCCAACCCAATTGCTTAACAAGAAACCAATCCTTGCCAACCTCAGAACTTATTTAATTTTATGGCTTGCTAGTCGGCAATGCAAGGTTCTTATATTGTAGATTTTTTCCTTTGCAAAGATATGATCAAACTATTTGAAGCTTAAAATGGATCATTTTCAGTCTGTCACATTTTGCTATTAAGTGTTTTATTACATCAAACAGTGCATGATGAACACAAACAGATGTAAATAAAAACAAGGTAGATGGAGAACTGTTGGCTGCTTTGCCATTTACATCTTATTGCTAATAAGGGGCCATTAAAACAGTGAATGCAGCTGTGTAAGTCTGAAATAAACAGTTGAGGTTGGGGATCCTTAACAAGCAAGACCACTAAAATGAAGCATTAAAATGTCACTTAAGCAATACATGCTTCATCAGCAATAATTGACTTCTCATTAAGAAGGTGGGTTGGAAGAAAAACCTGCAGCCACTGCGGCTCTCCAGGACCAACATTGCCCACCCCTAGTCTAGATGGAAGAATGTAAAATGGGTGTATGAGATCTAGCAGTGGACAATAAATACCTGGCTTACTAACCAAAAAGAGAATGACCCTTGGAGTTAAAAAAAAAAAATAGAGTGACAACACTTTCCTGTCACTAAAGGGTACATGCACAAGAACATGGTAGCCCTATAACATAGCAGTCAGACCTTTTAAGGGCTACAGGAGGGTAAGCGCCATAGGGACAAGAACTGCTTCAGGGAGTCCTAACTTGAAATCCCACATAAAATTTAATGCCACCTTTTGTTTCGGAAAGGATTCTGGAACTAGTCCAGATGTGCCCGATACTTGGGGTTTAAGGCCTATTGATCTAGTGAACACAACATTTTGATGCTGTTCCCATAAAATGACCCTTTATGGTATTAGAAATGTCTGATGCAGCAAAATGAGGGGACTGACAGGCCAATTAAATAAAACATTTTATTAAAACCAAGGATCAGCATCAATGAAGAAACTGGTTAGAGCACAAACCGACAGGAATGCAGTTCAATGGTCTTGATTTACAGAGTTGTTAAGAACTTCATTTATTTTTGCCTCATAGAAACAATGTAAATGTGATGTTAAATAAAAGTATTTTATTTTGCTCAAGTAGAAGAATCCAAACCGTATGCATTAATGCACTTCAAAATTATATTGTTTACTATTTAAAATTAAAAATGAAATAATTTTTTTTAAAGAATAATAACCTTGTTAATGTCCTCCCCAGCTAGCACTCTTCATATAACTCTGTGATGAAGCTCAACTGTTTGAAACTCTTCAAACCCTTTTATCACTTTCCATATTATCCTCTACTCTTTCCCTCTCCTGTATGGAGCATGGATGCCAGATGGAATACTTAACATCAAACTATACTTGGATTACTGAGTGGGAATGACATGTGCATTGTACTGATATGTTAAAATCAATAGAATAAAAAAAATCACAGTGTGCTGTTTGGATTCTCGTTTTCATTGAAAACAAAAAAATTGCCATTATTTAGATTTTATATTTATTTTATACATATGACAAATGAAATGTAATGACAATAAAGTGAAAATGATTTCGCAAAATATTTTGCTCAAAATTAAATGGAGTATTCTTGAATTAATTATTTATACTATAACTTTGTTAATCCCTCTTAACTGTATCATTTAGAATATACAAACATTACTTAACCTAAAAATGTTAAAAAGAATTTAGTACAAATATAAAATGGATGTAAAAAATTCTGTTAATGAGTTAATCTGATGGCCATAAGTACAAGTAAATTCATCCAGCATTGATTTCATATACAGTAATCCGATTAGAGTGCCGTAGGCCAAGACCATCCTGGCATTATCAGGCTCAATACTGGATCCAACTCAATTTTATAACAAATTGTTTTTCAAAAGTATAAAAATAAACTGCAAAGAAGGGTATTCAATATAAAGGTTTATAATGCTACTGTATAAAACAAAGAAAATTAGTTGAATATCTGAATGTATGTTTTCATGAAAAAGTTGGTGCTTTTTCATGATGGCATGCAGCAAAAACCCAGATATTGTGTAAAAATGGAATAACATGTAGTGTAAACAGAAGACTGTCACTGTCTTCCATGCATAAACTGAAAATATAAAAGTTATTTAGTTAAATGCCAACAGTACCATGATAAATAAAAGCTGGCCACCAGTCATGCCACACCAATACTTAACAAATGTGCAATCAAGCAAGTATGGCATCTGCAAACTAAAAAAAAAGGAATACTATGTGCTGTTTAAAATGCATTACAATGCCTCACCAGAAAATTCCTAAAAAGCCAATCGTTGCAGATAGTTGAAAAGGCATCTCTCTCATGCATTTCTGCAATCTTCTGAAAGATAAAGTGGGGACGACAAAAATGAACCATTTCCAAAATTCATTACAAATAAAGGATAGGAAATGAAGAAAAGGTTCTATGAGATGCGTCAGCAAAGGAAACAAAAAAGACTAAGTGACCATCAGTCATGTCACATAAAATATCTATGCTTTTGAACAATCTTTTAAAATCTGATGGAAATGTAGGAAAGTGCTTCTGAGATAAAAAGAAAGAATGCATGCATTGCTGCCAATGATACAGAAAAAAAATGCTTTCAAGATGATCACAGAGTCCGGATTTTATTAAAGCAGTTGATAATGCTGCTAATTTGGAAGACTGAGGCAAGTTTGCTGTGCTGGCGTCCTTTCTCATTTAAATGTGAATTTGCATGTGCTGCCTTTTTGAAATTTCAACAGTTGTCAGTGGACGTATAATATGTACAGAAAGGGACTGAGTAGCCAGCACATTTAGGTGTTTTGGACATTTATTTTTTTACTGTAAGCCCCGGCATATATAACTTGCAGCACCCCATTGACAGGACAGATCCCTTGGCATATAGTAGCATGCACGATACAGTATATTCATTTATTTAGCTAATGCTGGAATGTAAATATTGTGATAAAAAACTACACTCAGAAAAGTAGTGCCAAGAAAGAACAAGCATCAACGAAGATTATATGAGAAACCCTGAGGGTCCATACTGAAGACATCTTTCAGAAATGGGTGCTGACATTAAGTGAGCCGCAACATCCTTGAATGAATGGAGCACTGGAAATATCTGACATTTAAAATATTTGGGCTGATAGTTGGAGCACATGAATGGGAATCACGTATAATGTGACCTTAGTTCTTGTAAAAGTCTTTCCAGGTCTACAGAGGAAGTTGCATAAAACGAACCCCACAAAACTGCCCAGAGAGCTTAGAGGTAGGAGGTCAGTTAATCCTTTAACTTCCTGAAACAAAATATTAAGTTACAAAATCATAGGTAATACGAAAGGTATATGTGTTCTTGCAAGAAACAGTGAGGTAAGAACCAGAATGAAACAGTAAGTTACTGAGTGTAATGGATGGAAGTTAAAAAGCAGATAATCATGGCAGTTCATTAACAGACTAACAGATCACTCCATGTTCGTAAGTGTTGTCAATCCCTCATTTTTGCTGAGAACATGGATGTCAATTGAAAAATGACTTGCAAAAATACAACTAGTACGAGATATTGTTGTGCCAATAGCAAAAACACGAAACGGCCTGACAGACTCACAGCTCCCAAACTGACTGCCCCGGGTTGACCACTGTTACGGTGTGTTAGGGAGCACTGCTCTATTAGTGTAAGCAGTTAAACACAAGATGCGTGTTTTCTTCATAAATAACACAAAAGATTTCTTTCTTGGTAACTAGAAGTAAAATTGAAAGCCAAACAGTAAACTTTTCTGAGCACTGAAAAAACCATAGGGCACAACCGTAACGAACACAGATTAGAATTGCAAAGCACCATAAACAAAACTCTTACTCAATCACTAGAGCCAAGACAGAAACCGAGTCTATACAAAAACAAGACTATGTAATAGTGAGGGGGCATGAAAACATATTGCCAAGTGACAAAAAAAGTCACTTTGGTGACATGCTGTCACTAAAAAACAACACTTGAAGAACCCTGATGTTTATGTGATCAAAACTCTGAAATTTTCTGTGACCAGAAGATGAGCTTTTACTGCTCAAAAATAAAAAGAAAAATTGTCACTAGAAGGCAAGCTTATGTCACAAAAAAATAAAAACATTTTCTGTGACTGAACTGACTCAAAAAAAGAAACCGTAACTAAAAGTTTACCCATCACTACAAGAATCAAAACTCTGAAATTGAATTTGGCTGGAAGGTGAATATTCACCCTGCAAAGAAGTACAGTGAATGAAAGACAAGCTGTTGCCACAAAAATTAAAACACATTAATTCTCTGAGAATGGAAAATGAAAATCGACTACCTGGAAAAAGAACCATGACTGGAAGGCAAGTTGTCACTACAAAAGTAAAAACTCTAAAAAAAAAAAATAAAAATTGAAGATTAGAAGTCAAGTTTTGGATGAATCTCGACGTGTTAGACCTCTCTGACTTTCTCGTATATGAAGTACAGGGAAAGTACTGGAATCCTCCAAAAATTCCATTTTGAGATTTTGATGAATCTCAACGTTTTACACCTCCCTGCGTCCGAAAATACCATTTCTGGAATCATTGTCTTGAGGTTTACTCCTCAAATATCCATCCCCATATCTGAGTATACAAGAAAGTATAGGAAAGACCACTCCCAATTTTTATTTCTGAGATATACATGCTTGCCAAGTTTAGTTGGATTTGATCATCTGAAGTGAAACAAATTGACATTTCAATATGAGTTCTGTTTAACATATTAGAATATAATACAATTATGGACTCTAGCATGTAGCACATGACATTGCTGGATGACCAGGACAGTTGCCCTAACTCTGGCAGAGAATCGTAACTGTTCATTCTGAGGCCTTGTGGATTCCCCATTGGCTATTTTCCATAAGAACACTGTTAATTGTGTTTTTGTGTTCATCTCCACTACTGTCAGCCATATCTTTTGTTAGCAGTTCTTCCTGCTGGAAAGATTTGAAAAACATTTTAAACAAAGTTTAAAGACCTCTGCACAAAAATTCATCTAAATATGTATATATAGCATATTCTTGCTATTCCTTCATCTTCTTAAACATTGTTTGATTTTTCAGTCATTTCCTTTTAAACTCACCATTTCCGTTTCAGCTATTTCCTATCTGTAGAAGCAATGACAAACATACAGGCCCAAATGTAAGCATGATGTGAACCAACCTGCAAGGTAGCAATAAGATACAAAAGTCTGCAATCAAAACAGCATGTACGTGGATTCAACAAGTATTCAGAGACCTTCACTTTCTGCACACTTTATTGTGTTGTAAATGTAATTATAATGGATAAATTTGCAATTTTTTGCCCATCAGTCTACACTCTTTAGTACTTAATGACAAAGTGGCAGCATCTTTTCAGAAAGATTTACAAATTTATTAAAAATCAAAAACTGGAATCTGCCATTTATAAAAGTATTCAGACCCTTTACTGTGGCACTCCAAATTTTGGTCAGTTGCACCCTATTTGCTTTATTTACACTTTAGATGTGTCTAGAACTTAACCAAGACCCACTTGTGGCAAACTAAATTGGCTGGGTACCATTTAGAAAGGCACAAACCTGTGTATATGAGGTCCCATAATTCACACTGTATGTCAGCACAAAAACCAAACCATGAAGACCAAGGAACTCTCTGTAGACCTCCGCAAAAATTGTGGTGAGGCATAGATAAGGGTAAGAGTATAAAAGCAATTCTAAAGCTTTAAATGTTTCCAGAAGCACAGCGACTTCAATAATTGTGAAATGGAAGAAGTTTGGAACCACCAGGACTCTTCCTAGAGTTCCCTGTCCGCTGAAACTAAATAACCAGGCAAGAAGAGTCTTGGTGTGGGAGGAAATCAAGAACCTAACAGTCACTTTAACAGAACTTCAGGAGTCCTCTGCTGAGATGGGAGAACCTGTTGAAAGGAGTACCATCTCAGCTGCGCTCAGGCATTTATGGTAGAGTATTTAGATGGAACTCACACTTGAGTGAAAGACATATAACGATTTAAAGTGATTTAAAGATTCTCTGGTCTAATGTGACAAAAACTGAACTATTTGGGCAGAACTCCAAGCACTTTGTACCACTTGCCTAATACAATCCTTATAGTGAAGCATGGTGGTGACAGCATCATGCTATGGGGGTGCTTCTCAGCAGCAGGGACATAGAGGCTACTCAGAATAGAGGAAAAGATGAATGCAGCCAAATACAGAGAGGTCCATGAAGAAAACCTCCACCATGCATGTGTCCTCAGACTGGGGTGGTGGTTCACCTTTCAACACAACAATGACCCAGAGAATACAGCCAAGTCAACACTGGAGTAGCTTCGTGACAAGTCTCTGTCTGTCCTTGAGATGCCCAGCCAAAGCCCGGACTTAAACCCTGTGCAACATCTGTGGACAAACCTGAAGATGGTAGCTTACATACACTTCCCTATCCAATCTATTGAACCTTGAGAGGATCTGCCAGTACGAATGGGATTAACTGACCAAACCCAGGTGTGTTGATTTTAATACTGTAAATCTGCAAACCTTTCTGAAAACATGTTTTCACTTTGTCATTTTGGGTTATTGAGTGTAGATTGCTGGGCAAAAATGGAAAATGTATTGATGTAAAATTAAATCTACAACAAAATAAAGTGTACAGACAGTGAAGGGGTCTGAATACCTTCTGAATCCGCTGTACTGTATATTGAATTTCTGGAATGCCAGTGAAAGTTACACAAGCTCTTCTCACTAGTGTTAACAATGTTACAGGTAAGAAAAGCCATTACTAATCATCAGCCTTAGTCATCATCGTTAAGGCATCTTTTTTTGTCCAAAGTTGTGCATTTAAATTCAACATTTTTTTTTGTACTTTTAATATTAAATTGTGTGATGTGCTTGTCATAGTTTTTTCCTTCCTAATTACAGTCAATGCTATACTAACAGCAGAAACATCTCGTGACATCTTATGATTGAATTGTTAATTCCCATGTGAAAGCCCTTGTGGCAATTTTGACATAATAAATAATATGAAGGAAATCAAAATTAACAAAAATAGTGCATTTATTTTTAAACAAACAAGATAAAATGTGTTGCCCCTCTGAGCTGTAATAAACAGAACTAAATCCTTGTCTGTCAGGAGGGGCAGTTTATTGACTTGCTCTTCTTAAGCACCAAATCAAGTACTCTTTGCCATCATGACCATGGCCTCTCTTTTCTACAACTCCCTTTCCCACTATAGAACTGATTCTGTCTCTGGACCTGGAATCACTTCTGGGGTAAAGGCACTTCCTTTTTTTTGTTACTTGAGCACCCAGGCAGAATTATTTTAGGCTGTCCACCTTAAAAGAACCACATGACCCCATTTCACTCAGGTAGGAACAGTGTGCTGCCATATAACTAACTGCAGTATTATCCCTCACATCATCCTAGTGGGAAACATGGTCTAAAACATGGTTCCGACTCCTTACCAAAATGTCCTCTGTATTACACTGGCTCTCTCTCTGGTTCCTTCAGGTCATGCCAGAACTTAGAAATGTACACCCATTTCCACTGTGGGTGCTATTCTCTTTCTTTGATCTGTACAGATCATTTTCCCTTTCTTTCCAGTGTCATTTTCTTAGCACCCCTTCTCAAAAGTAATAATCATATATTGTAACCTGTGAATTCATCTCACTTTTGCAGGTAGTTTGCTGCATTTTACTGTTCTTCTAAATCAGCAAACCTGTGTTTCATCGATTAGGTGGTCCATACGTATTCATCTGCAGTTAAACATATGCATGTTTATTGATACATACTGCACAGTTTCATATGAATTTTCAATTTAATTTCTGTCTGTAGTGATCCCCATTGTCCCATCCCCCCAACAAAATACATAATGCCAGATTTAAAAAGGGAGCTTTTAACCCTTGCACGAATACATTAGAAAGATGGCAGGAAAATATTTTGCATATATCTCATTTATTATGCAGGAAAGGCCATATTGCAACTTTCATTCAAACAGTAGGGGGTTTCAGTATGAGATAAAACTGTCCTCCTACGCAAAAAAAAACAAAAAAAAAAAAAAAAACATTCTGTGATTGTGTGCCATGCTATTAAATATATAAACAAATCAACAATACCATAAATATAAAAACATCCGCAAATGTGGCAACACTTAAATGTGTAATTCCAAAGGAGGGTAAATTGTATTTAATTTTTTTCCATTTGTTATATATCTGCAAAATATTGTTTAAGTTATAACAGCAAATACATTTACAAAAAAACATATTTCAGAGATCAATGGTACAGTAATTAGATAGATAGATAGATAGATAGATAGATAGATAGATAGATAGACCTTAATTTAATTTATAATACAATTGCAGTCATATTAACAGACATCAGTTTATAACATACATAAAACATTTACAACTTTCAGGCTTTTCTGCTCACATTTTACTACTAGACATTCATTGTCTAAAGAACATAAAACATCCGATTGATAAACAGAAAATTAGACACAGATACATACTGCATACAGATAGGACTACAGTATGAAATATGTTTTTTTTGTTGTTTTCAGCAGTTATGCACAAAATAATGGATGTAGAAATACCAACTATTAATTGAAGTAATGCACAAATTAATTTTTTTACTTGAATATATTTTGTTTTATCGTAATATCAGGTCATTTGAATATATTTCACTGAATTTTAAAAATAATACTATTTTATGTCATGTTATATTCACAAAACTACAAAAATGACGAAACAAAAATTTTATTTCTTTAAAGATTATATTTTAAAGAAACATGCTGGATTTTTGCTAAATACAATATATATTTGGTACTTTTAAAACGTATGTAACAGTATATACTGCATTTAAAATTTGGTTTCAATTTAATTTATTTTATGAAGCACATTCTCCTTTTTGAAACAAGCACTATATAATAGTAACAAATATAAGTGTAAATGTAATTTTCAGGCAGTTTAGTAGTTAGTCTGTTATGTAATCATGATGTCTTTTTACCATATCACCACAGTCAAATAATAAGGAATGTCGCCATTGTGTTTTTTTAAACTTTTTAATGATAGTGAATAAGACCCCCCAGGGTGCTTTCCCATATAATTATACTCACCTTGTGTCATTCAGACCTGCCTCACTGTTGGAGGGCATTATACGATAATACCAGCCTTTCAGACTGACAGCATATTCATTTAATTGAATAACTGTATCATTAACAAGTTAAGAAGAACCGAGAAACCACAATCCCAGTGCAGGCTCGAGACTGAAAGGAAATGCAGAAAAAAGGCAAAACACCATTCTCTCATTAACAGCAGAATAGGAGAAGAAAATCTGATTTAAGAGTAAAATTCAAAAATGCACACACTGTATCAGTACTGAAGATAAACTGTACTATAGGCAAAAAATATTGTTAAAAAACGAAATTCAATGAAAATTTGAAAAAAATATCACCTCTTTTTAATACTTTCTGCTGATTTCTGGTTCAGTTATTGAAAGTAAAATATTCTTCTCTTAGTGCAATTGGCAGTTCATTTCTCAGTTGGCAAACATATACCTGTAGCTCGCTGCATAATTTGTTTTAAAGCATAAATATAACAGCTAGCATTAATAATCAGATCTACAATACTTTAAGGATTACCATTTCTTTAAATACACTAAATAAACAACAATAGGAATAATTAGACCTTTTTAAGGATGGCCTTGTAGCATAGCGTTTAATGTGTCGGCTGAATTTGGATGCCAGTTTTGGCTACTGTTTGTGTGAAGGTTACACATCCTCCTCATGTCCGGGTGGGGTTTTCACATTTTAGTTAACCTTGGAGCTTTATCCTGGGATGGTTCCTACCTTGCACCCATGGCAGCTAGGACGGGCCCTGGCACTCTGGAGTTCAGAATGTGATTAAGCTAAATTGATAACGGATGGCTGGACAGATTATAATATATTAAATTCATCAATCGTAACTGTGCATGCAGCAACACAAAATTTTCTTTCTTTTTAATTCTTATTGATTTATAGTCATTCTGATGTTTATTTATTTATTGTTAATTTATATTTAAGAATAAGTATTTATACTTCCCCTCCTTGAACCGTCACCTTATTGTGGTGGAGGGGTTTGCGTATCTCAATGATCCTAGGAGCTATGTTGTCCGGGGCTTTATGCCCCTGGTAGGGCCACCCAAGGCAAACTGGTCCTAGGTGAGGGATGAGACAAAGAACGGTTCAACAAACCTCCAATGAAGAGTAAAAACTGTGGACGACGTTTTCCCTTGCCCGGACGCGGGTCACCGGGGCCCCCCTCTGGAGCCAGGCCTGGGGGTGGGGCTCGATGGCGAACGCCTGGTGGCCGGGCCTACACCCATGGGGCTCGGCCGGGCACAGCCCGAAGAGGTAACGTGGGTCCTCCTTCCCATGGGCTCACCACCTATGGGAGGGGCCAAGGAGGTCAGGTGCAATGTGAGTTGGGTAGTGGCCGGCGGCGGGGACCTTGGCGTTCTGATCCTCGGCTACAGAAACTGGCTCTTGGGACGTGGAATGTCACCTCTCTGAAGGGGAAGGAGCCTGAGCTAGTGCGCGAGGTTGAGAGGTTCCGGCTAGATATAGTCGGACTCACCTCGACGCACAGCTTGGACTCTGGAACCAATCTCCTTGAGAGGGGCTGGACTCTCTACCACTCTGGAGTTGCCTCCGGTGAGAGGCGCCGAGCAGGTGTGGGCATACTTACTGCCCCCCGACTTGGAGCCTGTGCGTTGGGGTTTACCCCGGTGGACGAGAGGGTGGCCTCCCTCCGCCTTCGGGTGGGGGGAAGGGTCCTGACTGTTGTTTGTGCGTATGCGCCGAACAGCAGTTTGGAGTATCCACCCTTTTTGGAGTCTCTAGAGGTGGTGCTAGAGGGCATACCTTCTGGGGATTCCCTCGTTTTGCTGGGAGACTTCAATGCCCACGTGGGCAATGACAGTGAGACCTGGAAGGGCGTGATTGGGAGGAATGGCCCCCCCGATCTGAACCCGAGCGGTGTTCTGTTATTGGACTTCTGTGCTCGCCACGGATTGTCCATAACGAACACTATGTTCAAGCATAAGGGTGTTCATATGTGCACTTGGCACCAGGACACCCTAGGCCTCAGTTCGATGATCGACTTTGTGGTTGTGTCGTCGGACTTGCGGCCATATGTCTTGGACACTCGGGTGAAGAGAGGGGCGGAGCTGTCAACTGATCACCACCTGGTGGTGAGTTGGCTTCGATGGTGGGGGAAGATGCCGGTCAGACCTGGTAGGCCCAAACGTGTTGTGAGGGTCTGCTGGGAACGGCTGGCAGAGTCCCCTGTCAGAAGTGGCTTCAACTCCCACCTTCGGCAGAACTTCGACCACGTCCCGAGGGAGGTGGGGGACATTGAGTCCGAATGGGCCATGTTCCGTGCCTCTATTGTTGAGGCGGCTGACCGGAGCTGTGGCCGTAAGGTGGTCGGTGCCTGTCGCGGCGGCAATCCCCAAACCCGTTGGTGGACACCGGCGGTGAGGGATGCCGTCAAGCTGAAGAAGGAGTCCTATAGGACCTTTTTGTCCTGTGGGTCTCTGGAGGCAGCTGATAGGTACCGACAGGCCAAGCGGAATGCGGCTTCGGTTGTTGCTGAGGCAAAAACTCGAGCATGGGAGGAGTTTGGAGAGGCCATGGAGAACGACTTTCGGACGGCTTCGAGGAGATTCTGGTCCACCGTCCGGCGTCTCAGGAAGGGGAAACAGTACAGTGTCAACACCGTATATGGTGGGGATGGTGCGCTGCTGACCTCGACTCGGGACGTTGTGGGTCGGTGGGGGGAGTACTTCGAAGACCTCCTCAATCCCACTAACATGCCTTCCAATGAGGAAGCAGAGCCTGGGGACTCTGAGGTGGGCTCTCCCATCTCTGGGACTGAAGTCACCGAGGTGGTCAAAAAACTCCTTGGTGGCAGGGCCCCGGGGGTGGATGAGATACGCCCGGAGTTCCTTAAGGCTCTGGATGTTGTAGGACTGTCTTGGTTGACACGTCTCTGCAACATCGCATGGACATCGGGGACAGTGCCTCTGGATTGGCAGACTGGGGTGGTGGTCCCCCTCTTTAAAAAGGGGGACCGGAGGGTGTGTTCCAACTATAGAGGGATCACACTCCTCAGCCTCCCTGGAAAAGTCTATTCGGGGGTTCTGGAGAGGAGGGTCCGTCGGATAGTCGAACCTCGGATTCAGGAGGAACAGTGTGGTTTTCGTCCTGGTCGCGGAACAGTGGACCAGCTCTACACCCTTAGCAGAGTCCTGGAGGGTGCATGGGAGTTTGCCCAACCAGTCTACATGTGCTTTGTGGACTTGGAAAAGGCGTTCGACCGTGTCCCTCGGGGAGTCCTGTGGGGGGTGCTCCGGGAGTATGGGGTACTGGACCCCCTGATAAGAGCTGTTCAGTCCCTGTACAACCGGTGCCAGAGCTTGGTACGCATTGCCGGCAGTAAGTCGAGCCCGTTTCCAGTGAGAGTTGGACTCCGCCAGGGCTGCCCTTTGTCACCGATTCTATTCATAACTTTTATGGACAGAATTTCTAGGCGCAGCCAGGGTGTTGAAGGGGTCCGGTTTGGTGGACTCAGGATTGGGTCACTGCTTTTTGCAGATGATGTTGTCCTGTTTGCTTCATCAGGCCGTGATCTTCAGCTCTCTCTGGAGCGGTTCGCAGCTGAGTGTGAAGCGGCTGGGATGAGAATCAGCACCTCCAAATCCGAGACCATGGTCCTCAGCCGGAAAAGGGTGGAGTGCCCTCTCAGGGTTGGGGGCGAGATCCTGCCCCAAGTGGAGGAGTTTAAGTATCTCGGGGTCTTGTTCACGAGTGAGGGAAGAATGGATCGTGAGATCGACAGGCGGATCGGTGCGGCATCCGCAGTGATGCGGGCTCTGCATCGGTCTGTCGTGGTGAAAAAAGAGCTGAGCCGTAAGGCAAAGCTCTCAATTTACCAGTCGATCTACGTTCCTACCCTCACCTATGGTCATGAGCTATGGGTAGTGACCGAAAGAACGAGATCGCGAATACAAGCGGCTGAAATGAGTTTCCTCCGCAGGGTGTCTGGGCTTTCCCTTAAAGATAGGGTGAGGAGCTCAGTCATCCGGGAGGGGCTCAGAGTAGAGCCGCTGCTCCTCCGCATCGAAAGGAGTCAGATGAGGTGGCTCGGGCATCTGATCAGGATGCCTCCTGGACGCCTCCCTGGTGAGGTGTTCCGGGCACGTCCAACCGGGAGGAGGCTCCGGGGAAGACCCAGGACACGCTGGAGGGACTATGTCTCCCGGCTGGCCTGGGAACGCCTTGGGATTCTCCCGGAAGAGCTGGAAGAAGTGGCCGGGGAGAGGGAAGTCTGGGCTTCTCTCCTTAAGCTGCTACCCCCGCGACCCGACCTCGGATAAGCGGAAGAGGATGGATGGATGGATGGTATTTATACTTATCTACCTATTTATGTATTTACTTTTTTAAAGAGCTCCTGTAAAAAGCCAAACTTCCCCTGGGGACATAAAGTTCATGTGTTTGTTTCTCTGTTCATTCTATCCATCCATCCATCCATCCATCTATCTCCAATAAGAAACACTAGCAATAAATAAGATTATTTTCAAGTCTCTACTAAAGGGAAAAATATACCAAATATTTCTTCTTCCCAAAATGCACATTTAAGCAAAAGTAAGGTGCCTATTGCTCTCAAGTGTTAAATAAAGCACTGCAAAGGGAAAAACTGTAATATATGGATATACAGACAGAATAAAACCTATCATAAGCACAGAAACTTAGGTAAGACTGTGTGTCTATGTGTATTGTCATTTATATTTATGGTAGGTGGAGGCACATTTTTGTATCCTCACCAGATCCTATCATTAGGTTTAAAGGGTCATTCATTAAAGGTTAGCTTAAAGCATGGGGCCACAAAACATTGATTTTCAAGTTCCTGCATCTACTTCCACTTATACTGGTTTCCTGTTGAAAATAATTTCAGCATGAAGGTCATTAATTATTAAAAAAAAAAAACTATAAAGCAGTATTTTGTCTAATTAATAAACAAGAAGTACCAACAACAACATTTATTTATATAGTACTTTCCATTAGAAAATATAATTCAAGGTGCTTTACAAATGGTAGTGAAGAGGAAACAAAGAAAAATAATAATCAAACTAAAAAAATAACTACTTAAAATATGAAATAAAAAAATGTAAACACCCTATCCAGGATAAACATCCAGAAGCAGGTTTAAAAATGGATGAATGGATTGATGGCTATTAAGATTAAAACAATATATGCAGTCATGCATGTGCATCTGAGGACCACTTTCCAGACTCTGGTGAGGTAAGAAGTTCCACCCCAGGAAAAGAGAGAGTGCTGACATTATCTTCTGCTTCATCTGCAGCAGCCAAGAAAAGACACCTAAGAAAGACGATTGCCTCAAACTCCACCACCAACAGAAAGCTCCACCCCTTCTGGTGGAATCCCAAAAAAACCATCCCGTTTCTGGACACTCCTGAGGGACACAGCCCTTGCATACATACCCTTGAGAATTAAGCCTCACGTCATCTTTTTAATTTTTTTTAGCCTTTTGTCAGTTGACTTTAATGCCGATATTAAAAGGGGTTACCAGGGTGGTACCCTAACCTTTCCTTGACATCTCAAGTTGTTTGCTTTCCCGGCCACCATTACATTGTGCATTATTCAAACCTCTTTTTTATTACATTATTGGCTATTCTTTGTTTATTCTCAATAAACTTGTGATTGGAGATGTTCTAGCTATTTGCTCCAACATTCACTAATCTTTTTAATGAAACTGGATTTTCTATTATTGGGTCAGGGTGAGCCTAGTCCTTTTCCTCACAGCTTAAGATGCAAAGCAAGAACCAACCTTGGATGAGAGGGCAGTCGACTTTAGGGCATGCATGCAGTCACTCACATTCAATTTAGAAATGAATATATTGTGATTAGGGGAGAAAACCATGGCATATAAAGAGAAAAACAATGTGAGCATGGGCGAGTGTGCCAACTTCACCTGTTAAATACAAATCATGTCTGGGTCCCTAGAGCTGTGAGATAGCAGTGTTAATTATTTAGCTTCTGTTAACCTCTGTTTTAACATGGGTAAAAGTATTTTAAGTTTAATTCATTTTAAATTCTAAATGACATTGCCTATTTACACATATACTGTAATATAATAGTAACTTATTTTACAGATGCTGTGAACTTAGTACAGGTTATTCTGAAAGCTTTCAACTCCATTGTAAACTTCTCATGGTACGTTAGCCAGCATTTCAAAATGATTTAGACTGCCTTATAGATTTCTAATTTCTAATTCGCACTTTATACATTTCGGTGTATGCCAACCTAACAAAGCTGAGTTTATGCCAAGAAATTGAATAATAATGAAATGAATAGGAGATAGATGACAAAACTATATGTCAGGGATGCCCAAAATTACACACACTTTACCATACACATATATATTAAACCGAGACTTATATCTATCCAATCAAACCTTGAAATTCCAAGTGCAAGATAAAGTTCAACGCATTTATCAATTTAAGTGACTGAGACGGAATCAACATCTTCTGTACGGACTTGAGTCTTGTACAGTTCAGGCAGCTTCTTCCAGCTGCACTTCCGGGTGTGGTGAAAATGCAGCCAAATACAGCCCTGAAAGCATCCATGTGCCCCCTGGTGGTAGCCACGGCCCCCGGCAGGGTTGAACTCCCATGTCAGTTGGTGCGGGGAGAAAATGTCCTGGAAATATTCTCCCCCCCATTCCTTCCATAATCAGAGATGTCCTGGCCAGGCTCAGAGAGAGAAATGTGCTGCTCATCTAAGATTACAATATGCAGTATTATCATAAAAGTACAAAAGATCTGACAAATGAGAAGTAACCATTCAGTTCATGAACTTTGTTTGGTTTGTTAAAAGCTACATTGTAATTATAACTCCACATATACTAAATGAACCTGATTAGGGTTTCCTAATCAACTGCTTTAGTGATTAGTTTCTTTCACATTCTCCCAGCCCTTAGTGTAAAGCAGTGCTGTCTGGCATTCATTCCTAATTTCTGTCTGCATCCTTAAAGATGTGATTCACTATTAAACTGAAAGAATTCTTTTGGATCAGCTTTGATGATGCCTTTATGATTTTGGAACATCTACGTGAGGTCGCTACTTTAGCCCTTCTCTGCTCAAGAATCTAGAGGTTTACTTTCTTTTGCCCTTCAGAGAAGGAACAGTTTGTCCAGAGATGCACTTGGTTGGTCTTCTTGTATCCATTAATCCAGCTCTGATTTATTTATAGTCTGACATTTTATTGACTTGCATCAAAGTAAACTCTGCAATCCTTGATAGATTAAATAAGTGGTGAAACAGCATGGATTGACCAAAGTCATCACCAGCAACATTATCATAAAGAATTGTTTAGCACACCAAAGGTATATTATAGAGGTGTTTTTTTTCTTCAGCAACTGTACAAAATATCTTTGGACATTAGAAAGAAGTTGAGCAGTTCTATATTTAGGCAGTTTAGTTAGTGTCTGACTGAAATTGGACACTGCTTAGGTCTGGGTTAGCGTGGAGTTTATATGTTGTAATTAGTTTGTATGGTTTCACCCATAGACCTCAGTTTCTGATCACAGCTGAAAGACAATCAGTTCAGTTAGCACAAGTGTGTTAAGGTTGACACCGAAATATTACCAAAATTAATGGGATAACCAGATGAAGAGATATTAACCAAAAAAGGCATTGTAACCAGGAGACAAATAGAGATATCATCAAACCCAAAACATCGAAAAAGGTAAGGCAAACAGGTGAGTAACCATTGGAGGGGATAATGAAAGAAAATGCACAAAATTTCTAATTGGAATCTGTCAAACTCAGATGATTACGGCTGCATCAAGCCAATATTTAAGCCAATATACCAATGATGCAATTCATGTAACCTTTGGAGCTATTCTCCATGGCAATCACAGACATGAAACGTCTACCATGACACAAAATAGTGATGACCGGAAATAAACAAAAATAACAATGATCTGTTTCAAAATAAATTCTATACATATATAAATGAGAGAAAAAAATAAACACAAAAAAGGAGACAGGGAAGGAATCATAACAAAGCGTGCGTGTGTAATGTTGTTTTGATTTGCATCCAGTGACAGACACACAGCCTATTCAGGTACGGCACCTGACATGTGCTCATCGTTGAAGGAATTGATATCCAGCAACCACAAAATATATTAAAATACTGTAATAAGAAAACTAATGTTCTGATATTACCAAATGTCTCACAACTTTTTAGAATTGCCATCCATGGTCAGTTTTGCAATTCTGGATTTGTGATTTTCTTTGTCTAACATGCTAACTTTAGAAAATCCTGTAAAAGAAAGTGAAAAGAGTTGCTAATTTAAAGTGCATTTTACTTGTCCAAAATAATATCAAGAACTTCAGAAGTGCAGGTTTGATGTCCTGTAAATAGCTTTTAAACAACATCTTCACAATAGGCTTGAAATTTCATTTCATTTATTTATTATAAGAAACTGCATAATATTTAATGTGGGGGAAAAAATGATTTTATTTATAAACTAGTATTTTAAAAGGAAAAAGGTGCAACACAACACCATAGAAATCTGCAGAAATCTAACATTTGCCCACTAAAGTCATGGACAAAGATTTTAAATATCTTCTGTGGGTTAAAAACCACACAATAGATGTAGAATAATTATATATTTGACATGCAGATATTAGCTACACTATACAAGATTACTGCAGTATTTCAAAAATGATCTTTTTACTTTCATCTAGAAGCAAAGGTAAGGCACTGAAGTGTTTGCAAGCCTGCCTACTTGACAGTTTGCCGTGTTGGATGTGACTTTCACAGTCTGTTGGTAGTTTGTGGGGAAGCCATCACACCTGTGACTCGGTCGTTGATTAATGAGTCTTTCAACTCATCACTGCCATGTGAAGGAGGGCCATGGCCTTTCCGAGCTTCACTGATTTATTCGCCTTCGGTACAAACCTACTAAGGTAGCCTCTATAAAGAAAACCACACCTGGTTAAAACTAATGAAAACCTCAATATGTCATTTTGAAGGCAAGTCAAAAAGCATGTAAAACTAGACAAAAGATGTATTCAAGCAACATGAATGCAGTTTTGTCATAACCTGTCAATCTAAGGCCCAGCAAAGGAGAAAAAAAAAACCTTCCTCAATGACACATTGAACGGCTCTAACTTTCAGAGTGACAATCTTGAATTCTCTCTCTGCCATAAGATGGAGAGCCCATGCCTACATTTTTAACATTTCTCCAATAAAGAAGAAAAAAAAATGTTTGTTAGAGGACGTGTCATTCTTTCTGTCCTTGATATTCAAGTGCGCCTCTCAGTTGCAGAGAATCTTATAAAATCATGTCACATTTTTGCCATGTCAAATTTACAAGCACAGCATTACTCTTTGGCAACCTTTTCAGCATCCCAGTCTGCTGCATGAATTTTTAACAGTAAGGTAAATTGAAATCTTAAACTGAATTAAGTTTATCTTAGGATAATCAATACACACATACATTTTGAAAGTTGAGGTATTACAGAAAATCAAACAACCTCAAGAAAACACCCCCATACATCTTAATGGAGGACAAATTTACAGTACATTCAGGCAGCAGGTATTGTGTTTGTGCTGTAATTAAGATGATTTCTCTGTTTGCTATCAATTACTATAAACATGCACTTTTTATAATATTTACCTTGCTTAATACTTTAGAAGAAATGTGTTAACCTTATAAACAAAAGGAATATTGTACAGTAATAATAAAAAAACATTTGTACCTTAGTAACACACATGTAAAAGTGATTTCAATTTTTAGATAAACACTTTCTTCACAAAAACCTACATTTCTAATCTTTTAAATTTCATGTAAATATTAATCTGCTCTACATACAATTGAACTTTGAAAATGCTCTTTTTCCAATGATTATACTCAAAGACACTGATTATATCAAGAGTGGAAATACAGCTTGACAGCCCTGATAAGTGTTTTAGAATCCTAACATTTGCCCTAATTTAAAAACTAACATGAATAATTGCAAAACATTGCATTTAAATGGAACAAATCCAGTGTTTTGAAAATGTACTCAAAATTATTAAATGTTTTCAAATTTGTAAATGTAAAATGCAGAGTTCTGGAGCTAAAACCCGGCCTAGTTGGTGCATGAATGGAATCAGGATGTTCTCCGAGTATCTGTTTAGATAATCAGGTGTTCTCCACACATCCCAAAAACTGCTTGTAATGATAACTGGAAACTCTAATGTGGAACCATGCAAGTGAATGAGCAGGTGTATGTGGGAATGTGCCCTGCCTTACATTTGAGACTGCCAGGATGGGCTCCTGCCACTGCGACCTTGAATTGTATTAAGCTTGAAGGATGACAGAGGGAAGGGTAATATATTTTACTAAAACATTCCATAATTATATTGAATTTTTTACAGCTTAAATTAGTTATGGGGCAGAAAATATTAACATTAAACCATCAGACTCACTTGATCCAGACTGTGACAGCACTGGGTACAAGGCAGTAACAAACCCTGAAAGTGGCATCAGTCGTGAACTCACCAACTCTCACCCATGGCCAGCTTAGAATCCCCTATTGACCTAATACTCACAGTTTTGGAATGTGAGAGGAAAAGCAGAGTATTTAAACAAAAATAAACAGACAGAATATCAAAATTGTACACAGACAGTGAATGGGTATGAAATTCAAACCTAGCAAACCACCAAATAAATTAAAGAAACATCCATCTTTTTTCTAACCTACTTAACCCATTCTTAAACTGAAATATGCTTTGTGTAAAAGTATTCAGACCTCTCAGTTATTTGCTTTGTGTAAAGGATTCAGGAAATGGTTGTGTAACTTGTGGAACGAGCCCCAGACACAGACAGGCAGACATCATTTTAAGCACCACCACACATTTATTTACAGTCACTATTTACAATTAAAGTGCACCACAAACCTCAAACTCCCCCAAAGTCCAGGCCAACACCACACTGCCTCTTTCACTTCAGGCCGCCTCCACTCCTCTCCACCAAGACTTCATCCTTCTCCTCTCCCGAGTCCAGCCATTGTACGAAGGGAGACGGCCCCTTATATACACACATGGATGTGCTCCAGGTGCTTCCCGACACTCTTCCGCCGGCACTCCCCTGTGTGGCGGAAGTGCCAGCTGTACACCCGGAAGCACTCCGAATGCCCCCGGTCTTCTTCCCGCCAGCACTTTCGAGTGTGGCGGAAGTGCTGAGGTCCATGGCTCCAAAGGCAGTGGGGCGTCCCCTGGCAGTGACCACGGACCCCCATAGGGTTGAGCTTCAAAGCTCTGTACCCGTGGCATCCAAAGCAACCAGGGCGGTTGCCCCCTCGTGGTATGGAGGAGGCGCAAGCCCTCCTCCGGTCCTCCTGGGCATCCCAGCTGGGCAGCAGCCCCAGCCACTCGCCACAAACTGAACAAATGGTATGAAACAGGCATCAGGTTAAGCAGAATTGTATTTTCTATCTGAAGGAATTGCACAAGACATTCTTATTTATTATGCCACCAGACTGGCAACATGTTGCATGCTGGTTGGGCATGTAAGAATTTCTCTATTCACATGGACATTCTACTCTTACCATTAAATATAATTAGAACTGTCAAAATGATATTTGGTAGACGTTCCTGGCACTAAAACTATTCCATTATTCCATCTACCCATCACCAAACCTACTTAATACAATTCAGTTTCATGGTAGTGGAACAGCACTGGAGCAATCAGTACAGGGTACCAATCCATCATAGGGTGCACTCATATTTAAATATAAAGCATACAGTAGCACTGTTTTAGTAGCAGAAAGCCCCTGTTGCACTATATGATTTTATCTTGGATTTTCATTCACATAATCTTCAAGAGTCATTTGCTAGTGATCATGAGATGTGCAGTGTGACATCTCCAATGATTCAGTCAAAGAGATTCACAACTCACTATGACAAAATCAAGTAGGTTAGATTTTGTGGCAAGTCGTAGGTGTAAACTACTGATTGTGCAAAAGCTAAAAACCAATGAGGGATCAGCCAGAAGTAGAATGCATACAATTCCCAAAAACAAAGAACAGCCCAACAGAATCTACAAGAATAAGAAAAACAGGGAAAAGCAATCAAGGAACAAAAGACGATGCACAAACAGATCTTTGGAGCCAGCACAAACATCTTTTTAACATCTAGTCTTTATTATACCACATTAGAGTGGAAAAAGAAAAAAGATTCTTCATGTTGATTGGATGATAAAATGTGTCAAACATTGCGATACTTTAGTGGTGCAATAGGGAATTTGAAACTGTGCATTCACGAGCAATGTAATCCATCAGCCCCGGAAGTTCCTAATGTATAATCTGACATCCTTCATGAGACCCAGCAACTGAAGTTGTAAAGTTTGACATACACACGCTCATAGTTGGGTAGTGTAATGGCAGTCCATTATATATGTCTTTGGGAATTGGTAAGAAAAGCTAAGTACTTGAAGATACAACAGGAGCATGCAAAATCCACAAAGTGCCTGACAGGGATTTAAACCCAGGGCTCTGGAGATGGAAGGTAACTACTGTGTCATTGTGTGGGAGTTTACAACATTTGCACACTATACGAAGCCAATTCTTTTCTATTATTCTTAGCATATTCAAGATTTTAAAGCTTCACTGACATTTCAGATACAGTGGACTGAAAATTAAAGACAGTGTCAAAGAATCACACATGGATTGAAGTAAGGATTTGCAATGAGGACTTAAATATTCTTTTTTTAAGACTATTACAAGAATTCTCCCAGCAAATATCTGTTGTTGACTGATTAATTAATGGTTCTGACATTGCTCGCTGAGGAGAAGCATGTCCATAGCCACTGCTACCACCTTGATTTAATCAATAGATGAAATTATGTGGAGTCTGGTCAGAATGAGCTTTTTCAGTAAATTCAGGCCAGCATTAATAAGTTTTGTTTTTTTTAATTAATGGCTTGTTTCTAGACATAGCCCATCCTATCACAATTCAAGCAAGAATTGTGCAGCACTCTTCATACTGTTGACTGCTTAGGTTTCAAATCATTATTCATCACAGAACTTGTTAACTTTTCAAAGTATCTAATATTTAAAACCAAAGGTTCTCCCTTTACATTTCTTATTCTGGGCAGGACAAGGAAGTGTGTGTGACAGAATTTTCTAGGTAGAATCTGAGTGGTATGGTGCATCTACCACACCTTGATAACTGACTCAACAGAGCTCATATGAATGTTCACTTTATTGTTATGATGTAAACCTTTTGATAAGGTCATCTCTGACTTTCTGAGAAATCTTTTTGGTTTTAATTCTTGTGTATTTCTTTTGAATTACCTCACAAAACAACCTTGTAAAGATAGGTATTTTTAATCTGAAATTGTGACTATCACTCTGATAGCACACCAACAGAGGTCAACTAGCTAAGCTCTGTATGTCTTATTTATTAGGTATGCCATAGCAGAAGGGCTTACACATTTCAGCAGTTAACATTTTCCCAATTTGTTTTTTTAATCTTCATTTATTTCAACTGAGTTTATTCTTAAACTGCACTCTTTAACCAAGTATAGGTTCACAGATCTTCAAAGTTCTTCACAGTTTTTCAAATATAATATAATCAAAGTCATACCAATAGATGGTCCACCTAACAACATACATCAGCCAATTGACAATGTGGGGCAGAAAAACAAAAACTCCAGTGAACAGCATTTCTAGAAAATGAAATTATTGGGTTGTCCAAGAATATGTAGAATAGACAAAGAATTTCTGCTGTACTGTATCAAAACTAGCTTCCTTACCCCTTAAAAGAATACAAGTTCATTCATTGCATCAGGGATGTCAAGCTCAGTTCTTGGAGAGCCACAGTGGCTGCACGTTTTCATTCCTGCCATTTTCTCCATTTGTAACCAAACACTAATGTAATAGTGCACAATATGTTGCCTTGATTTTAACTGACTTTGAATTTTAATTATTTTCTTTTTTTCTTTACCAACAGCCAAACAATAATGACATGCAAAGCAAGCTGAGAGATGATCAGGCTAATTTCGTTCCCAATCCAATGTTGATCTGCTATATTCCTGAATGGTCCTGTTGTGGCAGGAAGAAAACACTAACCAGCCATGGAATTAAATAACAGATTTTATTAACAGCTAAATAGGTTGAAGTGTAAATGAGGACCCTGCAGGACTGTTTGAGCCCACTGAGTTAGCTGGTCACCTCTTAGGTATCTTTGCATCTCTTTAACGTTTGGGTGTCAGTTAAGAGAGAAAAAAAAATAATCAGACAGGTCACATAAAATTAAAGTAAAAAAGTAAGTTAAATTAGCAGCAGTAACTAGAGACTAAATAAGAAAATGGTTGACACTGTTGCACTACGTGCTATACAAATGGTTTAACATATAACTTAATGTGTAAGGTTCTCTAATTCCAGACATCTCATTTTATGGATTGGAAGAACAACTTGATCTACTATGTGTACTGCATTTCCTTCAAAGTATGTACAGTATTTCCAATTGTTTTATCTGGTAACTGTCTTTCAGTTGTGTACTGTAATTTTTACATGCACATGTTGACATCGGAAAATATACAATAAAAGGTACTGTGCAGTCAGACTATGAGCACTACAGTTAAACTACAGTACTGTAATATCAGGTTGGTCTGTAGCCCAGCTCTCAAAACCTCTGTCAAAATACTTTTTACTTCTAAATAAAAACAGGGTTTGTAGGGGTTAAAAATAGACTATAATGCATCCTGAGCTACCTGAAATTTTGTCATGTCTGTAACTCCCCTCCCTCCATTAGCCTTACATAACACAGTATTCATTTGCATAATTCTTTTGAGAGACATGAGATATTGCTTTTTTACCTTTATAAGAGGGCAGTTATGAAAAAAAGAGCAGAGTTAAAAGCTAACAGGACATGCTTTCACAAGACAGACACTACCAAGTAATAGCTTCATTTTCAGATCAAGGAATACATATTTGAAAATGCATTTTACTGTTCAAAATTCACAACAGAAAACACATTATTAAGGTTCATTTCAACTACAGCTGAAAAGAAATCTATTTTAGTCTATATATTTTTCTACATCTTATGATAAAATAAGAAATGTTCTGAAACTTATCGAATAAAGATGGAGTCTATAAAATACATAGTTGAAATAATCTAAAAAGGACAGAGTGATGCATTAATATAACTGCACTAAATCAAGTATTAATATGACTATCGCAGATTCTACTTTGGCTATTCCTGACTCCAGAACATCACTGGTATACAATTAAAGTAATTTAGCATTTGGTGGGAAAAGCATTTATATATTTTGTTTTTTCAGAATAGTCAAGATTATCTTTGAAAACAAGGGAAGGGTTCCATCAGAGATACACATTATGAGATATAATTAATATATAGGTATTAAAATTTCACTTGCACACATGTACATTACATCAAATTCAAGTTCAGGTTCTTTATGTGTGCACAGAGTAGTGACAACAATACAATTCAAATAGCAGGTAATAAATACAAACACCAACAGTGATTATAATGTCATAGTTTAAAAGCAACATCAGGTTACAAGCACTTACGCAAATGTCACAATAGGTAACTGCTGCAAAGCCTTGTGAACTAAGGATAAAAATTATCTGTGAATTTACTGGTAGGCCCAAGTCCAACATACAATACACCTTTATTCAACAGTGGGAAATACTTTTGTCTCGTTGCCTACAGTGGGACAGTACAGTATAGCACTAAGCAACAATACACTGTTCTTCTCTCCATCTCTCCTTTCTCTTCTTCGCCTCCACTCCTCCTCACAAGCTTCATCCACCTCCTCCCGACTCTGTCTCTCCGAGTTGTGGCAGCTAGGCCCTTTTATAGAGTACCTGGAAGTCCTCCACGTGTTCCACGATCTCTGTGTGCAGCGGCAGCCCTATAGAGGACGGCTCAGCCATTCTCCATATGCCCCCTGGTGGTGGCCACTGGCCCCAGCAGGGTTGAGATTCCCTGCTCTGTGGCACTGTAGCAAGCCAGGTGTCCCGGTGGAGGTATTGCTCCATCAATGCACCTTCCCCCGGTCCTTCCGTTTTGGAGGAATCCTGGCTGGGTAAGAATCTCGGCTGTCCGTTAAATTGCATTGTTTGCCAGAAAGGAAAAGGGAGAAAAGTAATAATAAGTAATAAGACTTGGGCCTCCAGTCCTCGAAGAAATGTGATGTATGCACCTCTCATGACACACAGCACACTAGGTCACTCTACTGAGGTTGCTGCAATGTCCTTCCCTGCCATCTAGTGTCATCATGGCTCCTTTCCTGGCAGACCTGCCATATGCTCAACAGACCCGACATCCGATAATGTGAAGAAGGAAGCTGACACCTCCAATCCTTTGGTTGTGTATGACCTTCTGTTGCACTAGGAGTGTATGACTGGTGCATGTGATGAAAAAATCAGTCAGCATGTGTAGTGTGCTTTACTGTCACTAGAGCTCGATGAGGCTCTTTTTCTGTCAGCAATGCCATGCGCCTATGCTGCTGTGTTGCCTTGAGGTATGCGGCCACATCTCTGTTTACTGTGAGAAGAACCTGAAGTTAAATTTCGTGGCCGGGGTAACCCGTATTTCCTACTTTTGTCACATGTATCATGGAATAAGCTGTTGACTGAGAAAAAAGACCAAGTTTAAGGTTCAAGGCCCAAGGATTTGTGAGTTTTTGTGTGACAGACAGATAACCCGTAGCATTTTACAAGTATACAGGTACTGTTTTTCTTTCTAAGGCAGTGTCATGAAAATAAAGTGGCTGACTGTCAGTAATTTAGGTGCCATTGATGTGTATGTAATAAGATGTTCTGTTCATGAAAGTATCCATATGTTGATGTCTATGTAATAAGATATTCTGTACATGAAAGTATCCACCCACAAATGTAACATAAAAATAGAGTATACATCTTCCATATCGATCCTGTATTCATGCAGATTCTGTAACCAGTGTGTTAATTACTATGTAATTCCTCTGTAACTGAGGGCACACTATAAAGTACTGCCTTAATAACTTCTTAATGATTTCTCCACTTTAAATAGCAGGAAGTCTGACACATGTGCAAAGTTTGAACAATAAAGGGTTTTCACTGTATTCAGATCACTATGAAACTTTTACTTGTACTGTTCTCTCATTAACAGATAAAAATGCAATATAGCAGCAGTAAATTTAAAAAGTACATTCATTTAAAATTGGATATAATTGTCAAAACCTATTGTATGTTTTGGACTGCTAAAGAACAACAGTGTGCTCAGGCAAAGCATACAGTGAATCCGGAAAGTATTCACAGCGCATCACTTTTTCCACATTTTGTTATGTTACAGCCTTATTCCAAAATGGATTAAATTAATTTTTTTCCTCAGAATTCTACACACAACACCCCATAATGCCAACGTGAAAAAAGTTTACTTGAGGTTTTTGCAAATTTATAAAAATAAAAAAACTGAGAAATCACATGTACATAAGTATTCACAGCCTTTGCTCAATACTTTGTCGATGCACCTTTGGCAGTAATTACAGCCTCAAGTCTTTTTGAATATGATGCCACAAGCTTGGCAAACCTATCCTTGGCCAGTTTCGCCCATTCCTCTTTGCAGCACCTCTCAAGCTCCATCAGGTTGGATGGGAAGCGTCGGTGTACAGCCATTTTAAGATCTCTCCAGAGATGTTCAATCGGATTCAAGTCTGGGCTCTTGCTGGGCCACTCAAGGACATTCACTGAGTTGTCCTGAAGCCACTCTTTGATATCTTGGCTGTGTGCTTAGTGTCGTTGTCCTGCTGAAAGATGAACCGTCGCCCCAGTCTAAGGTCAAGAGTGCCCTGGAGCAGGTTTTCATCCAGGATGTCTCTGTACATTGCTGCAGTCATCTTTCCCTTTATCCTGACTAGTCTCCCAGTTCCTGCTGCTGAAAAACATCCCCACAGCAGGATGCTGCCACCACCACGCTTCACTGTAGGGATGGTATTGGCATGGTGATGAGCGGTGCCTGGTTTCCTCTAAACGTGACACCTGGCATTCACACCAAAGAGTTCAATCTTTGTCTCATCAGACCAGAGAATTTTGTTTCTCATGGTCTGAGAGTCCTTCAGGTGTCTTTTGGCAAACTCCAGGCAGGCTGCCATGTGCCTTTTACTAAGGAGTGGCTTCCATCTGGCCACTCTACCATGCAGGCCTGATTGGTGGATTGCTGCAGAGATGGTTGTCCTTCTGGAAGGTTCTCCTCTCTCCATAGAGGACCTCTGGAGCTCTGACAGAGTGACCATTGGGTTCTTGGTCACCTCCCTGACTAAGGCCCTTCTCCCCCGATCGCTCAGTTTAGATGGCCGGCCAGCTCTAGGAAGAGTCCTGGTGGTTTCGAACTTCTTCCACTTATGGATGATGAAGGCCACTGTGATCATTGGGACCTTTTAAAGCAGCAGACATTTTTCTGTAACCTTCCCCAGATTTGTGCCTCGAGACAATCCTGTCTCGGAGGTCTACAGACAATTCCTTTGACTTCATGCTTGGTTTGTGCTCTGACATGAACTGTCAACTGTGGGACCTTATATAGACAGGTGTGTGCCTTTCCAAACCATGTCCAATCAACTGCCTTTACCACAGGTGGACTCCAATTAAGCTGCAGAAACATCTCAAGGATGATCAGGAGAATCAGGATGCACCTGATCTCAATTTTGAGCTTCATGGCAAAGGCTGTGAATACTTATGTACATGTGCTTTCTCAAATTTTTTTATTTTTAATACATTTGCAAAAATCTCAAGTAAACGTTTTTCATGTTGTCATTATGGGGTGTTGTGTGTAGAATTCTGAGGAAAAAAATGAATTTAATCCATTTTGGAATTAGGCTGTAGCATAACAAAATGTGGAAAAAGTGATGTGCTGTGAATACTTTCCGGATACACTGTACATAAAGTACAAACTGTACCGAATACCTCCAAGCTGGAAAATGAATGAAGCACTTCACCACAGCATCATTACAGTCTACACCACAAAACCCTTCTATGTGTACTTTAAAGAATGTTTACTGACCTACCAAGAGCTGTGGTACCATTCCACTCCTCTTACTTACTAAAAGAAGGTATTTTATAACGGGTGTAAAAGCATGTGAAAATGTGGGAGACACTGCAAGTTAGAAGACACCACACAAGGATCAGTCATGTAAAATACTTTAAAAACTGACCAGCATTGAAGTAATCCATTACTATTATATTATTACTATTATATATTACTATTTCATAAACGTTTATCATATAATAGAAGCCAGCAGTATAATAAGGAAATATACAAGCTGGAATAGTAGGATAAGGCTTGTAGCAGCCTGTAACATGATATGCAACATACTGAAAGATGGAGAGTTGATTTGCAGAAACACTCCTTTTATTTCTAGAAAAATGTAGAAACAAAAGACAACCTTACAGCATTTGTGGACAAAACATTAGAGGCTTTCCCAAATGACAGCCATTTCAAAAGTGGTGGTCAACGTAAAGATTCTTCATAGAATGTAAAAAAAATGTCAAATGGAATTTTGAAGAGAAAATCTCTGTCATTTGGTGTCAGGGATTATATCCTGCATAAATAAGCACCAGATTATTGTGGAAAAAAAATCAGTTGTTAACAAAAGTACTAAAACAAACACTAAATAAAGAATATTATGCAATTCTTTTAAAAAAATGTTATGTCACATTTTAAAACTATACTTAGTTCTGCAGGCTGTAGTCTTTTGATTTGTTCTGAAATATTTTTGTTTCACTTGAATATTGTTGGTTGTAAAATTTTATCAACAGTGAAAAAAGATCTAACATGATTTGTTTTGAATTCACATTTAACATAAAAGAAGCTGAAATTTGGCTAAGTGTATCTAATCTTTTGATATTTAATGTAAATACACACACCCATGCATGTATATGTATAACTGGTATTTACAGCATAAGGATGACACACTAGTGTAGTAGTGACACTGTCACATAATCCAGAGTCTCTGGTTCAAATCCCACATGTGGTCAGTTTTGGCGTGGAGTTTTCACCTTCTTTTTGAGTCTGTATGACTTTTCCTCAATTTTTACTCCATTTTTTCACCCATGTCCCCAAAGATGTGTACCTTAGGTTAGCTGACAAATTCCAAATCAGCCTCTTTGTGAACACGTGAGTATGCCCTGGGATGGAGTGATTGGTGCACTCTTGAATTGGGTTAGATGTTATGTTATATACAGGATAACCTTAACTAAATTTGCATTATATACAAAGTATATGGCCTTGACCTCCTTCATGAGATAATTAGTATCCCTGAGTAAAGTAACACTTATTAAAGCATTTGTTCCTAGGGCAGTCACAGAATCATTTTAGTTAATAAAACATAAATACTAAATACAAGTTTCATATTAAGAATCCTAAATGTACTAAAACAGCACCGATCACAGGACACTATTACAAAACAATAAAGTGTAGATTTTAGGAAAGGAAAATAGATCACAACAGTCCTGTACAGTAGGTAGTGTTTCTTTGATTCATATAATAAGGCATTATAAATACCTTTAATATGGAAGATGTTATTCACACAACCACAAAAGCTTTAAAAACCTTGAAGCTAGTGGAAGCAATTTCAATCAGCAGTTCAATGTTTATTGCTGGAGGCTTTTTTCTAGCTAAATGCTGCGTAGTTAATTCACATTTCAGATGTGTAAGAAATAGGACAGGACACATGAAGTCTGTTTGCTGGAGGTAAAAACAACAGAGTTCAAAATCAGCCAGAACACTGAAACTGTTACTCGCCTCCATCTGGCACATCACACCATTAGATCTAAGGTGAGCTGACTTGGTTTCCCACATTTCATTTTGCTACAGATAATTTATGCCTGTAAATAGTACTGCTGAAAGACGGCTTATGGAAGACTTGAAGGGCATCACATCACAAATCAGATTTCTTGTTTACGTTCATAGTAAATGTAATTTTCATTCATTAAATGCTGGAAGAACAGAATTTCAAAGTGCACAGCCTTAGCATTTAAAATCTGCAATTTTAATAAGTTCTGGAATAATTAGATCATTAATATACACTTATCAGTTACTATATAACAGGGTACATGTTAGCTAAGAGCACTCAGACACTTGGACATTAAGTAGGAATCCATACAATCTGCACTGTACTTTAAATCTGGACTTAAGTATTTACACAGGATCAGATTAATGATCTCAAAGTGAAACAGCATGTCTCCACTAAGCACAACAAAATTAAAGATCCTTAACTACCCATTTAAGACATGTTTTTTTCTTACTAATTAACTATAACTTCTATAAGTTATGATGCAGATTAAAAATTAAAAGCTCTTTTTTTTTCAATTTGTCAGTTCATTTTCAAGGTTTGGATTATAAAGTCTCAATTTCCCACTGTGTAATGCCCCTCTTCTGCCTTCTACCGAGGCTGACCTCTGTAACTCTGTGGAGCAAATACACTGAGAAAGACATAAATGTTCTGTTTACTCCCGCTCAGCAGACCAGGAAAAAAAAAAAGATGTCAAGGATATTTTTTTTTCCACTTTTTTCATACCATGTCCTGAAGGCATTCCACGCCTCATTACCGAGGACACAGGCGCCCCCTACTGTGCTTGAATTGGATGAAAGCACTCTGCTTTACTCCACGAAGGTCTGCTTCAGCATGACAAGATTGAGATAGTATTTGAGCTCAATGTCATTTTGTGCTGAAAATCAATACATTTCTTCTTTGATGATGGCAATATATTTTTTATTCTATTAAGTTGAATTTAACTCCCTCAATGGTGTGGTAAACACATGAAGTGTAATTCAAAATTTATCAGCTTTTTTTGTGACAGTGTGCTTCTCCTTTAATCCTTTAAACTGTCTATATTCATTCAACAAAAGAGATCTTTATTAAAGCAAACGATGTAACCAAGGACATACTATGACAAGATTATGAGGTATTATGCAATATTTACATCCCTTCACCAAGGCCCACCGAATCCCAAAGTTGCTTTTTTTTCCCTTCTGGTGGGCCAAGCTGCTCAATTAAGAGTGAGATCACCCATTCAAATTCATGAATAATCCTCAAATAATTCAGAAATGGCGTGGGGGTGGGGGAGGGTGACAGTATCAGCTTTTACACATGTGCAACAAACCAGCACATTTGGTGAAAGCACATGAACTCTTTGAAACACTTCACCCTCATTATAAAGCTGTCCTTGGCAGACAAGCCGTTTGCCCTTTATTAGAAGGTGCATGTTACAATGAAGGTGATTTAAAATGGATTTCATGTAGCTGCTAGACAAGGTGCAGTAGCCTTATAGCAGTAGATAGTGTTATAACTGACAGCTTTGAATTGGGGGCTGAGTTTATTTGAAATACTGCTACCTAATATGTGTCAAATAGCTACATAAATATTTATATGATGTTTTGAGGATTTATATTTAGGAAACTTCAGCATGCTTTCAATCAGGTGGGAAAGGCACATCAGTCGTGCTTTAACCATTTCAGCACCACAAACTTGCAAACAGTCGATGCACCACTAATCACCGCTGCTGTCTCCTTGGGGTTCATGGATTTGTTCTGCTGTCCCAAACTGGCCTTCTCTCTCAGGGGGAACTAACAAGTCTGTTAACTTCTTAGATCTGACACTAGTAATCCCGGCATGTTAATAATCCAAATACCCAGTATTTACACTTTAATTGCATCTATTCAGTGTAAAGCATCAAAATGATTCAAAAGCTGAAGCTCTGTGCACATAATAACCACCGCTGTATATCTTGGAAATGGAGCTCTTAAAAAATAACACCTGAAGCCACATCACAATAGGCATAAATCAGCCAACCACTTCAATTAGGATTGCCATGACTTACTTCATAGTTTCACTTTTGACATATTTGCCATTTATTAAATCTCGTTTACCTCAGACAGAAGACAGCATATGAAACAAGAGCAAGGCCAATGATGGCAAGCAGCTGTTTTTAAAAGTGAAAAAAGAAGAAGAAGAATCTCCTGTTACCTGTTTGCCAGCAGCGCCCTCAAGGTCACCTGACTGAGTCCCAGATAACTTGGCAGCAGTTTCGGCCATTCCCAGTCCCACTCAGTTATGGCTGGCTGTTGATGTATGAGGAGAAGCTATTGTTAGTTATTAATCAGCGTTAATATGATCAGTAAATTAGAGCTCCAGCTGCGATAGACTAACTAAGAAGGAGGGGGTCCAGAACAAGGACTTAGACAGATGATATCAATCATGTCCGCACAAGAAGGTTTTTATTCCAATAAGACAGCAATTAATTTATAAATCCATTTGGGGATGTAGCCATCATTTATACAAAGATAAATCAATTTTGGAAGTCGTTATTCTTCCAACTGTTTTAATGGCACTTTGCCCAACCACCTTCAAGCAGAGAGATTCGCTCTTTGTTTGAAAAGCAAATAAAAATCCAATTCCTTTGATCGAGAAATGTCACTGTTTACTATGAGCAGAGTTTTATTGACAACAGGAGATGAGTGCTAGATGCTTCTCATTGAAGACTTTTTCTCTTTTTTCCTTTTAGCTTTGACAAATGAAACAGAGGTTTCAAGCGGAACAAGCAGAGGATTTTATTACATCCTTCAACAAGAAGGAGGAAAAATCTTAATCATTTATACTGAAAGATAGCAGAAGACAACTAACAAAAAAAATATTTTATGGACTTTAGCATGCATGTGTGGGTGGATGGATATGTTTAGTTTTTTTCTATTTTTTTATTTTACCCATGTACTAAAAAACCTTTGAAGATCTAAGTTGCATTTTATTTTTATCATAATGGAGGCACCTGATTTTTTTTTAATTCAATATTTCATGAAATATATTCTTAGTGTAATTCTAGCCTTTTCATATTCTAAGTAATAAAAAAACACTTTATTTAATTGAAATATGCTCCTATTTGCTTTTCAGTGGCCATGCTGTGTGTTAGATTAAATCATATATTAGGTATTGACAACAAGGAGAGATGGGTCTTTTAAAGTTGCACTGTACCTAGAGATGCATTGATTGAGTTTAGAGTGACTGCGTTAGTAACTTTGAGTCAGCTAACTCATTTTACACTTTTTAAATTTCTGTGAACACAAACCAGCAAAAACAGGAGAACTTCACCGTAGCACCAGCTGTAAAGTACAGAAAATGCAGTATCATGGACCATAACCTCAAAATTAGGTATTTCATTTCAAACAGGGTATATACAATGTCAATAACGTGGCAAAGAATGAAAAGAGAAAATGTTTAATAAAGCACAAATTCCTTATAATTCTCTTCAGATAAAAAAATTGTTCTTTCAGCTATTAGATAGCTCCATGCTCTTAATCACAAAAGGAATAAACCAAGATTTATTTATTTATTTGTAATGGGGAGAATATTTATGACACTCACACGGGGTGCAGAACTGCTGTATATGCATCAAAAATACCATTGTTAATGGGGTATATTAGGAATTTCATGTTCTCTTGACAGGACCTGACAATTGTAAAAATACTGACAAACACAGACACCCATGAAAACTGAAATCCAACATCTTATATATATACAAAACAATGCTGCTTAAAATATTATACTTGGAAGGTATTGTGACACAATGGATTAAACAGTTGTGCTCGACTGCTCCTGAACATCAAGTTCAAATCCCAGTCTGTGTGGAATTCTTCCTGTGACCAACACAGGACACATTCATTCACACAAAGAACATTCAGTCTGCAAGGTCACTGACAAATCTTATGGAAACAGTAGTAAGAAGTACATCAGGTAAGCTGATCAGTGTATTCTGTTAAATAAAATAAACTTATGTATTTTAATACATTCTTTCTAAATATGGACTAGAGAGTGGCACATGTTGCATATGGATCAGACAGGCAAGTAACAATTTCACTATGGTCTGTACACGAGACAATACTTCTACTACTACCAGGACACTACTCTTCTACTAATTATATATTTATGTTTTATAAAATTGTATGGATTTTTTGTTACTTATTCATCATTGTATTTACCTAATCTTATTTATTTCTTTCTTTTCTTGTAACTTTCCCTTTGACATCATGTAAAGCACTATGAACTACATTGCTTGTATGTGCCACAGAAATAAATGTTGTTGTTGTTGGAATCAATATCGGTTTCATTCTTTTTGGTTTATAATGATATATTTAGTGAAAACAATTATTTAAATTCCTAAAATCATGAGGTGCAAACTGACAAGAAAATAAGTGCATCATTACATGTTGTCACACACATGCGATTAGGAGACAGTTTACAGGCCTGAATAAGTGTGATTATATCTGCCGGACCAGGGGTTGGAGCTGTCAGATAACACTTTCTCTCCTTCCTCCTCTGGAGACCATCACAAGAAAGTCCTGCCTGTGGTAAAGTGAGGTCCATGCCTTGTGGGTGAATTTTAAATAAATAATTGCCACTCTGGCATCTTTGGGTTGTGGCACGGTAGCATGGCAAGGGCGGTTCCCATGTGTGATGTAGGAGCCGACAGCCCTGCACTTAGTGTACATGTGCATGATTGCCCGCAACCCTAATTGGCACCGGGAAGTTCTGATTGCCACAGCTGATCCATATCCCTGTTTTAAATGGGAAGTGCGAGTGCTAGAGGAAGGAAAGCAGATTGGGGGAAGAAAGAGAATAGCCAGTGAAAGAAGAACATGAGAGATTGAAGAAGGAACAATAGTAAAAACATGGAGGTTGAAATAGGGAGAGTAATGACAGAGGCAGTAGGAGATGCATGAGTAGGTGCAAGAGGTTGGAGACAGGCAGCTTGGAAGAAGAGCCCAAGGAGAGCCGAGGTTAGACAGCCTCTAGGGGGCTGAAGACTTGGTTGACTTGGTCGAGCACGATGGGTAGCCAGAGTAACCAATTTTCTCGTAGTGGACTCCTAAATCCAGGGAGAGGCAGCAAGAAATGAAGTGAGCAAGGTGAGCTTCATAACGGCACGGCAGAGGCGCCGAAGGAGGCAGTTGTGTCGATAGCCTGGATTAAGGGGTGGCTGTGCCTATCAGTGAAAATGTCTCCTCAGGCTGATTGATCTGAGGGTGAGCCTGTAAGACACCTGTTTAGGGAAGGAAGCACCAGTGCTCACACTTACCTTTTCAAAGAGTGTTTTGGTTTTACCTGCCTTGGGTTTTTAACTTCGTTTATACTGAACAGTTTATGGATGTCTTAACCTCTTTGGATTTGCTCTCATTTTATAGATTTATTTATTTAAGAAGATTTAACCTGCACTATTTACTTGAACACTGTTCTGTTTGTTTGTTTAAATAAAATCACTATGGCACTGTTTTCACCTACCCCTTGCGTTGTGTGTTTTTGTCCTCATCTGCCTAGCTCATCCCAGTCATGACTATAGATGGTGTGGGGTTCAGGAGGCTCCCACAATTGGAGTGGGAAAATACAGCTGACCCGCACCATTACACCACCTGACAACTTCATTTCCGGTCTCAACGCTCCTAACCTCAATTCCTGTTCTGGCTCTCCTGACCTCGCTTCCTGTTCTGAGCATATTTAAATGTAATTTTGTTCGCTACAATTCAGTTCTGTACTGAGCTCGGTCTTTAAAGATATTATTTTTTCATCTTTCATTAACTGCTACCCCAAACCTTTTTTGTTGTCTTTGTGATTTCTTCACAATGTCTATATCATTTGTGCAATACACAGCAACAGTAAGATTTAATGTGTTCTCAATTTTTCATTAGGATCAACTCTTACCCCATTAATACTAAACTCAATAGCAATTAAATAAATAAATAAATAAAATATCATACTAAAAGATGACACTCTTATGTTGTAAGGCAGAAAAACGACCCTAGGCCCATATTTTGTAGTAAAAGAAAGCATATTTTCACAACATAGAACAGCAGAGATTTGACCCAATTTCATGGCACTGATATCAAAAACAATACCAGATATTTCTTAAATTAGAATATGACATTTAAATAAGCAGAGAGGTAGTATTTCCAAGCAGATATTTAGCATTGTTGTTTCAAGCAGTAGCTGAATTATTAGTGGCTTTCACTTCAATATTCTAGGATATATTCTGCAAACAGACAAACTGCAAAAACCACTTGACCAATTACTTTACCATACAGTTCCGAATTGCTTTCCTCCTTACATTGTAAAGAATCATTTGGAGGTATAAGGCAAACAGAGATTATGTGATTAGAGCATTTAAAAAAATCATCCCTATTAACTTGCACTGATACAAACTCATAAGGATTAAAACCACTCATGTTAGCTCACTTCTCTGCCTTAAGGCGCTCACTCAACAAGATTTTCACTTGACAAAGCAGAGACAAATTGCTCCGTGGCTCACATTACAATATCACTTGTTTAACATTTACTTCTGACTTTTGAAAGTGACATTTGTTTAACTTTCATAACGGTTTCCGTATTTATGGCAATACTGGAAGTCGCAATCAGCGTTCTGTTTTCATAACCAACTATCTGTAATACATAAAAAGCTATATTAAAATTATTCTCTATATTGTTAATTTTCACATTTATGAAAGAGTGACTGACTGCAGTGCTGCTTTACCACTGATATTATGAAAGGCAAATTATAAACAGTACATGTCAGATGAAGATCAAGAAAGGAGTCTAAAGGAGTAACATTTAATGATTTTTCACTGTAAAACATTAAGACAATTACTCATATCTGGTCCACATTTATAAATATACACATCAGTCTTTCAAGAGTTTTTGTAAAAGTGTTTGTTAACAGATTGTGTATGGCCATCAAACCAGAAGGTCTCCTATTACATTTCAAATATGTTTTAATAGAGGGTACTGTATGTCTCAGATGGCAGCATAAGCAATTATAATGCAAGCTGCTAATGGACAGCTAAAGTACCTTGAGCAGCAGAAATATCAATGACTTATCCTCAAAACAGGTTAATTAAACACAGAGCTGAAATTCATTGCATTTACTGTGTGACACTAGAGGGCGCTGACGCTCCTCAAACCCCGTAGACAAACGTCCAAGACACCAGGTAAAAGTACTAGAAATATTTTAATTTCTTTTCTTTTTGATATTGGGCCACAGTAGACACCACAATCATCCCTATAAACAATAAATCAATAATACAATACAATGAATCAATCCTCCTCTCCCAGCAGCTCCGTCACTCTACATCCCAACTCCGGCTCAGCTTGCTGGGTCTTCACCAGTCCTTTAAATAGTCCTTGGCCCGGAAGTGCTTCTCCTCTTCTGTTCACGTGACTTGTCAGCACTTCTGAGTCAGATGGAGAATTACATTTTTCTTCAGCCCGCAAGTACTTCTGTTCTTCTGTCCCCGTGACATGGGAGTACTTCCGGGCTATAGGGAAAATAAAACTCCCCGCGTCTCCTTGCAGTGTCACATGATGGCACCAAAGACACCCAGCAGGACTATGAAGCCGAACTCCATCTCCCAATCCGGGGCAACTCCATGCTGCAGGGAAGACACTATCTAGCGTCCTGGATGTGTTGGCCGGGATGAGCTGCCGGCCGTCCATCACAGTTCCCCACCCTTAGCGAAGCACAGTGGGGCGCAGCTTCCAGCCCCGTGAGGGTTGTCTTCCTCCAGGAGGTACCATTGGCTGTGGCCAGTCCGTGGCTTTGTCCTATAAAATAATCTCAGGAGAACTATGGGGAGACATTGCACACATGTTTAACTTCCTCCCTGGTTTTCCGTGGACAACTTCTCCACACATGGCCCGGCCGGCAGCATTCGTAGCACAGCCGCCTTCCCCCGATAGTCTCCCCCTGTGAGACTGAAAACAGGTTGGAAACGCTGGCTCCACCCCTTTACCTGCTAAGGATGGGTCGTCAGCCGCACATGAGCTCACCTCTCTATTACATCAGGAAACACCCATTTTTCTTCCGCGATCTCCTTTTTAATCTGGGGCTTTCTCACAGTCTGGGTCTCTCTATGCGTAAGAGAGAGACCCTTTGCTGTTTGCACCCCTTTTGATTTTTGGCTGACCGGCGCCGATGTCTTAAGGATCGCATTGCTCCGGGAGACAGCACTATCCCGCTGCTCCGGCTCGTTCAATCCTACCACTGGACACTCGGTCATCATTCTGGTCTCTTTTGTAGGACGCGAAGTTACTTGGCAGCCGCTACTAATTAATCGTGGGGCCGTTTCAACTTGCGTTCTTCTTTCTTGTACGGTACCGGTAACATTTACTGTACCACCGATTTAACTATCTCAGGAAGTTCCCAACCAAAACACTGCAGGTACTCGTCCACCTATTTCAAAGGCGCTTTGGTCGCTGCTCCCAGCTCCTCCACTATCTTCTTAATTGAAGATGCGACCTGCAAGAAACTTTGTACGGGCTGGATAAGATTTTTCAGCTCCTGCACGTCAATATTATTATTTGAATCGGCTGGAGGTGGGCTCGAGCCATCATCAGCCCTACTTCCCGGCCGTGAGCCAATGAAGACGCCCGTTTCTGGCGCATGCTCTGTTGGATTTTGCAAGGGCGGCTGGGAATTGGAGTTCTGGAATGCGGCTAATGGCCGACTGTGATCCGCCTGTTTTAATTTAGCGGTGGATTGATCAGTCATGTCCCGGACCTCCTTACCTTTATGTGGGGTGAGCGATGCCTTGCTCGCTTCCCCCTTCCCCTTCAGAAAGTCCAAGTCCGTCATTTCATGGGCGAAGTAGGACACAGTCGGATGTGGACCTTCTCCTTCCCATAATTCCTCGGGGCAGGTCACGTGTGTCCCTTCGGAGAATGTCTGTGACGACGCGTCTTCATCCAGAAGTCCGTTGAGATGGCCGCTTTCGTGCTTGGGGTAAATGCTGTCCTCTTGGCCCCTCTCCAGATCTTCTTCATCTGAGAGGTATGTGCTAGGAACAAACTTTATTAAGTCGAACCAATTTGTGGGCTTTCCTCCGACATGTACCTCATTCTGGATGTGATGATCCAGCAAGTTTTTCCCCTGAAGATGATTGCCTCTTGTTGTCTCTTCAGCAACGCCGATACTTCCGGGTCTGACATTGCCGATCTGTGTCACTTTCTTCGTCCCCATGACGGACCAGTGAACGGGTTTGGAGGGTTTCTAAGTGACTTGACGCTGTCTTGCGGGTTGTGTGCAGAGAATATTTTTTCCAGGTCCTCTGCCAATAAACGGCCAGAAAATCCTGCCGACTACGCCACTGTGACACTAGAGGGCACTGCCGCTCCTCAAACCCCCATAGACAAATGTCCAGGTAAAAGTATTAGGAATATTTTAATTTCTTTTCTTTTCGATATTGGGCCACAGTAGATGCCACAATCATCCCTATAAACAATAAATCAATAATACAATACAATGAATCAATCCTCCTCTCCCAGCAGCTCCGTCAGTCTACCTCCCAACTCTGGCTCAGCTTGCTGGGACTTCACCAGTCCTTTAAACAGGCCTTGACCCAGAAGTGCTTCTCCTCTTCTGTTCACTTGACTTGTCAGCACTTCTGGGTCAGATGGAGAATTGCATTTTTCTTCAGCCCGGAAGTACTCCTGTTCTTCCATCCCTTTGACTTGGGAGTCCTTCCGTGCTATAGGGAAAATAAAACTCCCCACGTCTCCCTGCAGTGTCACACGATGGCACCCACGGCACCCAGCAGGGCTGTGAAGCCGAAGTCCATCTCCCATGGTGGCCTGTGGGAATCCGGGGCACCTCTATGCTGCAGGAAAGACGACATCTAGCGTCCTGGATGTGTCGGTCGGGATGAGCTGCTGGCCGTCCATCACAATTGGTAAAGATATTTATGTTATATCTGGTCTGTTGCTTCATGGGTAAGGCAGATAAAAATCACCTTTTACTTTAATTTCTTTCATAAATTTTATTTGATAGTTTGTTTAGTCTGTGCTTACCATGCTTGTTTTCTCTCTAAACTTGTAACCTTTTGATCACAAATATGTAAAGGTAGAAATGCTGAGGGATCAGTGGTACACTACATACTGTAAATGTAGTCTCAAACAATCTTAGTCACAGACTATTATCTGGGGCCTTACTGAGTGATCAAAGGAGGGTACCACATATGTACAAATGCTGGAAAGCATTAACAAAGGCTCTCCTGTGTTCTTGTTCCACTGAGTCTCCCTGATCTTCTCAATATAAAGACCTTCTGCATCCGTGATTGTCCACATTTTCCTCCTGTTTAAAAGCACAATTGAGATGTGCTATAATTTGTTTCTTTTACTGCCCTGCCTCATAAAGACCAATAGTTCTGTCCGTATCAAGACAACTAAACTGTGGATTTCATTGATGAATTTCGGGTGATGTTGTAAGCATTCTGAGGTAACCATAATTCAGAACTGTCCCATTATCACCAGTTTCAACTTAACTATATCACAAATATACATAATAACAATCTCTCCTACAAATGTTGCCTTTTTTCCAGTAAATACCTCCTATTGTACAGTCCAATCTCTTGCTATTCAAGAATCTACAGTAATGTGAGAAGGCATGTTCATTGGTATTAATATTACTTAGTAATTGGTTGAAGCCTTTATGTAAGGAAGTTTAAAATATTTGAGACATAAAATTGGTCACATAGCTCTTGCTTTTTCCAGTTGGAGCACAGGCAGATGAAGTGACTTGCTCATGGTCACACAATGTCATTAACAGAATTTGAACCCATATAACCTAAGGGTTTGAAGTCCAAAGACTTAACCACCATGTTACAGAATTGGAAATGACATTTTCTTGACAGAAGTTCTCCAAATCCAAACATGTTGAATGCAGAGTGGGCAGCACAGTGGGCTGAGCTCCTATAATCTTGTTTACCAGTGACAGAGGGATTTTATGTACCATGGAGTTTACCCGTCCTGGTAATACTTCAAAATTTTCTTCATCACATCAAGCATGATAAATGGCTTTGTTTTTCACTTGTAGGATGGATGAACAGCACAAAATGGTTACCTGAGTCTTTGTTATTACTTTATATCATATGAACCAAGAGCAGTAGTTTACTAATAAGCCAAAAGGACAAAGTATAACAAAAACTTATTGGAAAATCTAGGAATTCAAATGGGAATTTATGCAAGAGTTTCCTTTACATTACTTACAAAATACAGGCAACTTTCTCACCAAATAATCCATTTTAAATGACTGCAATTAGCATGTACTGAGAAACAGCAAAATGCTGAATATTGAAATATTGTATTTATAATAAACCCAGCCTCAGGCATTTTTACTAACAATGTGTAGGCATTCTGCTGAGTTTCTAGTTTATCCTTTTGACCTTCTAATTATTTTATAACAATTTTTCTTAGTTTTTTGCTCCTCTAGTTTCTTTTTACAATAAGCCAATTGTTACTTTAATACTTTTTTATTTTTTGCTCCAGTTGATTTAATGTCTACATGGTCTACTGAATATAATTATAATGTATTTAGTAAAAATCAAATCACATATTGTAACTGGAACTGATCGAGTGTTACTGCATTATATAACAGGATACCAGCAACACTTTTTCCCAATGTTACCGTATTTGCTACTGCACTCAAATACTCCTAAATGAAAATGGATTGTAGTTAGGCATTGGATTATATATACAGTAGGTCTAAACACTGGAAATACAGAGCTAGAAATAAACAACAAAAATACAATGAACAGATCATATCAGTCCTTGATCTCAGCTAGACAAGGCTGACAAGAGCTGGGCCCACAAAAGACTGAAAGAATAAAAAAACATTCACATAAATAAGCAATTGAGGCTTGTCCACGAAATATATAAACAAATCTATTATTGAAGAGTTGTCTTAAAATACAGTACCTACCTGGTCAAACTTATCACTCCCAATGTGACTAAACTCCTTAAGTGGGTTGAAGGCAGTAAGCTGCAGATCTGAATCTTTAAGGCTGATCTTTAAATGTCTTTGAGGAGCTTTAACTTTTGAATCTTCTATGGCAGAAAGCTGGGCCTTCACAAACTCCTGTATATAGCAAGAGGGGGTTGGTGAGGGGGAGACAGAGAGGAAGAAAATAAATGTGAGTTTCCGACATTTGAAGAAGAATACATTTGAGCCCTCGGCTATCTTATAGTTAGGAGCAGAATGGTTTGAAAACTCACTTTACTGCCCACTTTTGAAAACATTAAATCCATTTTTTATTAGTTTCTCCTTCATACATAATGTTAAATAGTTTTACTCCTTAACTGTTTGTGCTGTAAATTTTAAAACCTGATTATGAATGTATTCAGCATTTAAGTGAGTAATCCATTAAACATTAACTAATATCATTTAAAGGATAAATGAATTTGCAATGCTAATCAGTCCAGTAAAAATGAATTTTGAAATTTCACTTTAATTGAAATCAGATCAGTTTCTGCCGATATTGTGCATCATGGGTGATGTGCTGCGCTGAGGTATTTCAAGCATATAAAAGTGGCATGTGACAGGGAAGATACTCAGTTGGTACTTGGACTCACAACTCTTGTTATGAGGCAGCTGGTCTAACCATTCACACACTGTGCTACAAAAAAAAAATACATTGTTTAAGTATTTTAATGATGGACAACATATACAATTCAACTATACAGCAAATGGAACATGTGTAGTAATAAATATTTGATGTGACACTACGGTCAGTGAACGAAGATATTAATATTGCTATTCTACGGCCACAATTACTCCTCTCCCTGCTTGAGTATCATTTGCTCCTTTATGGTTTGGAAGAAAAAGTAGAGACTGCAAAAACATTTCTATACTAATTTGGCTTCAAATGGGCTTCTTTCATCTGTTCTTTTTAGAGAGTGAAGGGGAAAAGGCCACAAACTGTATAGTGGATGCCAACAACCTGTTGGGCAAACTCAAATCATGAAACAAGGGAAATAAATAATCTACTGTAGAACAAGCCCACCATGTGTTTGCGTGTGTGTATGTATATATATATATATATATATGTATATATATAATGGGCACCAGGGGGTGGTGAGAAACTCTTTACAGGTAAGTGTTTCACCCACCCAACCACAGTAATAAAGCACAGCAATACTGTCTTTGTCTCTATCTCTCTTCATCACTTCCATTCCTCCCAGCAAGCAATGTCCTCTTTCTCCTCCTCCCGACTCTGGCTCCTGGAGTTATGGCAGGCAACTCTTTTTATGTGACACCTGGAGGCACTTCCAGCTGTGGTTTCGAAGCACTTCTGGGTTAGGTGGGAGCCTGACAAAGTATAACTCGCCAGTTCCCACAGCACCCTCTGGCGGCACTGAAAGAACCCAACAGGGCTGAGCCAAACAACTCCAGTTCCCTTGATGCCCTGTGGGAATTTGGGGCACTACAGAAACCTGGTTGGGGCTGCCATCTAGCGATCCAGGGAAGACTAGCCCTGCACATGCTATCTCTCTCGATCCTATATTGTAATTGCCATACGGGATGGATAGGTATTCCGATGAAGAAAGAGAAAGGTTCCTTATCTGGATGGGAAGCCCGAAGTGGATGGACAAGCGTCCTGGCTGGATGTGTTTTCAATATCTTTCCTGTACAGGATAAAATGGAAGAACAGCCTCTGAAGACTGTTCGTTCCCTCAAAACACTAGGTGGCAACTTCACTGCCATTCATACTCCCACAGGGCACCCTGGAATATGCAGTCTCAGAGAACAACCCTGTCGGGGTGTTTGGGTGCTGCCAGAGGGAGCTATAAGAAAGGTGTGCGCCTCAAAGGAGGTTCCGCTTGACCCAGAAGTGCTGCCAGGCTGAAGTTACTTGACATCAGACACACTCCTGGGTCCTGAGATAAAAGGAGTCTTCTAGCCTCATCCAGGTGAGCCAGAGTTGGGAGGAAGTGGACTAAGCTTGCTTGGAGGAAACATGGAGGATTTATTGAGGAGCAAAGTCAATTGAAGGAGTATTGAAATCTGTATAAGGTACTGGATTTAAGAAAGCCATGTTTATTGAAGCCTTTTGACTGTGTGACTGCACTTGTGTTCTGGGTTTGGGGAGCTGCAGTGCCCTCTAGTGTGTGCGTGTGTGTGTGTGGTGCGTAATAGTACATCACTTACTAAATGTTGTACCTTGAATTAGAAAAGAAAAACAGAATGAAGGGAAATGACCAGAAGAAGAAATGATAAACAAACCATAAAGTAACACCAAAGAAGTAAACATACACAATATCATAAGCCAGGAATCAAATTAAGACATAAAGCCAAAAGTCAGGAACTGGGAAATCTAAATATCATTACTATACACACATACATGTAATAAACTCAGGTTCATATCAATTTGTTTCTGAAGTAAATACATTTTTCTTCCACAAATTACAGATTTTTTGTTACGCCTTTTAACATGGAGAATCTTTTGGCATGGTAAAAGTTCATTTAGGATGCCTTTTTCAAAAGATTAAAATTGTTAACGTCACTAGTTTTAAATTTACTACAACACTATGTTGTTTGTGGATTCAGTTTCTACATGCACTTTAGGTTTCTAGGGGCTGACCCCTAGAAGTTGTGATTTATGATGTCATTGAAGCAACAATATAAAAATTTACCATTTTGACCTTCCCACTGTTCCTTTATTTTGGCCATATCTTCTCAAGTTTATTTTTGACTTCGACCTTGCCTTGTTTTCCAACTTCTTTACTCATTTTCCCCTTTGGTTTTGGTTGCTAGAAATCTTTTTGATTGATAGTTCTTACTGGGTGTGCCATCCTTGTCCTCGTGTAAACTGTTAGGCGATCCCTGTGGTGCCAGAACAGTGCAAAGGGTTTCTGTTTAATTCATCCTCAGAGTCAAATGTTGACGCTTCTGATGCACTGAAATTTATAGTGGTGCTCCAATGATAATAATTGCACATCCTTTGGGACAGCACTCCATAGCAACCATTGTCATCTCTTAATAACAAGTGGCACAAAATAGCGGCCCCAGGAGAAACAAGCAGACAACAAAAGCAACACACAATAATTTTTCGTTAATTGGGCACAAAGTCCATATTACAAATAAATACTATAATATTAATCTCCGCCACAAAAATAGCATGAAAGGACTTCAAAATTGAGAAGGAAGCTAAAGAAAGCCACTTAACATATTTTAAATATCCTGAATCATGACACTATGTAGGTGAACTACTGTACCAAAACAAATGTGCAGCCTGAATTAAAGAAAAAATAAATTGGTCATTGTAGAATCTTTGGGGTTGTTTATACTAGGAAAAAGGCACAGGTATCTCCAGAAATGTTGGTCCTGGGACAAAGATAAAGGCACTGAATGAGACTGGTGGTCATCAGGTTATGAAGACTAGCAGTAAGGGAATGGGTAGGAGAACCACACCAGAACACCGGATGTAAGAAAGATGCAAAGCTCCAGGGACTCTTCCCTACTCGTCTATTTATCCGAGAAAGTCATGTACACAGATCGGTTTTCTGCAGTTTGATGATTTGTAGTTGGTGCTGCTATTGCACTGATTTTGCATTAACAGAAGCAGATTTATTTTCTTTGTACCTCCTGACATTGGCTGAGAGAAAAAAAGAAAATACAGTACATCTAAGCTCAACCAATAAAAAAGTTACACAATCTCCAAAACACTAAAGAATAAAAACAAAGCACTAATTATAAAAATGGTAGAAGCAAACAAGTTTTATAATCCCATTATTAGTCAAGTGACATTTTCTGCAACTTGCTGGCCTCAAGAACTGATTATGTGAAAATAGCCAGGCTGGCCATTGAATGGAATCCAACATATCACATAATGATGGGTCTTATTGTTTAACACTGAAATGACTTGTGTATCTTAATAAAGTACAGTAAGGTCTAAAATCCAATTTCATAAATGTGGTTTACTTAGCAGTGTGCACTTTGCATAGATGTCTATACATTTATTAAAAAATGTAATCTCTTGATGTTCTGTATTCAGACTAGTTCTACTTTACTTAACAGAGTGAGGATGAACGACGCGATCCTCTGACTATTCTAAATGCGTATAGTGAGTTTCTTGTGCACCCCGGATACATCAGGGCAACGTCTTTGTCATCTGCTACATTTGTGAACTGCATCAGAACATTTACTGCTTCACCAGGTTCTAAGAACTCAGCTCATGCGGCTTGTTGTGAAGATATGCCTTTCTTTTTGGGATCTGTGTTAAAATATTTGCTTATTGATCAATGCTTTACTTAATTTTTATTTTTGTTTTTAATATTTTTTTCACTATTATGGTGATGTCATTGTGTTACCATTTTGACTTTTTGTTTTTTCATGGACAACTGCATTTTGCATATCTGATTTAATAGTTTATTTTATTTTGTGAGTTGGTTGCTATGATGCTGAGTGGCTACTTCCATCATTTATAAAACATGATAATGTACAATGAACAAATTCCGGGAATACTAATGGGACTCTACTGTACTTGTCTTGCACTCCACCAAAATTAAAAAATACATAAACAAGCTACTTTTTGGTCATGACTTGCAGTGTGGTATGACTATTTTGCCTAGAGTTTTGCTTTTAGTAACAGTTTTACAAAAAATTAGGGTACTGACCCCTTGCTTTGAATATTGACTGTTCATTTGTTTACTCCTCAAGAAAGATGTCTACTCAACTCTCTCTTAAAAATAATGTTAGTCCAATTGGGTAATTCCTTAGTCAAATTTGAATAAATAAATATACCACAAATCTCTTATAGGAACATCGGTAGTTTCATTTAAAGTAAGACCCTGCCAATGACTGTGAACATTAGTGAGGGAGGATGCAAATAAAATCTATTGGGTCACCTTAATTAAAACTTTTAAAGCTATTTCTCTAGGGGTGATGAACTGTCTCTTCACACTACCAATAATGTCTAAAAATATAAGTAAAACATTTTTCATTATCACCTGCAGCTTTGTCCTGGTTTAAGTGATAAATGTTTACAAAAAATACAGTAAGTGCATTTTTTTTGTTTTAAATAGTATAAAAATACATCTTTTGTTATAATATTCAGTAAGTGAAAAAAATGTTAGACTTGGTCTGTACATCTGGCTTATCATTTGGCAACACTTACAACAGAGATTTGGGACTCTCTGTCCATAAAGCAGTTCTTTCCACTGTCTCATTACCGCTCCCTCCACTTACCTGTACACATCAAATTTCTTTCAAAAAACATAAAAATATGTATCCCTCTATCCTTGCTAATTCCATTTCTGATGCTTTTCTGTCTTCACCTGTTCCACCAACACTAGATAGTCTTGATCACTATAGCTCAGCCCTTCTTTCGGCACTAGATTAAACAGTTCCTTTAAAACATAAGCAAGTTTCCTTTAAGTGTTCAGCTCCATGGTACAATTCAGAGCTACAGTTGATAAGAGCAACTAGCCGAGGCCGTGACAGAATGTCACGCAAGACTGGCCTCACTGTGCGTATCTAGGCTTTCTGTGACCACAAAAGGGCTTGCAGGAAATCACTAACTGCAGTCAAGAACACACATTATGACAGAATAATAGAAAGTGACCATGATAACCCAAAAGTTTTGTTCTCTGTAGTTAATATACTGCTTCAACCTGTATCTGGCCCAATTAACTCCTCTACCGAAATCTGTGAAATATTCTGCATTTTTTCCGCAATAAACTTAAATATTTAAATAATTCAACTAACATAAATATACCATCCAGTTATATCTTTCCCTCTTTTCCCACTCCATACAGCTTCTTCTCTAAATTTTCATCAGTCACATCCACGTTTGTTAACAAACTTCATTGTAAGATGAGGTCGACTACTTGCATACTGGACCTTTTCCCCACCACACTTCTTAAGTCTTCCCTTCATGCCATAATCCCAACTGTTACAACAATAATAAATACATCCTTTGACACTGGCTTTGTGCTAGCCACTTTTAAAATTGCATCTGTAATCCCAATGTAAAAATGTCTGGTCTTGATGCTGACAATCGTAACAATTTTTGGTCTGTTTCTCACTTACCATTTCTGTCAAAAGTTCTTGAGCATGTTGTAGCCTCCCAACTCACCAATTACTTAACTTCTAATAATTTGATGGAACCCTTTCAGTCTGGTTTTAAGGTGCAGCACAGCTGTGAAACTGCCTTGCATTGAGTAACCAATGATTTGCTTTTGGCAGCAGACTCTGGACAAACCAGGAATTAATTCTTTTAGACCTCAGTGCAGCATTTGACACTGTCAGACATGACATTCTACTGTCCATAATGGAGAACATTCTGGGTATTTCTAATGGTACCCGCCAGTGGATTAAGTCCAATCTGTCTAACAGGCAAGGGTTTGTTAGTCTTGGCAACAGCAGGTCCAGCTCAGCACCAAGTACACAAGGAGTTCCTCAGGAATCTGTCCAAGGTCCTCTGCTCTGTATATCTATATGCTTCCCCTTGGCCATATCATTCATAGCTATGGATTGGGTTATCATTTTTAATGCAGATGATTCTCAACTCTATTTTAATGATACTAAGTGATTAGTGAAACTTCATCAGAGCTTTCTCAGTTCACAACTTGTCTCAGTGAAATTAAATCCTGGATGCAGCAGAACTCTTTAAAAATTAAACTGCAACACAACTGAACTCCTGCAAATTGGCAGTAAAGTGCAACTTAAGAAAATTAGCTCCTTCTCAGTCATTGTTGATGGTAATCCCATCAGACTCTTCTTCTGATTCAAAGAATGTTGGTGTCATTTTTTGATTCCTCCCTTTCTTATTCTGCCCAGATACACCACATTAAGAAACTTTCTTACTTTCACCTACATAACATATCCCGTGTTTGCTCATTCCTCTCCTTTTTTAATACTGAGAAACTTGTCCATGCTTTTATTACATCCCGCATCGATTATTGTAACTCCCTACTGGCAGGTGCCATTTCTAATCTTATATCATAGCTCCAGTTAATTCAAAACTCTGACGCAAGAATCTTAACATAGAACAGTAATAGTGAGCACATAACATCCATCCTGCTTCATCTTCGCTGGCTCCCAGTGTCTCACAGGTTTGAATATGAAATTCTATTAATAATCTACAAAGCTTTAAATGGCCTCGCACTGGACTACATCAGTTGCCTCGTCCATCACAATTCTCCTGTTCGCCCATTAAGATCCTCCGATTCTGGCAATCTTGTTGGGCCTCACACCAATCTGCACTATATGGGTGACAGGGCCTTCATCTGTTTAGCACCCAGACTTTTGAATGACCTCCCTAAATTACTTAGTTCAGCTGACTCAAGTAATTCTATTAAAATCCAACTTAAAACTCATCTGTTCAGGAAGGCTTTAAATTTAACCTGAAATTCTGTCCCCTCTTTCAGTTTGCCTCTCTGTTCAGATGTTCAGTATAATTTATGTGTGTGCATGTGTTATATCACAAATGATGTTATTTGTTAGGCTTTTCTTTTAGTATTGAATTTAGTATTTTACTCTGGTTTATTGGCTTTTATTCTATTTAATGCTTGGTATATCCTGTATATATTCTGTGTCTGTATTCTATTCAAGAAATATTTGTATCCAATGTTACATATACCTGCTGCTTCTTTATGTAACTCTGTGAAGAGCCCTGAGCATGTGAAATGTGTTATATAAAAAATGTATTATTATTATTATTATTATTATTATTATTATTATTATCTCCTCAGAGAAGCTGACAATAATACAACATTGCTGCAGAGATGGTTGTCCTTCTGGAAGGTTCTCCTCTCTCCACAGAGGACCTCTGGAGCTCTGACAGAGTGACCATTGGGTTCTTGGTCACCTCCATGACTAAGGCCCTTCTCCCCCGATCACTCAGTTTAGATGGCCGGCCAGCTCTAGGAAGAGTCCTGGTGGTTTTAAACTTCTTCCACTTACGGATGATGGAGGCCACTGTGCTCAGTTATGTGTTATGATGAGAGATTGAAGGAGTGTGTGTGTATTTGTGTGTATATATATATATATATATATATATATATATATATTGTGAACGCTGGCCCCGGCACAGACAGACGGACAACAT